>JACEVL010000021.1:262500-420000 GCA_020284085.1 Aporrectodea caliginosa | reverse complement strand
CAATAACGATTTTAAATGTAGGCTACTGGCCGAGGAGTCGATTTCATAAGCCATAGCTACATGTATAAGAAGGCATCAATTCAATAACGAAAACCCGCAGTTTATATAATATCTACTTTAGCCTACTGTCTTTCATAGATTGAAAACCGTGGTACGTTTTGATATTTTTAACATGGCTATGTCCAATCATTTAACGCTTTACTCTTTCCGCCACGGCCAGGTTCCTAAGTATATTCCGAGATCGACTATTTTGAGATGGAATTACTCGATGTCAGAACAGGATATTCTGCAATATACGCTGTCATCGTCGCAACCAGGATCTACATCTCAGCTGGCCTTCGTGCCGGAGACACTTGCAAGCCGGAGATAATTAACTAAGACGCACAATTAATATCCTATATAAAAACGCCCCGTCATGGTAATGTCTGTTCCACCACCACCACCACCACCACCACCACCACCACCACCACCACCACCACCACCACCACCACCACCACCACCACCACCACCACCACCACCACCACCACCACCACCACCACCACCACCACCACCACCACCACCACCACCACCACCACCACCACCACCACCACCACCACCACCACCACCACCACCACCACCACCACCACCACTACCACCACCACCACCACCATCAACAACAACACCACCACTACCACCACCACCACCACCACCACTACCACCACCACCACCACCATCAACAACAACAACACCACCACTACCACCACCACCACCACCAACAACAATAACAACAACAACACCACCACCGCCAACACCAACAACACCAACACCCCACCAGCACCACCCCGACCACCAGTGCTCCCTTTGGCGTTATGATCTCGCTAATATCGTCTATCCAGCGTAGTCTTAGTCTGACGTTGTTTGTTTTTCCTTCGAAATTTGCATGTAGTGTTCTGGTTGGAATTCGGCTGTTCAGTAGGGTGGTTCATGTACACAGGGTAAAAAATGAAGTTTAAGCTTGAATTCAGGACACCCGCTCAGTTTTTTACACCTGTTAATTGTATGATTCTGGCCAAATTTAGCTTCCTACTCCAACTGGAAGACGGTGCTCATGGACCCTTCCCCTTTACCAGGTAGAACTAAAAGTGCGATTGGTTTGAAATTATTGCTTAACGTCTTGTAATCGTAATATTTTTATTAGATTACGAATTTACCATTATAAAAACAGTACTTATGTCGTGTCAGCAACATTTTTGCTGCAAGGAAACAGTATAAATAATCAGCAATGGCACAGTCAAATGATGTCCCAAGAGGTATATGTCACAGAAATTCATTCCTTCAGCACTGCATCTATATCGGAATTCTTCTAGTCCCAGAAATTTGTCATGTGTTACATTTTCCCCAAAAGTCTCACATCTCTTGAAGATTGAAATTTAAGAGGAACTTGAGGGACCGCAGCACAAAACGAAAAACTTGGCTAAGATCAGTTTTATGACATATTGACTGCAAGCCAACCACAGGAGCTCTCGACCAATCATTTTCCAGAAGAACATATGCCTATTGAAGCTAACGGTGTTCACAGAAGTAGTGTCAAAGCTCATCGCTTGATTTCTTTAGTCAACTTTCATGCTTCTAGCAGATCATAAGCTTTGTTACATCCTGTTCCAGAGGTAAACTTTAAAATGCCAAGTAGCTTATCTTTGCAACCTCCAGAAACCAGCACTGGTAGGCGGTCCATATCTTCGATTCAAGAAATACCAGAAAGGATTTTACCATCCAAGTCAATCACCAAGGCGAAGCTTCGTATAAATCCAGCTATTACTGACTCAGCATGTACTGTTTTTTAGCTTTCTGTGTATGCATATACGCATGCATGCATGCATGTATGTATGTATGTTTGTCTTTATTCACGTTTGTGTGCAGGTATGTATGAACGAATGTTAACATTATGTATGTATGCCTGTATATATGTATGTATGTAAACATGCATGTATGTATATGCCATTATGTATGCTTGAATGTATGTATACATGTATGAATTGCTGCAGAATGGTGATAAAATGCAATCAAAGATCTTAGAATTCTGGAATTATGTGTTGCATAAACGGTAGCCTAAGCCTAGGTTTTGTACAAATATTAATTAAAATACATTTAAGCTAAATGTCTGTTCATAAACAGGAAATAGATAGCAAGATCTGTAATAAGAACTGTGTATTAAGTTCAAAATATAGACAAGTAAGTAGAAGAACTAAACTGCATAATTGCATAAGGAGGTTGCCAAGGTAATCACAATTTGTAACACATTGGGCCTATGCTTCCACATAACAACGACTATGCTGTAAGTTGACGTCATTGAGCACCATCTTCCAGTTGGAGTAGGAAGCTGAAATTTTCTCAGAATAATACAAATGACAAGTGTAAAAAAGTTAGGGGGTGTCTTGGTTTCTAGCATCACTTTTATGTTTTTGGACCACCCTACTGTTCAGTTTATGAAAAGACCGTTTGGTTGATAAAATAATACGCATGTTGATCTACCAAAATAATATGTCGAATTACGTCGAAAGACCCAACTCAATCAGTTATAGTTTGGCTAGATACCCTTGTAATAAGTATGATAACCTAACTCAATGGACATTACGGTAACGCGATTTAAAAATGGAAAATTTTAGAAAGGAATGAATGAAGGTCACATGACCTGCAAAATGGCAATAATCTCTTCGGTTGCTATTTCTACTGCACTGGTCTATATGTATATCGACACTGCTGTGCAGTAGATGACTGTGACTAAAGAAGACACCAGCTTGTCAACAGCCGAGAAGATCATTTTTAATCATTAGTTTATCTGTGACCAAGAAGGTTTTCAACTGGGACATTTTTAAGTAACCACAAAGTGTTGACGAAAGCAGAATGTTGTCGGATCCTTTAACTTCATCCTGCGCCAACTCGATTTCAAGCACAGGCAATCTTTCGCATGTTGCCCAGAGATGGAAAAATATAACTACCCATCTAGTGACTCATCAGTTTATTTGCTTAAATAAACAGTCTTCCATCGTTACCTTGTAGAGGACGACAGGCTGAATTCAGTTATCTCCGATGCTGGTTCAGTAGAGCTGCCAACAGTCCCGGATTCGCCTGGACAGTCCTGGAATCGGCTTAGTGCGTCCTGGTTGATCCGAAATTGTCCCAGTACTTGGTGTAAATATCCACTCTAACAATATTAATGATGGTCATTGTTTCGCACACTAAATTCGAACATCCGGTCGTAAACATGTTTTATGGAGTGGCCGTAGAATAGATTGTATCCTGAATAAGCTCCTGTGAGTAAACTATTTCCAGCGACTGAGCTTCTTTGTAGAAATGTCGACCGCATTATTGCGATATTCAGTAAACGGTTTGTTCTTGAAGTTGATTTTAATCTTATATACTTAAGCCACTTGCCTTTTGTTGATTTTTGATTCTGATTTCCAACGACTGCCTTCAGTAGACTGTAGACACTACATTATTATTACTGCTGCTGCTGCTGACGCGGCGGCCGCCACCACCACCACCACCACTACTACTACTACTACAACTACTGCTATTAAATAGTATTACACTTCTAGCACTACTAGTGCTAATGTTATTATTATTATTTCTATTACTATAATTAATTATTATATTGTTATTGGTAGTATTTGTATAGTTAGTTAATACTATTTTTTTAAATTAGGTTTCACATATCATATCTTGTAATACAGCATTGGATTCAGCATTCATTTCTGAACAGAATTTAGTTGTAGGCCTACATTAATACATTATATCCCTAGGGCTACCAAGCTTTTTTTGTGACATCGGCTACCAAGGGGGGGTGGTTGAGACGACCCTCTGGATTTCGTGTTTGGTTTCACATATCATAACTTGTAATACAGCATTGGATTCAGCGTTCATTTCTGCACATAATGGTTTATTTAGTTGTATATTATGTGAATGCACCTCGAAATTACATCACTTTTAACAACGGAACCCCCTTAATTAGCGATATTTTATATTATTGGGTACATTTTGTACTTTTCAGATAAAGAAATATAGAATTATGCGTGTTTTGAAACTGATCTATGTATCCAAGATACACATACATCCCTATATATGTTTATATACGTATAAATATACATCCGTAAATATATATCCATACATATATATCGGTTTACGTTGTGATGCTGTATTCAGCCGTTTTCACACAGATTACGCGTATTATTATTTATTTTGATCACTTCCGGTATTCAAAAGACAAAGATGTAGGTATGCAAATGAAGCCCTACATTCCCTCTAAAGAATGGTATATATGTTTCTCTTCCAGGAATATAAATGAATACGCTACCGACAAAAACTAAGAGGGGAGTCCTTCCATTCAGACATTTTTCATGCATATTACGTGTATTATTATTTATTTTGATCACTTCCGGTTTTCAAAAGACAAACTTCTAAGTATGCAAATGAAGCCCTGCATTCCCTCTAAAGAATGGTATATTTGTTTCTCTTCCAGGAAGAAAAATGAGTACACTATGGACGAAAAACCAAGGGGGGTCGTATCAACCCCCTGGTACCTCGGGTATATCGGGTGTAACTTTTGAATGGCATGAGATATCACAATGAAGTTTACCTCAAAATGTGCGCAAAAGATCCAGCTACAGCTACCTAAATTATCAAAATTATATTCCACATGGAACAAGTTTTCGAAGCAAAAAACCTAGGGGGTCGTAATAACCCCCCTTCCTTGGTAGCCCGAGGGATATGAATGCACCTCGAAATTACATAATTTTTAACAACGGAACCGATAATTAGCGATATTTTATATTCTTCCGTACATTTTGTACTTGTTGGATAAACAAATATAAGATTACGTGTGTTTTGAAGCTGATCTATGTATCCACGAACATTATAAATAATAATGATGCTAGTTTTGTAACTATAGCCTATAAACTAGTTCATAGTTGTAGCGAAATTTAAAGGCATGCAACTATATCAACATGAAACAAGACTGCGTTATTGTTCACGGCAGTCAAATATGTCGGTGGTCCTTGCAGTTATTGCAAGTTATTCCCGTTGTTTTGTGCGAATGCTTCCTGTAAACTGGCTTCTCACTTCATCTCCAGTAGGTTATCTATTTCAGCTAATATAAGTTCTAAATCTGTACCTGTTGACAAACGTTTACGTAGAAATATCGGTTTGCGTTGTGATGTTGCATCAGTCATTTTCACCCAAATGATGGGTATTATTATTTATTATGATCACTTCGCATTTCAAAAAGACAAAAAAGTAAGCAAACAAATGTAGCCCTGCATTCCCTCTACAGAATGGTATATTTGTTTCTCTTCCAAGAAGAAAAATGAATACGCTATAGTCGAAAAACTAAGCGGGTCGTATCCATTCCTGGTACCTCGGGTATATCGGGTATAACTTTTGAATGGCGTGAGATATCACCATGATGTTTACCTCAAAATGTGCCCAAATGAATCTGCTACAGCTACCTTACATGCAAAAATTATATTCCATATGAAAAAAATGTATGCCTAAAACCGTAGTGACAAGTTGCCATCCTTTGCGTAGGCCCTATAAGCATATTCCCAGTCAGGCTATTTTGAGACGAAATTACTCGACGTCATAGTCTCATAGGCTACAATATCAACAGACATCCGCGTAGACAGGAACTTCAAGTACAACTCAACCGCCTACATGCTATCGGAAGGCCACTGAGCTGGGAGATGTTTTAAACGTGCCATTAATATCCTACAGAAGAAAGTCCCGCGATGGTAAAAACCGTTTTAGAGGATACAATATTGTGTTTCCTGGTGTACCATATTAGAAGCCTTCGAGGTGTGAATTTGGCGAAGGAAGGAGAGAAGCAGCTGGATGGCGCGATAGGCAAATGAAGAGATAATTATTACAACTGGTAGATGAAAAACAGATCGATTACGATTAAAAGTGATTGACAAATCATTGCATCTCGTCGATAAAGTGTTAAACACATGACTGCGTGTTCTCACCGCCAGACTTTCCCATAAACAGAACCTGTAGAATGTATAGATCGTGAACAATTACTGTTCCCAACCCGAATACTGCATGCATAGCCTACACGGTTTACTATCAGAAGGGCGAGTTCGGAAGGGCGACTATCAGAAAGGCGACTTCGGAAGGGCGAACTCCTAAAGGGCGCCTGTTCACAAAAGCGCCGCTCAGAAGAGCGCGCTATCAGAAGAGCGCGCGTTCAGAAGGGCGACGATCAAAAAGGCGACGATCATAAAGGCGAAAATATAGGTTGAAATCTTTAATCTGTACGACAAAAATATTAAACTAAGAAATTGATAATCATCAGTTCAAATGTAGGCCCTGTTGTCCTAAATGTTTTTCAATACGGGTAGGCTTACTAATAATAGTAATCAGTTCAAATGTTGAGATTAATATTATGACCGATCCCTCTCAGAAAATCCAATGTCGTTCGGTTGCCATAATCTTCCACTATTGTCTTGATGCGCCTGGCTACCTCCCTGTAGATTTTTCTAGCGCGTGGAGGATGTTGACCGGATAGGAATTGCTCCAACTTCAATTCGTTCATGCTCTGCTCCTTTTTCAAACAGGCGCCCTTTAGGAGTTCGCCCTTCCGAAGTCGCCTTTCTGATAGTCGCCCTTCCGAACTCGCCCTTCTGATTGGATACCGCCTACACTGCACTACATGCTTTAGAAGTTGCGACATGACGATTACGATTCCATTGTATTGTATTGTATTCAAACATTTATAAAGCGCCTCTCATAGGGTGAACCATTCAGAGGCGCTCCCAGTGCTCAAGGCCAAAGAGAAGAAACAGATTTTGAGAAAAGCAAAGGTGGAAGAGAGGTTACTAGCTAGAATTCGAGAGCGAGTAGATGGAGACAGCTCATTCCAAAGAGAGGGACCAACTGAGGTAAAGGACCGGGACTGAGCCATAGCTGTTCTAGTATGAGGAAATAGAAGCTCAAGTCTGTTTGATGGGCGTAGTGGTCGATGGGAGGAGGCTGAAAGAGGCCGATGTAATACATCAGCTAAATATTTGTGAATTCGCTCCGTTTTTTATTGGTTATAAGTTTAAGCTAAGCAAAATAATGTTCTCCTAGGAAAATATTTGTACAGAAATGCACGGCGTGCTATCTAATGCACAGAATTATTACTGTACATTAACTTTGTTGCCAAATAGTTGTCCCCACTGTCAGTGTATATATCATTGAAAAGATAACACGATACAATTATAGCCTAAATCGGACCTCTAGCGAGAGAAAATTCATCAACGATATGGATTTATGGTCCACGCCTGCCTTATAAAAACTTATTCGTGCGTAGTATTCTGGGTTACAGCTAGTGTACGGAACAAGGACGGAAGACAGTTCTCTTTGTTGACTATCATGAACGTTTGTTTGGATATTATTAGGGTTACACAGGTTTCCTAAATCCTATCTGGAATTAACGTTCAGACATTAACGAATTTGATGGAAATGCGACTAATTTTCGGCCTCTGTTTTCATTTATTAATAGCAGGTAAGAGTCATACGATTATAAACAGAAAAAGAACGCTAAAGGCAATAATAGTTGACATGAGGTGGTCGAAACAATTAATTTGATTGTACTCTATGGTTTTCCTGCTCTGCGCTATCTTCGTGTGTTTAGCTTGCGTAAACAGACCCACAATAGCTGTCTTCGTAGAGTGTCCACAGAGCCAAAGTGAAGATGCCTCTGTTAGCGAGGATGTCGCTAGGCATACCGATCGTGGTTTATTCAGCGATGTGTATCTCGTGTTAACAGGTTCCGTACATGGAGACATTTAATGGCGTGGCACTCATTCAAACGATTAAGCAGTTGTGAAGGTCGCTATTGAAAATCGTTTAGGCCTACATTTTGATTTTGCATTTACTCGAGTTTAGCAGCGCCCCTGCCTCTCTCGTGTATTTGGCAGCAGGACCTTCACTGGCCAACAATCTCTTTGCACCAGAAAGTAGTGGTTGAATCCGGTTGCCAATCCAATTCTCCCCTCCTCTTCCATCTTTCCTTCCATTTCCCCCTCCTCTCCCTCTTTCCTTTCTCCTCTTCCCTTATGTACGAATTTTTAGTATGCGTTGTCCGCCATTTTAAGGTCACTCGGAGATAAAAAGTCCATGTTTACATTCTGTTTCACAACTGTCAACATGTTGTCGACAATGCGACGACGATAGAATTAAACAGCAATTACGGTCGTGAATCACAGGCAACCAACAGAACTTGCTTCCAACCAATGAAACGCTGGCCAAAAAGTGGTGATGGCCAGACAACGCAGACACAACACAAAATTACGCCTATAATTATTCTGACATGAACACCATGAATCGTAGAAATGCGATGTGCATCGTACCTTGAAACTCAAACTAGATAAGATGAAACTACGTTTCGAGGCTCTCATGCTATGGGTATTATAATTATTTTACTTATAACTGATACACGAGCGATCGTCCTAGATACTGTCGGAAGTCCAGCAACAAAGGCTCTTCTGTGCTGTTCAGCATAAATTCAGCAAGGCTGTAAGAGCTACTTGTAGTCTAACCTTGCAATATGCAGTATAGAAAACTGTACCACATCGTTAAAGCCAATGGCTTCAAGTTAATAGAGGTAATCAAGTGCTTTTAACAGTCAGTTGAAACTAATGCTAATATTAACAACTAATGTTGTGTTTCTTGCATTTAGGTTCAGATGGTGCTTTATCAATATCTCCAAGGAATAGAGCTGTTCTTAGTGGAACATCCAGAGTCAGTAGTATGTCCTGTGCATCTGACTTTGGATTTAAGTATGTTACCTGGAGATATTTGCGAGTTGGGGGATCATCTTTTGTGCTTGCATTGCAACACAAAACCATGGTTGAACAAGATGCAGAGTCTTTTAATGCCACAATAAGAGCCAACATATGTTGTGGCTAACACAGGTCATGCTCAGCTGATCATTATCAGTAAGTTATCGAACAAGCGGGATCTCAGCAGAGTGACTTAATCATCCTCATTGCCACAATGGCAAGAGCTGGAACATATGTTTGTGTCGATAACACAGATCAAAAAGCATTTGCTCAGCTCATCATTATCAGTAAGTTATCGCTCAATGCAATTTAGGCAAATATCCATATGACGTCAATTGTAATTTCTATATTGTTTATCTGTTATTTTTCTTTCCACGTCTTTTCACGGCAGCGGGATATACTGAATCTTTCAAATGCATAAACCCTTTACATCTGTCTCATTATTCTACTGGTTATTTTCATTTGAACCATGCAGTTAGGGTTCAAACAATGTGCTGTTTCGCAATATTACAAGATTTGTGATAACTTGACCAGCAGTGTGCAGCTCTGCCTGAGGAGATAACTAATTTTTTACTGCTCCAGTTTAGGAACCATGTTGAATGTTTATAGAATACAGATCGTTTACATGAAAACTGATTATTTCCAAACGACGCACTAATCTGTGAAAAATTTTGAAGCACCTGTCTTATTGCCACTGCAAAATCTGTTGTAGTGAATTGGGGACTTTATTTCTATTTGGTTTCACCTTTTTGCTGCCTAAAGGTAATTGAATAAAACAAAATTCAATAAAACTTGTATAAATTTTTATATGGTATTCAATAAACAGTTAATTCAGTACTTAAACTTATGTTATTATAACAAAATATCTTTGTTCAAGGTTCAAACGTATTCAGATTAGTTTAGTTTAGATTATCAATCGTTTTAATTATATGTAATTTGATTTCAAATTTGATGACATCTTTGCTACCAGCAGAGATTGTGACTTCCATAAAAATGCCACTTTAGAAATTTTATGAATTATGTCTTGTCTTAAACTGTTTGAAAGGTTCATTTGTATTTTCCACCACTTGTCCAGTTTTCACTTACCTCCGCAATTTCGTAAGTTGCATAATACGTTGCAGATTGTTATTTGTGTAGATTCTGACCCAGTGTGCAGTATGACTTCAAATGCTCCAACAGAACTCCTATACAACCAAACAGTGCAGATGTCTTGCAGTGTCAGTTACACAGCCAATACGTCCTACGTTGCTGTGGATATGATTTGGTCAAAGGACAATCCAGCCACCATCGTCAACAGCCATACACCTCAAAATACAACGTCTGGGACTCTGACTACAGCGGTATCTAATATTACTCACACACCTGGAAACTTTACGCCTTTTCCCATTTTCAGTTGTAATACTTCATTCAAAGTTACTGGAAATCCACCAGGATCAGCCAATAATACACCTGACTATTTCAAGTCAACGCCATTATTCAGTTCACCTATCAACGTCATCTGTAAGTAAGTTAATATCTTCCTGGATATTTTATACGTTTACCAATGTACAGGCTGGTGTAATAGTTTACGACATTAAAAATAAACGTGGATCAGAACATAAAACACTTAATAAAATTATGTTTAGTCAACATCGTCAGACAGTCCACCGAAAACAATTTTTTTTCTGCAAGTAACGGACTCTCAACATATTCTAATGCATGTTAAGTAGTGTAGGAATGATTTAAAGAAGAAACCAACATGGTCGTCCGATCAGGCAAGCAGAAGCAACTTTGGATGGAAGTCTAGAACTTTCATAGAAAATAAAGAGAATTTGACGAAACAAGAAGCAAATGATGCCCAAACACTCTGAAGAATAGCTTAGATTAGCCTATGGATTACGTAGAAAGAATGCTTTAACCCTTTGGAGGTGAGGTGAAGCATTGCCACGTTTCAGGTGAGGTGGGGTCTGACATACCCCAATACATATAATTACTTGGAAGTCGCAATATCAACTACATAACATAAATTGTGAGCTAAACTATAGTTATGTAACCAATTATCGGCTAAACTGGTGATTTTCAGGAACAAATAACAGTTTTCAATCATAATTGATATGGTCAGCGTGGTGGCGCTCAAAATCAAAGCGGCCCTTTGCAATGGCATCTTCGTGGCCCTCGAAACATGTAACATTTGGGAACACGTGACATAATACCCGTAATAATGGATCAATTTTGCATCGATGCAACACTATATGCAGTAATATCTTATAATCGCACAATTTTGTCGGTACTGTACCGTTACTTTTTTTAATTCATTAAAATCAATATGTATACGAAAAATTATAATTTCACTGTTAATATGCAAGAAATAAAAAAAATGGCGTCCAAAAGTACCTGAAAGTGTCCTAAAGTGTCCGTATTTCACATTCACTAAGGTAGACAAAAATAATCCAAGCTGGTTCTACGTTTTCCGTAGAAAAAGCAGCGTAGAATTGCTATGGGGTTTGTCATACCCCACCTCACCTCATTAACCAACAGATAATTCCCTAATGCTATAGCAGGATTTGGATAAAATTTGGGTGAAGAGTCGTTGGAAATGACAAGGCCACAGAGAAAATGTAGATCACTTGGTTTGCACCCTGAACTGGTGGCAGGAGAACAGGTGTCACCATTGGCCGATTGCGGTTTGTCACTCTGGTTCAATTTACGAATATAGATACAGAGAAACGAATGACGACGTCAACGATGATGATGATGATGATGAGTGGCGGATGTTATTTATATCAGTTTGATGTCCATTGAATTGAAATATTAATTCGACTGGTTCTAGAAATCTATATGGACTTCGTATAATTTTATGTCTGTGAAATTTTATTAGCTGAGTAACAGAACAGAGAGTTAATGCGTCATTTTAAAGACTGAATGAATGCTGCCTATCTGCGTTGGTGCCTGTTGTCTGTATGTCTGCCTTAATCTCGTACAGCAGGTACTTCACCTTTTAGCAGTAGATGCAGTCACAGGAGATCAAAATACAGAAGTGCAGGAAGTACAGTGTGGACGCAGTGGGCTTTGGAATAGTGATGATGATGACGATAATGATGACGATGACATAGGCCTATAGGTGATTTGCATATGCATATATTATTACTTTGATGTACATAGAATTGAATAAATAATGTGACTGAGTGAAGCTCTATGAAATCTAGGACAGATGAGTTTCATATTTGTCTGTGAGGTCGTGTTTGCTGAGTGGAGCTTGAAGTCATTCGAAACTGTGGCTGAATAGTGAATACTGCTTGGTTAAGTTTCTATCGCTGCTGTCTGTCTGTCTGTCTACTTATGTGTTTTATTTGTCAATATGTACCCGCATTTATGTCTTCCAGTTACGACCACTACTTCTACCGCTAGCACTACAACCACTCCTAGTAAATCCATTATAAATGGATCAGGTACAGAAGGTAAGAGAGTACAGTGTAGTAGAGTAGAAAGAGTGTTGCTTGAAATGGGAAATTTTCAACGCTTCAGTTTTCCTCTTAACAAACACTGGTAACTGTTGTATGTTAGTGGTTGCCACTCTTTGATTTGACTTTCTCGTCTGTTAACTGTCTTGGTAATTTATTTTTTTTTCTGTTAACTTGGTACTTTGTGTTTCGCTTCTGTTAAATGCGGTGCTTTCTGTTTCTGCTGTGAATTCGACACACTGCTTGCTGCATGATGGTACTAATACATGATAATGACGCCATAGAAATCGTTGTATTCATTGCGATATATAAACTATCTATCTCTTTGGCTTAATCCATCCGGAGTGAAGCTCAATTGAGGATTTGCATGGTTTTGGGTGCATTGGGTTCAAACTGAGATGATTTTTTATTAACATCTATTCTCACAGGGTCTGATAAGTAGTTAAGTACTGAGCCGCATCTGAACTGTACATGTATATTCGGGCAGATAAAGCAACAGTCGTAGGCCTACGAAGGCCTATTATGTGCCGCATCTATGGCAAAAAACGAAAGTACCGCGTTTAACAGAAATAAAAATACCCCACCTGTTAAACACTGCGCCAACATATTTGCCACAACTGGGCAGACTCGTTCGCAAGGACGCACGTGTGCACTCATTTACTTATTTTTTTTATATTTCTGTTCAACGCGATACTTTCTGTTTCTGCTGTGAATTCGATATGTGCTTGCTGCATGATGGTACTAATTCGTGATAGTGGCGCTAGAGAAGTCACTGCGTTCATTGCGATATAAACTATAAATCGTAAGTAGGCCTATATTGCGCCGCATGCATGAGAAATTAGTGCGCACTTGCGTCAGTTAACGGATTTAGCTGATAGGAGAAATACGTGAAGGGAATATTATTTATGAGAGTTGAATTATGCTTTGTGAAAGAGTATGGGGGCAATGATGTTGACACAGTGACATCATTGACAGACGGATTCGGAAGTAGTACGGTACCAAGTAGGCCTATAGAAGATTTTGATTTGCCTCAATTTCTGCATGATTCTGTCGACCTCAGTTGACCATCAAACAAAATTTCTTATGACCATTCCTGCAACTTAGGCGTAATGGTTTCTTCGGCTCTCTGAGAATGTAGATTTTCCGTATAGGCCTACTCCTATATGCACGACATGGATCTTATGAACATTGCTTAAAAACGATCGCTTGTTCATTATGAAATAAGAACAATTATTTGCTGATTAAGTTTATTTATCGGGCTATGCAATTTCCTTCATGTCTGTCTAAGAGCGTTGTCCGTAGTTTCTTCATCGCAGACGACTTTACCTTTCTTGTTAATTTAAATTGACGAGCGTTGGTTTGTTCGCAAACGTTCGATATCTTATACAGAGTTATACATGTAGATGTCACTGATATGAGAAATACATACAATTATTATACCAGATGGAGTAATTGTATTTTACGGTCTTAAGTAGACATCTTGCGGCTGCCAGAGCCGTTCACACCGATCTTACTCACCTCTAGGAGGGGATTTGAGTTAACCGATTAACGCAATTCGATATAGACATCGTCGACAAAATATTTTGAAAGTTGTGCAGCATTTTCCAATATTACTGTCGTTTTAACTTGTAATCATTAGTTTATATGCAAACTACTTCTCCCTTTACGGGAATACGCGACGCAACTTATTCGCCGTCGGTTAAGAGCCAATATTATGCTACCTGTAGCAGAAGACAGGCCGATAACACAGCAATCTTCATGAGCCGCATGCTTGCAGAAGAAAATAGTGCGTATAGCCCAGGCGAATGAGTACGCTTTATTGTGAGCAAGAATGTTACACAGAAGTTTTAAAAGTGGGATCATTTACGGCGGATTCAGGAAGTTTGAACACGTAAGGAAGATTGTGATATGCTTCAATTGCTGTGTGATTCTGTCGACCCTATTTTTAGTCATGGAAACTTAGTCGACCGTAAGGAATATTTCTTATGGCTCTTCTGCTCAAAACACGTGTACCTACTTTCGCTTGTCCTCTCTTATGGCTTCAAAGTAGAAATACCAAAGCTCTTTCTTCTGATGGGGAATTCGGAAGAATACCTTCTTTTGGCTTTATGCTTTGTTCTTATATGCAGAGTTAAGTAGCTCAAGCTCCTTTATAAATATGTGATAAGGTTAACCCTCATGCCCCGTAAGGCCGAAATATCGGCTTTATGTTCTTTATCGTATTCCCGTAAGGCCGATAAACCGGCTACGTTGAACTTGTCAAATACCGTAAGGCCGATATTTCGGCATCGCGTCTATATTTTATCCCCGTAAGGCCTGTAAATCGGCTATGGTAATTAGGCCTAATGTCTTGTCTTCAACCATCCTCGATCCGAGGGTTGGTCGCTCCATGGACAAGTCTTCTCCACCTTTTTCTATCTTCCGTCTCCGTCAACAATCGATGAAAAGGCATATTCATCCATGTGCTGATGTTGTTAAGCCATCCCATTCTCGGTCTTCCCCGCGTCCTTGCTCCTGGTACAGTTCCCTGTATAATCTCCTTTTCCAGGCAGTTTCCCTGTTTCCTCATTAGATGCCCAAAGTATGTAAGTTTCCTTCTTTTAATCTGATTGAGTAGACTTCTTTCCGTTCCTGTTTTCTCTAACACCCATTCATTTGTTTTTTTTTCTATCCATTATACTCTCAGAATCTGTCTTAGACGTTTCATTTCAAACGCATTTATTCTTTCTTCTTCTTTTTTCTATGGTAATTAGGCATGTTTATTTCAATTCCAGCATTGACTCAGAAAGGAAGTGACGTACTTTTAGTGTTATTACGTCACTTGAAGGTCAATGTCAAGTGAGTTTCTTGCAGTGCAGTAGCATAAATAAACACGACCATAGCCATTGAAAATGCCGAAACGCAAGGCATCTAGCAGTTCGAATGAAACGACTTTTGCGAAGAAAACATTTGGTGGAAAACAGGGAAATCAGGGAAAACTCAGGGAATTTCTTGACTCTGGAAAACTCAGGGAAAACTCAGGGAATTCCTCCAGCACTTGAACTGAGGGAATTTGTTCAGATCAATTATTTAACACATGTTTTGTCATGATTTCATTGTGCAAGAGATTAGGAGGTCTATAATTGTATGGAAGAGCACAATGTGAGTATATAACATTGCTGAGCTGAAGGTCTTGCTAAAACTTTCGACAGAGAGATAGCAGCATTGCTCATTGCAACATGTCCCGATATGTTATTATTTAATTGTCTGTGCAGCCTCTTAATATGGTTTCTCAAGAAAGCGGTAGTTGCTGGTGCAGACTCTTTCTCAAAGTTGATGAAAGTAAAGGTGGATACAAAAGAAAATTGGTGTTTGTACAATGTACAAGGATGTTGATCTTGGTGTTGCAACGAAGACTGAATTAACACAGTGCATGGTGTCAGATTGCAAGAAACTTACATTTCATATGGACTGCATCCAGTTTCTGTCCGCAATGAGTCAAAAATAGTGGTGGCAGTGTTGATGAACACAACTTTGCTGGTCTCGTTGAAAGTCTTTACTAGCCATGGGACATTCTCTCTAGATACTAATATGGCGAAAATGTAATATTCCGCACTTTGAAAATTAGCACAGACATAGATGAATCCTTCATTTGAGAATTTCAGCACACCCACCACCAGACTTGAATTCTACTTCAAGTGTCTAGACAATTGACCTGAATATGCAGACATTTGTTGGGTCATCAAATTGATTCCAGTGTTGTCACATGGCAGAGTGGCAGTAGAGAATGGCTTCAGTGTGAATGGTGACATGCTGGTAGAAAATCTTCACGAAGCATCTTTAGTTGCTTAGCGAATGGTTTTGATTCCATCAACAATGCTGGTGGCATAGAACGAGTATGCGAATATTACGAATATTAAGATTTTTAGAAATTGACGAATATTGACGAATATTAAAACTGGCCAACGAATATTAGGAATATTAATTTTTATAGTTTTTTTAATTCTTTAACATCCGGGATTAATTTTTGGAAATCATTGCCAAAATTATGCATAAGAACAGTTACATATTACAGTTACTCAGCCAAGTACAGACCTATATGGTGGGTAAAATCGTTCTTGACATTATATTGAGCGGCGTGGCTACGTATTTGGGCGCCAATACCAGCTAATGTGAAGCAATTTGAAGCAATTTGAAGCTAATGTAGTTCAACGACTATGACTCAGGTCCCATCCGTCCAAGAAGCCTCCACTGAGTGAAAGAATCTTGCTATCCGTCAGCCGACAGGGCAATCTATCTAAGCCAACGGCTTAACGCATCATTAATATGCTGGCGTAAACCAGAGAGCTTCAAATAATATAAAATACTGGTCGAGGAATTTCAGATTGAGAGAGAGTGAGAGAGAGACAGACAGACAGAGAGAGGGGGGCAAGATTTGGGTAGGAACTGGGAAGCCTAAGTAGCTAAGCACTAAGCATAGTGCTCCAAGACCACCGCACATGTTCTTAATTATTAGTCTTAAATTTGTCAACAAAGCAGAAACAGTGACGTCCTCGACGAATATTTACGAATATTTACGAATATTAAAAATACCCTAATATTCACGAATATTTACGAATATTAAAACCTGAAGTCACGAATTCTCGTTCTATGGCTGGTGGTGTCATGGAAGTAGCTATTGACAAACTAATGCTACAAACTACAATATGTACGTGGAACTAGACCTCGATATGAAGAAGCAAAGCCGCAAAAGGCGAGAGATGATGCAAAATCTGCTTCGAAGAGGAAGATAGCTGCTAAAATCTAAAATCTCAAAGCGAAGAAAGCCAAGCTACTGGAGATGCAGGCAGTCCTGTGTTAAGCCTTGAGCATGAGATGAAGGAGCTAAAGAAACTGAACTAGTCTACATTGGGGCAAAATAGTTTCAATTAGGTGCATTCACAGTATGTATTATTCATTCGGGAGTTTATATAGCACCTCTTAAAGGAGTCTACTCATAGGTGCTCCCAACTCCAGCCATTGGTATTAAGTTTCTGACTTGCACTCTGTGATTGCATTTGCATCTGTAAAGGTGCATGAACATAGTAATGTTTCGATATTTTTGTTTTTACTAATTGATCTGAACAATTATGAGGAAAACAATATTAAAAAGGCAAGGAAAGGTGCGACTATAAGGGGAGGAGCCCGCTCAAAATTTGTTAACTTTTAATCTTTAGGCCAATATGATAGTAAAGCGATTAAAATGTACTCTGGAAAATTCAAAAAATTACTCTGGAAAACCTGGAAAACTCAGGGAATTTTGAAATCATATTTCTGTGGCCACCCTGTTTTGCGAAGAAAACATTTGGTGGAAAATGGTATACCCTTGTACAGTCGAGAGAAAGGATTATGGCCATTGATAGCAGTGGAGATGAATCAGTTGAAACCGAAAGTTATGGGGACGTTCCTACGGCAAGCATGGCTGCGCATGTGAGTGATACGTGATGTTTCTATCGATGATGGGTGCAGTAAAGTGAAATTCTGGCGCTAAAACATTAGCTAGCTATCAGAAACTTTTACTTATATATTAGAGACAGTAACATTTCAGTTTACATGCATTCTGAAGTTAGTGATTTTAGCCCAGGAGCTCAGGGTTATGGGCGTTTTCACACAGGGCTGTAGGGTTATCTCACTTCCGCTATGGGAGCTCAGGGGCGAAAGGGTTAAGTTATATAAATTTGGTTTAGTTTTAGTTAAGATTAGTTTGCTCCTCTGTTAGGTAGTATTCATCAGTTTTTAATATAATTGTAACGGAACATTTATAAATTGTAACGCAACATTTTATAAAGCATCACTTAGCTATTCAGAGGCGTACACGACCCAAGTCTTGGTACTGAAGTCATTAAATGCTATTTTGACAGGTGCATTATCAGATGGAGGTAAATTCGGAATAGGTGTTGGCATTGGCGTCGGTGGGACATTGGTTTTAGTCGGGATACTCTTGGTTGTAGGCCTACTATGCAGGAGATATGAATGGACTAAAGGAACTAAGACAGGTATTTTAAGAATATTGTTGTACTTGCTTATATCGGGGATGTTTTTTGCACTCCAATATAAATGAATTATTTAGCAATAATTCCTATTATACCTGTGCTTCGACGCATTATCTAAAATGAATGCACCTCTGTATTTTATTCATTAGTTCTTCATTCGCTCATTTGTAGATTTTAATTTTATTAGTCAGAGTGTTATTTGACACTTTGAACAACAGTTTATGAATCTCAATCTACTGAATCTCCTTAAATAATTATTATTTACATTTAGAGGATAAATTCAGTGTTGAACGAATCTAGATGTAAAAAGCAGAGGTGTAATTTATGCAAATGACAACTTATATTTTTATGTTTACATAAGATTGTTTAGCATACTTTAAAGTAACTGCATTTGCTGTGGTAGACGATAAAAGGAAAAACGAATGGAAGAAAATTCAGAAAGAAGTCGAGGTCACAGAGAAAATTCAAGTGCACCATATTACGCAACGCTCAATGTTCGCTCAGCGCAAAATTCGAATGCTGGACCAACCTATGCACAGCTGACAACATCTCCTAATGTTGATGTCCTTGAACAAAGTCCAACAGACAGAGCAACTTACGAGAACCTTGTGCACAAGTTGAACGGAAACGAATCTCATTCAACCGAATATGAAGGTTTTCAACGGAGAGAACTGCCGCCATCAGATGCATGTGAGAGCATAAAACCTAAGCAATAGGACATTAACAGCAAATTCTAAAGAAACTTCTTAGATGATTTCTTAATAGTCATTTGTGTCGTATTTTATTTTTTGTGCCCGAATGAATCTGGTTTATAATATACAAAATACTATAACAGTAGATCGTATGTAAAGCAACCTTTTGTAATGTCTTTTATGGTAGGTTACTCTAGATTCTCGTAAATGGAAAATTCCTGTATATAGGCCTATATCTAACAGTTAGCCTACTGTGAATTTTTAATGCATGATATTGTAATCGACCGAATCTCTCATGGATTTTTACGCATTTTTAGAAAAATAGAGCAATAATTATTCGTAGGTTGATTATTTTATTAGGCTATGCAATTTCACTCATGTCCAAGAACCCTTGCAGTGGTTTCTTCACCTCGTAGTTTTTCTTTCGTGTTTACTTATATTTCTTCGCAAACTAATTTCTCCTGAACTAACAAGAATTCTGGACCTGTTCGCTGTCAGTTAATTGCCAGCGTTTGAGGTCTTATTATTCAGTACTAATGATGGACAAATACATAGGGGAGACCGGGGCTGGTTGTAACAATTTACACATTTAAGTGATTTATGAACAAACCATTTCGCCAATTATGACACACAATAACAGTGAAATCCTTCGTAAAAGCCTTATAATTGGGCAAAGTTTCAAATGTCTACCTCTATTACTTTAGAAAATAAATGAGGTTAAATATTTTTTTTGAGCCTTACAACTTGCCCCGGCTTGGGGTAGGTTGTAACAAGACATGGGGTAAATTGTAACACCACTTTCAACATTGGGGTAGGTTGTAACACTACAAATGTAGATAATGTAAGTCAATAGCATACTGTTATTCCGAGTCATTGGAATCATTGTTATGGCAGATATAAATCTTAGTGCCATCAGTGCAACCACTTCTTACAAACTACGCATTGGATCCACTCCTCCTTTTGCTTTTAACAGCACCAAACGGCTCACAACAAACCAGACAAAAGTAATCTATATCGTTTGAAGTGGTTGAACTGGGTGCTTTTCTTTTTTCGGAACATTCTTCTTCCTGTTTGCTACTTTCTGTTTCTTGGGATCATTGCTAGTTTTCTATTTCCTATCTAGTTTTCTTTTACCCGTCGATTTATTTTTCTTTCGAACCTCGTTCTTCTGTTTCGGATTTCTTTTTTGTGGAATCCTTTTCCTCGTTTTCTGCTTGTAGGGCACGCTTTTCTTGTGTGTCTGTCAAAGTTGCGGCATGTCTTCGCTTTGTTCCACCTTTGGTGATTTTATGTGTGTATGTGTATTTGTGTGTGTGTGTGTGTGTTTGTGGGTGTGAGTAGTACTGTGTGTGTGAGTAGTAGGCTAACTGTGTGTGTGTGTGTGTGTGTGTGTGTGTGTGTGTGTGTGTGTGTGTGTGTGTGTGTGTGTGTAACTATTCTCTACTGTTTTACACGATAAGAGATCGAACCATGATCACAGGTCAATCCTTTCTCCCATTTAATCAGTTATCTAGGTTATGCTAATACTGTCAAAAAATCAGATCAAGTCAGTTCTTGTAAACATGAATATTATTAAGCAAGTCAATGTAGATCTATAATATATATTATGTCAGTTCAGCAAAGGTCTCGGTGCTTCATTGAAACTTGAGCTTACTGAAAGTCCTATCTATTCCTACCTGAACCAGCACTTCTAATGCCTAAATCTAGTTAATATTGACGCCTAAATTAATAATAATAATAATGATTATAATAATAATAATAATAATAATAATAATAATAATAATAATAATAATAATAATAATAATGATAATAATAATAATAATAATAATAATAATAATAATAATAATAATAATAATAATAATAATAATAATAATACATGGTAAAAATAACAACAATAAAATAAAATAATATAATGATAAAAAAATTACAATAATAATAAAAGAGTGACATGAATAGAATATAAAGAGAAGCAAAGCAACACATCACTGAAACGTATTCTAATAATATATCCTCTAATTGCTATAAACATAGTCCAAAAATTCCCAAATTCCTCCTTTCCTTTATAGTTGGACCTGCATCGCAGAGAACTGAATTCCATCTGTTCGTATCTTCAAGGTAGGGATGGTTGACTTTTATAAAAGATTCTCTAATGCATGAAAGGATGTGTTGTTATCTATTTCCATTTCTGTGGGACTTTGTCAAGATTTTCGTTGTTTATGAAATTGAGCTGACATAGTGCAAAGTTAACGAATACTCTCATATCCTGCTTGCGTCAACACGTTTGATGGCTAATTAGGGCCTATGTAACAGAATCCCTACTTGGAAACTTCTTGGTTAAACAATAAACATAAACTAACGGTTAAAAAACGTGGCATCGACTGAGGCCGAGTGTTTTCTTTAGGGAGAATTAACACGCATTCACCACAAAACAATTTCGATATAAACTAGTTCCGTAAACTTAAGAGAGAAAGGACATGGGCACCATTTCGGAGACCTATATTTCGGCAGTTCATCAAGATCTCCCAGTTTCTAAGCTCATAGCCACAATCTCACACGGGGTAAGCTATTGTACTTAATACAGCGGAGTATAGCAATAATAATAGTCATTGATTGTTTTGACTTTTGGTCATAATTTTATGGCAGATTATAACAAATAATATTATATTATCCGATTAACGGATCATGGGGAATTTCTTTTGTAGGCTATTAATAGTGCGTTAAAACTATCTCCCAGCTTGCTGGCGTCCAACGACAAAAGGGCGGCTGATACCAGATAATTATAATACGTTGCTTAGACGTAGATGTCTGCGCCAAAATGCCAGTTGATATAATTGTAGCCTAAAAGACTATGACGTCGGGAAATTTCATCTCAAAATAGCTTAACACATTGACCGCCAGGTACGAGTTAACTCGTACTTGAATGGGGTTCCCGAGACGCCAGGTACGAGTTAACTCGTACTTCAAATATACAGCGGATATAGGCGTGCTGGCAATCAAGGCTGCCTCTGGTAATGATAGCTCATATTCCGAGTCTGGCCCTGGCTTGTCGATGCTTTTCTACAGGGCTGACGCGTGTCAAATTTACGCTAGGGATGCCTCGTGTCAAATTTATGATAGGGCTGCCGTGTTTCATGTTGCCCGGCAGTCAAACTGGACGGTATTCACTTTGCCCTCGAGTATTTTATTGGGTGGAGGAGACATCTCTGTAACAGTGAGTGCGGTTCTATAGGGCTGTGGCGTACTGCTAATAAATGGTCCGGCGGTCAAAGTGTTAACTGAGAATATACGTATGTACTAAGGATGCCAAAAAGAGCTGTAATATGCCAAAATAATCTTTGTCGGCGGCAATGGCCTATGATGTCATAAGCTGCCGTTAAACTGCGTATCCGTCCACTAAGGATGCCCTTGTCTGGCAACTCACTAGATGCTGATTAGGCGGAGTGGGGGTAGGGTGGGGCAGTGGATGGCTCCCTCTGTCATACCAGGGGTATCTCATACCAGGGGTATCTAGAGTAGATAAATTGACTGTCTTGGGGTAACACTTACGGAAACCCTGAATTTTGAAGTACATATAAGTCAGATATGTTGCAAGGTTAGACAGTCCTTGTATGCATTACACATTTTAACAGCTCATGGCCTCAAGGGAGTAAACCTTTTTGACTGTGGCACGCCTGCTGTATGCTAGCCCAGCATGGTGGGGTTTTGCTCGTCAGCAAGATAAAAACAGGCTCCAATCCATCATAAGTAGGATGATCCGGCGGGGGTACCTCCCCATTGACAACCCAACCTTTGACCAGCTCTGTCACAAGGCTGATACTGGTCTCTTCACAGCTGTTCTAAACAATCCGGGGCATGTTTTACATAAGTTGCTCCCACCAAGGAAATCAACTACCTATGCCCTTCGCCCACGGTCTCATGATAGGGTATTGACTCTTATCGACAATAATATGAGGAAAACATTTGTAGGAAGAATGTTGTACTCGTATTGATTTTGTGTTTTGTCCTATGATGTTTGTACACCGGAGTGCGGCTCTTCTGCAACCGGTTTAATAAAGAAAATACTTACTTACTTACTTTACCATCTTCTGTTGCTATTTATTTAGCGGAATTAGTTTTTATTTACATTGCTTTAGAGCTGCATAATGCCATACGATCGGTGATAAATACTGTTGAAAACAAATTTCCTGTCAGACAACTGGCTTTGGAAATGAAGGTCGTCCGATTGTTCAACAATATTAGAAAATATAATAGATCCTTTGACTTCTCTTTCACTTTCACTTCCTAAGATACTTTGTAGAAGGCCTAGGTTGCGGAATACGTCGTCCGAATATAGGTTGCGGCGCGATGGTTAAATCATGAGGCAAAATTCTAGACTCTGATACAATCTGACAACTTCTTGGACGACAACGTGTAGAAAGCTCTACATTCTACAATGTCTACATGTAGATCCTACTTATAATCTCCTATTTTGCATTACCTTGTACGACACTTAACTTTTTTTAGTAAAAGGTGTTGACCAGCAGAGGTTGTTTCTCAGAGACTGATCCATAAAATTATCTCAGTTTGTAATTGAATAATTTATCAAAGGCTACTAATCAACAGTGATGAATGTGATTCATAGGGTACGAGTCAGAAGATTCAGTTCGCCATCAAATAGATGGTTAGCTGAAAGTAGGCTACTCCATTAACATTATGCCGACCACATCCAAGCCTTCACTCATGGATCGGCGACCTCGAGCGGATTCTGGAGGCCACCATGGAACTGGACGTCCTCGAATCCGCTTCTCCTCAATTTGAACAAGACTCAGTTCATTTCCTCTAATTCGTCTTGGACTAAGTACTCTCTTTGACTGACCATATAAACAACGTATCTTGTTCATTCCGTTACCACTTGCGTCAACTCCGCATCATCCGCCAGTCGCTTCCCTGGTCCATTCCCTGATCTGTACTAGGGTCGACTTTTGCAATGCCGCTTACATTGGCCTTTCCACTACTAATGTCTTCAAGTTTCAGTCTATCCTTAACGCCGCTGCCCGTCTATAAGCCTATGGGTGGCATCCCGAGGTTTGTCCATATATCCACTTTCATTAGGGACTCCCATCATTGGCTGCCTGTCCATCAACGCATCCAGTCTGTTACCTCCAGGCGCAACTCCTTTGACGCCATATTCTACTTTGATCTCTCTCTCTCTCTTTCTCTGCATGTTCGAGACCTCCAAGTGGTTCTCCGTATGCGCACCGTCCACTCCAGGAGTTTTGATTTTGCTGCCCCGTCCAGTTGGAATCGTTTCCTTCAGAACGTGTGGCTAAAGCTCTTTAGTCTACCTGCTCCTCCGTTCCGCAAGGTACTGAAGATTTTGCTGTTTACCAGCGATGACATTGGTTCGAGTAGGAGCGCCACTAATATTTCTGAATCGCTCTTTCTTAAGTGCCATTTATAATTACAATAACAATTGGTCGAACTGCGAGTAAGAAAGGTGATTCTGCCATGGCAGCTGATGTGGGTTATAAATGGAATCATGTCCCTCCTGCTGCTGCTGCTGCTGCTGCTGATGATGATAATAATAATGTTGATGAGTTTCAAAGATGTAGGTTAGGGTGTCCCAGAAAAAGTTTTTGTCGAAAATCTTGGGTCTCACCAGCCAAAAAGTTTCTTTTGTAGATGACAATGTTTGTGGAAAATTTTCAGTTTTTAGGATGCTATTTAGGTGTCCCCCAAATGGTCCTAACTGTAGTCTTCATTTCTAGCGTAAAATGCTAAGATCTTTAATCGCATAGCCATTTTCATCGGCAAATGATGCATAATATTTCACAAAACTTGTTTAAAAATAGATCGTGTATTTGATATTAGATTTTGATTTGGCCGTTTTATTATTATTAATATTTCAACCATTCTTTTGGAGAGTATGCTATTAAAATCGGTTCCAACTGGTGTTAATATATATCCGATGTTAATATATATATATATATATATATATGAGTGTTTCTACAATAAGTGTCCATTTTGCTGTCCGCCGTATTTAAAATATTTTTTGTGACAACATATGACAATCCGCAACGTAGGTTTGTTTCAGACAACCCATATAAAACTAAAAGAATTTTAAAATTGGCACGATCATAAATTATTCAGGTGGTTTTATTACCTCACAGTCGAAGCATTTCAACAGAAACTGTGTTGTCCCAGATGTGTACCGAAGTCGGGAAAACCTGTTTATTTCCAATTGTGCATATAGCCGAACCGATAATTTACTATTCATTTTCAGTAACATATTGTTTACAACATAAACCATGCTTAATATATTGAGTTTGAGTTTGTTTGAGTGAACAATTCAATTTTAATGGAGCAAATTCCAGTGTCCTACATCCAAATGTCAACTCCATGACGGCTACAAAGCTCGTGTCCAACTTGTTACGGCTAGTGTTTTTTTACTCTGTTTAGCAGCTGATATTTGTCATTTGTCGTTGCCAATGCTGCTGGTAAACATGAGAAGTTTATCTTGCGTTTAATTTTTTAAACAACGAAAAGTTTACATTATTGTTGCACCGCGTATGTTTAATTGATGTCAACTCCGTGACGCAAATATTCAAGAATATATAAATAAAACTTTCAATGTAATGTGTCCTTTGTGGCTGTGATAGAGTCCTATCTTTGTTGCAAACATCATTTGAAATTATTTTGTTTCGCGTGTGCCGGTTTTTGCCGAAAACTAAACGAATTGTCAACTCCGTGACGGTCAACTCCGTGACGCGCGCAGTCGACAGATTGTCAGGGAATCCACATTTTCAAAAATCTAGCAGCATTTAAATGGTATATATTTAGTGCCCTAACAAACATATGATATCTGTATTGTAGACGTCATTTTATCAGAGGCGGATTAAGGCATGTTCAACATGTTGGCCCCACACTTGAGGGCCCCACACATGCAAGAGAATTTCTCTCTCAATATTTTATAATTAGGCCTAATGTTATTTGTTAAGTTTAATGGTAAAAATGAGCAAAACGCTCAGAATAAATTAATCGAAACTGCTCATTTTCATACACACAAAAACGACTTTTGCACTATTAAAATTTCCAATATCAGGCAGTTTCATCTCAAAATCAGCCGAAAACAAAATGATTCAGTTTGCTGACCTAGCAAAGTCATTTGCTCAAGAATAGACAAATGAAACATCATCTACCGGCTAATTACAAGAGAGACTCAAGGACACCTTTCCAAATGTTGAGATAGCACTGTCAATATATCTTGTTCTGAAGGTGACAAACTGCAGCAGAGAACGTTCGTTAACCAAATTCAAATTGATTAAAAACAGATTGAGAGCGTCAGCGTCAGAAGACAGACTCGTTGAGCATCAAAAGCGAAATACAATACAGTACAATACTTAAAAATTCCGAAGTGCACATCGAAGCCGGGCAGCCATTAAGAGCCGCAGCGAGACTGGAAGAGGCAAGTTTTCAGCTTAGAGTGAACATGAGGATGTAGAGAGCCCCAGATGTGGAGGGACCGGCAACTGTGACAAGACAAGACGTGTATCAGGAACAACGTAGGCCTACTTTGCAGCAGATGCTGATCTAAGAGAGGAGCGGTCTTTAACGGAATTTCAAGGTGTGGCCATGGAAGATAAGTTGGAAGGCAGATGTTCTGCGCGTGTTCTGTACATGAGGAGTGCCAGCTTGAAGCGGACAGTTCATAGACAGGAAGCCAGTATAGAGAACGAAGAGCAGGTGTGATATGGTCTCGGTAAGAGAGACCATGACACAGTCTTGCAGCTTGATGTGTTATTTTGGTTAGAGGAAGCAGTGTGCATTCAGGAGACCATACATGTAGAGTACCGAGTTGCAGTAGTCAAGTCGCGTCAGAGTAAGGCAGTATATTTTTGTTTTCAGTTATACCGAGTCAAGAGTAGAGCGAAGCTGTCGGTTCTCCTGAACGTGAGCTACATTTTGACGACATAGCCTAACTGATGAATTTGCTAGCCTAAAGGCTCGCAAAGTAGGGGCCTACATGTATATGTGTGTAAATTTCATACAATTTGATTAATTCCATTGTCAATTCATAATTTGTTGTTGCTCTTAACTCTCTAACTGTTAGTTTTGCTACAAAATGTAAACTGCAAACACTGTGACCAACCATTTAAGACTATATTGTTAGGCTGTTAGCCTAAGCCTATTAGGCCTATTTTTATTTTCTGTATTGTGGTAAGCCTGCAATTCTAATATTCTTTTACCACGGTCACTCTAATATTGTTAAACCGTAATAGATATATACGTTAAGTTTAAGTTAAACACTAGACTGGATAATTATAAACCCTACTGATATTGTACAAAAAGATAGAGAGCACGAATTAATAATAGAAGAATGTTGATTCTTTGAATATAACACGTTTTATGTGTCTTTTTGTTGTGATTCTGTGAGGTTGGGCCCCACAGTTTTACCGAACAGGGCCACCACATTCGTTAATCCGGCTCTGGGTTTCATATTGCATTAAAGGTTACTTATCAATAGTAATGAATGTGATTGGTAGGGTTAGTGTAAGACGATTCAGATCGCCTTCAGAGAGATGGTCAGTCGAAACTAGACTGTCTTGTAACCACTACAATTGGTCTAACTGTGAGTGATAGGCCTAATGTGATTACATATTGGCAATTGATATGGCTGACAATTGGAATTCAGTTTCTCTTCTTGCTGCTGATAGTGATAATGAAGACGATGGATTTTTAGGATGGAGATGTTTTTTTCGTTTAGGATGACAGAAAATGCGAATAAATCAAACGAAGAGTTGGCATCTGTGTTCATTGTTAACACGTGTCAAGTACTTCCAAAGTCGTCTTTTATTGTCTCGGATCACGTGCATAACTTCATCGAGTCTCAGAGCCCTGCAACAAGAAATTCAAACGCGTATTCGATTTTGTGTGGCAGCTCTGCCGAGTTCTATATCCGTCCACTCAATTCATGCATTGACGACATAGATTTCTTCAACGTCAGAACTGATCAGCTTGTCTTCAGTGGCGAATTTCCAGTGTTGCCAAGTGATATAAGTGGTCTATCCGATTCGATAAACTGCTGGAAGATTGAAACAGACGACAGGTATCCAGGTTTTGTTCGATTACTGTCTTGGGGGAAAATGAACTACAATTGGAAATATAAAAGTACGAATTTAAGCATACAGCTTTAATAAAACACTACGCGTGGGTAGTTTTGGATTCTTCTTCAATTGCGAATTCCCTAGGTACACCCGAAACGCGTAGCCAGGAAATCGTTTGTGGTCCAGCAATTAAATGCCTACCAGATGACTTTCATGGTAATTTAGGATGCGATATTGTCAAAAGCCTGTGGTCCCCCCAGTGGCCTAAAGAAGCTCAAGGTTGGCTCAATCGACCTAGGAATAATGGATGGCCAACCATTGATACAATCGCTGAAGTTGTACAAAATGGTTGTTTTGTTGTTTATGTTCAGCATCGTTCTTGCAGAGACGATAAGAACCAGTGGAGATTGTCATTTTCAGTCGCAGAAGTAATATTAATTCAGAGTTGGACTCAAGTTCAACAGATTGTCTACCATTTGCTGAGATTCTTTGGAAAGAGAGAATTAATACAAAAGGATTGTCCAAAGGAAGACGAGGTTCTCTGTACGTATCATTTAAAGACGCTGATGTTATGGACTTGTGAAGAGATGTCACCTGAATGGTGGAATTCATCTTCTGTTATTACGATCTGCTGTGAGTTATTCCAAAAGCTTGCAGAATGCCAAAGGAAGAAGCAATACCCGAACTATTTTATACCTGAATTAAACTTATTTCACGAGCCATCGAGCTCCTCAATACTTGACATGACTGAAAGACGACTAAATGAATTCCGAAATTCTGGCATCCTCTGTGATTGGTTTTTGGAAAATTACATCCAGCCATTCATTCGGAGTCGTTTCAAGATTATTTGTAGCACAACGGAAGCATTGCCACATATTAGGGATTACTTGCTACCTCTCCTTGAATTTTTGAAAGTTAGTGAATCAGAATCATTAGATTTTTTATTTTATTCCACGTTCATGTGGTCACATCGCAGAATGCGTTTTGAAATAAAATACGGGTCAAGATCACCACACCGGAAGATCTTTAAAACGTGGTATAATTTTATATGTGTTGACTTGAAAGTAAGCACGGAACCGCTATCTTTTCCAAAAACACAGATGGTCTTATGTTTCACGTACTATGACATTCTACTGAATATTTTGCACACTGCACATGGTTTAGAATGCGGAGAGATTTCATGGAATAGCAGTCTCTGTGTTGTCCAAGAGATCTCAACGCAACCTAAAATTATTTGGTCTAAGTATCATAACTTTCCGGAAACGTACTCAATCCAAAGTAGTCGCTTTCAATTCCTCCGTGCGCAGGACCTCATGCAAAATATAACAGGATCAAACAGTCGTCCAGAATTTCAACTGTTGGCTCCCATTTCAAAACAGCATTTTAGAAGTGCTTTAGAATACGAAGGTTCTAAATCTTACGGAATTGCTCCAGCAGCTTTGGCCTATGTGGCTGCTCTTCATTTTGCCACATCAGATTACCAACCAGCAATGCGCTTGTGCCTTGCAGTTCTAGAATATCAGACTTCTGAAAAGGAAAAGGAAACACTGAATGCAAATTGTTTGTTGTTTATTGACGATGTCGCGAGAATCGTTGGATTGTGTGTGCTTCACAAGAAAATTACCACCAATAATCTTCATTACATCGACAAGCGACTTTATCTTGATCTGCGTATTTCACCAGAGGTCTTTGCCTATTATTTAACTGCATTATCTGTCAAAAGAGTATCCAAACGTTTAGATTTGCACAATGAATTACCGCATTCAACATTTCCTATGGACGAATGCCTGAATGTCTTAGTAAAGTCAAAATGTATTGTTTCGATGAAGTCAGGTTCTCATTTCAATGCTGCCAGACAGATTGTGTATCGCAGAACAGATTCATTAACAGAGACCGAAGATACAGATATTAATCCTTTGATAGATAACGAAACAATAATTTATGTTCTAATGGAATATGCATTGGAAAATATGACATCATTCTACAGTATGATCCACAAATACTTTGGCATCCAGTGCGACACGATAATTGACTGCTATCGTGCTTTGTATCTTTACAAGTGTCGCAAATACGATGAAGTGCAGCATTTGTGTGAGCGAATTCTTCACGAGCCTGACCTTCAGAGCGACTTGAATAACTTTTCAGTGGTGAATGTTTTGTTGTTGCCACCGCTTGACTCATTTTTTGACAGAGATGTTCAGTTCTTGCTTGGATTTCAAACACTTCTTCATTATTTATCACCACTGAATGACGATATAGGGAAAGTTGAGTTAACTGCCAATTCAACGTTTGAGCACTGCTTTGCCCGAATTGTGCACTGTTATAGGGGTGTTCTCTTGTTTTCTCTAAAAGATCATTATTCCATTAAATATCACTATTTTCTTGGAAGATATTTTCTTGCCAGATATTTGAAAGTCAGATGTTGTATCGACTCCAATCTTTCATGTACAGAAGCAATGACGGAATTTGCTGCTCAAAAACTTAATCTGCCGTTTGAACGCATCATTCGGAGTTTCCTTCTACGAAAGCTTCGTATTATTAAAAAATAGTTCAAAGGTTGCAGTACATCAATGACCACTGGCCAGGTTGCGTTATCACATGAAATATACTTATCGCGATGTGTGATTCCGCTGAATGAAACTTCCTTCTAAAGTATCGTCGCGTGACCCGGCAATCAATGGCAAGCCAATCTAAAGTCTTGAAAACGTCTCCTCTGCCATGTCAGTGTGGGACGATTCGAAACTCGGATGACGTGATCTATCCAAACAGCAAGCCAATGCACAAAAGGTGAAAAGGAGGATGGTAGTTGAGAGAAGAAACTTCAGAACGATTCCACTGTATTACCGATAAGACGCAAGAGCCTCAGATGTAGTAATGCAGAGCACAGTGACTGGAGCTGTCGAATTGCAGATAAACCTAATTTATTATTTCCTCGCTGATAAGCCCATGGTCGCAGGGAGTGCTGCAGAGTTCTTTCAACTGTGCTTTTCACTAACGATTTGTCTTGTCGTCGTCTTGCTAACTCTGTCATTTTTGATTTAGTATTGTTGCGTCCCTCTATTCCGCCTCGGTTGGGCCATACTGGGCATGGGCTTATGGAAAGGACTGATGCACTCTGACTTGAGAAATAGACCTTACTGATTTGTATGACTGGGAATACGGAAAGGATTCAGGGAAAACAGACCTTGTTTTATGAACTTAGTAACATTGAAAAGATAATTTGCTGTTTAACCCAATTAATGTAGACTGGCTTTCTGTTCTTCTTCTTCCCATTCCTTCCACTAGTTTGTCTTTCACTCTTTTCTCTCTTCCATTACACTCGTCTCCCATTAATTCTTCCCTTACTATCCTTGCCTCCTATTCTTTCTTTCCTTTAACTCTTCTGACTTTTGTTATACATAACATAATTATGATGTGCTTAAACACCGTTTGGTCATGTGATTGAATAGCACATGTATAGTATATTTACTCTGAAGTGTCAACAATGTAAAATTGTGCCACTGACTATGGAAAAGCTGGCGTCAATGCCCATAAGCAATAGCTTCCTTTTGACTCCACTTGTGCAGTGGCCTTGCTGTTCAGTTGTATAAAATGTGTTTATTTTGTAATTTGTTTCCTGCTGCTGTTACAATAAAGATATCAACCACAATCAGTAGTTGTGTTATGGGGTTTCGCGCCAAACTACTGCTATGTAATTTATATATTTGCTCGATGAACATTCTACGACACCCACAGCATTTTTGGAGACACGCCACAGTTTGTGACCAACCGAACAGAATGCATTACAAAACCACAGCTAATGCAAAAACCTACCTTGCTGGTTATGTATATCAAAGTCTTCAACAGATAGAGCTGTCGCCATTATATGAGACCATCAAACCCAAGTAGCAAAACAACAGTGGCAGAAAATTCTAAAGAAACTTAGAATAAACATGCGGAAAATTAATTCTAATAGTATTGAATTTCTTTATTCAAATAATTATGGTCTTAAGATGCCAAGTTGGGCAAAGAGAGGAGTTGAATGCTCCCTGTATGGAGATCCAGAGATAGTCCGAACTGCCCTCTTCTGGAGTTTAAGTATGCGTTCCAAACCAGGCATTTCAAGGGGCGAGGCCCAGACTATACAACAATAGGTTAGGTATGGTTTCAAAAGTGTATGGTATAAGAGCTTTAAGCTATCCAACGCCCGAACACAACTAGCCCTTCTCAAAATGCCAACGACTTTAGATATCTTTGTTGCAATCATATCTATGTGGTTATTCCATTTAAGCCTATCATTGATAATTACTCCAAGGAATTTCGTTTCATGGACACAGGGTAATTTAACATTGTTGACAGATATTTCATAACCAACATCATATTTCTTCCTATTACCAAAGATCATATAATTGGACTTTTGAAGGTTGAGCGATAATAAATTTGCAGAAAACCAATGGTTTATAATTGTAGCTAATTCATCATTAATGGTATTGGTTAGTTTAGGGTGATCAGTTCCTGTGGCAAAGATATTAGTATCGTCAGCAAACATAATTAGCTTTAATGATGAAGCGCTCTGCAAATCATTAACCTACAGGATAAACAATAAAGGACCCAAAACAGACCCCCTGGGGACTCCACACTTGACTGTGAGCATGCTGGAGTAGTTTTTATTGATCACAACATATTGCTTTCTATCAGTCAGGTAATCGGCAAACCATTTTAGGGGTGTACCTCTAATTCCGTAGTATTGTAATTTATCTAACAGTATTTTGTGATTTACAGTATCGAAAGCTTTAGCTAGATCCAGGAATATACCAACTGTTAGTTTACGTGCATCAATAGATTTACTTATCCTATCAGTGAGTTCAAGAAGAGCTATATAGGTAGAAAGTTTACTTCGGAAACCAAACTGTTCATCACCTAATACTTTATTTTTAGAGATAAACGACAATAGCCTGACATAAGCTAACTTTTCAAAAATCTTAGACAGTGGAGACAGTACAGAAATCGGTCGATAATTGCACACCTGGAATTTATCCCCGGCTTTAAAAGCAGGGACTATCTGTGCAATTTTTAATTTGTTGGGGAATATCCCTGCAGATAAAGAATTATTAAAGATATTAGTTAGGGCTGTAGAGATTTCCAAGGAGCAAGTCTTAAGTACTTTTATAGAGAAACCTACCGGACCTGAGCTTTTAGATGGGTCTAAGGATTCAATAGCACTACTAACTTCACCAGGTGTAATAGGGTTAAAATAAATGGAGTTTGGAACCGGGGATTTAAGGTACTCAGTGTACTTAACCGGGGCTGGCTGACTTCTCTTTCACTTTCACTTCTTAAGATACTTTGTAGAAGGCCTAGGTTGCGGAATATGTCGTCCGAATAGCCTACAGGTTGCGGCGCGATGGTTAAATCATGAGGCAAATCTAGTAGAGACTGATACAATCTGACAACTTCTTGGACGACAAAGTGTAGAGAGCTCTACATTGTAGATCCTAGTTATAATTTCATATATTGCATTACGCTGTACGACACTTAACTTTTTTAGTAAAAGGTGTTGACCAGTAGAGGTTGTTTCGCAAAGACTGATCCATTAAATTTGAATTATCTGATTTTGTAATTGTATAATTTATCAAAGGCCACTAATCAATAGTGATGAATGTGATTCATAGGGCTAGAGTCAGAAGCTTCAGATCGCCATCAGATAGATGGTTAGCTGTGAAAGTAGGTTATTCCGATCACATGCAAACCTTCACTCACAGGATCGGCGACCTCGAGCGGATTTGGAGGCCACCACGGACCTGGACGTCCTCAAATCCGCTTCTCCTCAATTTGGACAATACTCAGTTCATTTCCCTTCCTCATTCAGTGACCTCTAGGCCTAAATCGTTTTGGACTCAGTACTCTCTTTGACTGACCATATAAAAAACGTTTCTCTGTTCATTCCGTTACCACTTGCGTCAACTCCGCGTCAGCCGCCAGTCGCTTCCCTGGTCCATTCTCTGATCTGTTCTAGGGTCGACTTTGGTAATACCTCTCCCAGTCAGCACTGGATATTGGCCCCAGTCGTTCCCCAAATGGGCGTTTTGGGTATGACCTGGGCTTCGGCGGATTTTCCTCTGCCCTAAAGGAACCCTAATGCACGTACAATATTACCCCTAATTGTGTGGTAACGATATGTGTAGGACTGTACGTAGGACTATGTGTGCCCATAAGTATATATATATATAATTATATATATATATCCTATAATTTTCAAATCGATCGATCCGATTTCCTCTGACTTTATCTGCTTTGACTTAACCGTGACTTAATTGGCTTACTGATTTGAATATTCTGATTTGTCTATTCTGACTTGACTTCTGACGTGACTTAATTGTGACATTAGGCCTTATTCTCATTTAATTAATTCTGAATTACTTAGGCTATTTATGACTTAAATCTGACTAAAATGCATCGACGTATAAGCCTATACATCGATGCTAAAATGACTATTACTTAGCCTAATTGACTTCATTTCTGATTTGACTTAATTCTGACTTAGTTAGGCTAATTCTGATTGACTTATTTCTGCCCTAATTCTGACTTAATTGTAACTTAAATGACTATATTAGCCTACTTGACATCTTATGATTTGACTTCCGACTTAATTATTTCGTACTGACTTAATAATTTATGGGTTAATTCTGACTTATTTAATTCTAACTGAACAGTCTGAACTGAGTTCAACTGACTATTATTTAGTTTGCCTCGTTCGCATCCAGTTGCCGAAAGGCGATAGGCCGAAGTAAGCGTCAATAGTTTTCTAACTCATATGAAGGCCCTCCAGTCGACGACACGCGCCGATACTGTGTGCGACAGAGACGTAGACACAGTTATACAATACAATACAATACAATACAATACAATACAACACAATACAATACAACACAATACAATACAACTACAATACAACTGTACTTTGATATTGCCCTCCTTCCAAAGCTCAGAAGTGCACACACGACGGTGTCGTAGATACAATTAGGTTGTATAGGCTATTGCAAGGCCATTGTGGGCTAAGGACTTACTCAAAATTTCTACAGAAACTGTCTCGGGTGAGTCTCAAACCCGTACTCTCCGCGTTACAGACCGAGCGCTCTAACCAATCGGCCACCGTGCCCCAGATACAGACGGGACCTGGTGCTGGCTTCTGCAAGTATATAGGCGAGTTACTGAGTCAGAGAGAGAGAGACGATATAGGGTTTCCCAATAGCCTACAGCTGTCGGTATGTTGGCGCAGCTGTTTAGATGTTGATAGTATACGAAGGGGGGAGGGGAAAGGCACGCGAAGGCTTAATTTGCAGCGTAGATAAGTAGAAGCCGGGGGAAAACATATACACGACAGTGTGTGCACAGTCAGCACAGACACGTACAGCTAGGGCTCTCTCGCGTTTGGACTTTGACTCTCGTGCTGGTCTTCAGTTGATAGCAGCGAACGAATATGTACGTAGTGGAGGAACGTGCCTGTGCATTTTCTTCAGTCATTTCAAGTTGATGTAAAAGTTTCGTTTTCACTACCAATTTGAAAGTAATGGTCTGTACTCTGTAGATCAATATTCGTCCGAGGGGAAAGCATGCAGATAAAAAAATTAAGTGTGGGTGGTTCGAAAACCCCCACTGGCCTATGGGAAATGTGTGTATTTTCTCCAGTCATTTCAAATAGATGCAAAAGTTTCTTTTTCAGTACCAATTTGAAGGTAATGGTCTATAGACCAATATTGGTCCGAGGGGAAAGTACTCGGATAAAAAAAGAAGCGTGGGGGGGCTCGAAAACCCATCCAGCCTATGCGAAATATGTGTATTTTGCTCCAGTCATTTCCAGTAGATGCATAAGTTTTGTTTTTTCAGTACCAATTTGAAGGTAATGGTCTCTCGATCAATATTGGTCCAAGGGGAAAGCATTCAGATTAACAAATGAAGCGTGGGGTTCGAAACCCCCTCCGTCCTTTGCGAAATATGTGGATTTTACTCCAGTCATTTCATATAGGTGCAAAAGTTTCTTTTTCAGTACCAATTTCAAGGTAATGGTCTATAGCTCAATACTGGTCCGAGGGGAAAGCATTCAGATACAAAAATAAAGCGTGGAGATTCGAAATCCCCCGTCCTATGCGAAATATGTAAACTGTTGTAACTTTTGATTGGATGGTCCGATCTGAACATGTTTGGTATGCATGGATTCAGAATCATGAGTTGCAAGTGATATTAACATGCATATTGCACATAAAAGCGTGTATTGCATATAAAAGCGTGGGGGTTCTAAATCACTTTTCCGGCCTATGCGAAATATGCGTATTTTACTCCAGTCATTTCCAGTAGATGCATAAGTTTCTTTTTTCAGTACCAATTTGAAGGTAATGGTCTCTAGATCAATATTGGTCCGAGGGAAAGCATTCAGATTAAAAAATGAAGCGTGGGGTCTGAAAACCCCCTCCATCCTTTGCGAAATATGTGGATTTTACTCCAGTCATTTCATATAGGTGCAAAAGTTTCTTTTTCAGTACCAATTTCAAAGTAATGGTCTATAGCTCAATACTGGTCCGAGGGGAAAGCATTCAGATAAAAAATTAAGCGTGGGGGTTCGAAAGCCCCCGGTCTATGCGAACTATGTAAACTGTTGTAACTATTGATTGGATGGTCCGATCTGAACATGTGTGGTATGTATGGATTCAGAATCAGGAGTGGAGTTGCAAGTGATATTAACATGTATATTGCACATAGAAGCAGTGATGGTGCCAGTGTTGGCGCATATCCACAAAACTAAAAAAGTGTCATAAGAAATAATAAACCGGCTAAAACATATTGAACGTACATATAGTTAGGTATTGCATGTTGTTCTTGTCCAGCTACTTCGCACATGTACACTTGCAAAGATGTGTGCATTTCAATTTTGCCTTCATGCACTTGCAGAGACAGCAGGTACTTGTGCAAGTGCACTTCACATCCAGGTGGAATACATCCCTGGCGAGGGTCAGCGAGGTCCATATGGGAAGCAGCTTGCCTTCCTCTTCCGTGCGCCCATGATTAGTTTGGTTGTTCAAAGGCATCACGGACCTATGAGCTGTTGTCCATATGCTCGCTTGGAATACACTTCTTTTGAGATGTTGATCGAAAGGATCGGTTGTTGGGGAATTCTCTCCACGTCCCTAGTCTTCTGTGAGAACACCTTCATTCGGACGAGGACACGAGGTCAACGTCAATGTCATCGTTGGAGTCATTGGAGTACAGCCTACAGACGAATTTTGCTGCCACTTCTTTCAGCCTTGGCGATGTTTGAAATGGAGTGTCGACGACAGCTGCAAATTCCTCCATGAGCGGTGGCATTTCGTGCATCAACTTTCAGCTATGAAAAAGATGTGTACATTACTGCAGGTAATGAAGTCCATCATGTTGGAAACAGTCCATCAATGGAGCAATGCAACCATGAAGAAGCAGACACTCATGTCCTTATACATCTCTTATATGAACTTCAAACATGGTCACTTGGGATGGTTCATACCGGATGTTGTCGTAATTCTGTTGAGTTATTTCCATCATATCAAGGCTCTGAATCCTGCTGCAGAAATCTGGATCTCCTTTAAAGTGGGAAAGACAACTAGGATGATCTCCTTGAACACTATCGCCTCAAACCTTGGAACGACAACGTGCAAAGCAATGGCCCTCTTTCACGCATTTACAGGATCAAGTTCACGGGTAAGCGATACTGCTGCAGGTTGATGCACGAAGTGCCATCCCTCATGGAGGAATTTGCAACTGTCATCGACACTCCATTTCAAACATCGAGCATATGGACAACAGCTCATAGGTCCGTGATGCCTTCAAACAACCCCACTAATGGGTGCAATAAAGAGGAAGGCAAGCTGCTTCCCATATGGACCTCGCTGACCCTCGCCAGGGATGTATTCCACCTGGATGTGAAGTGCACTTGCACAAGTACCTGCTGTCTCTGCAAGTGCATGAAGGCAAAATTGAAATGCACACATCTTTGCAAGTGTACATGTGCGAAGTAGCTGGACAAGAACAACATGCAATACCTAACTATATGTACGTTCAATATGTTTTAGCCGGTTTATTATTTCTTATGACACTTTTTTAGTTTTGTGGATATGCGCCAACACTGGCACCATCACTGCTTCTATGTGCAATATACATGTTAATATCACTTGCAACTCCACTCCTGATTCTGAATCCATACATACCACACATGTTCAGATCGGACCATCCAATCAATAGTTACAACAGTTTACATATTTCGCATAGACCGAGGGCTTTCGAACCCCCACATTTAATTTTTTATCTGAATGCTTTCCCCTCGGACCAGTATTGAGCTATAGACCATTACCTTTGAAATTGGTACTGAAAAAGAAACTTTTGCACCTATATGAAATGACTGGAGTAAAATCCACATATTTCGCAAAGGATGGAGGGGGTTTCGAACCCCACGTTTCATTTTTAATCTGAATGCTTACCCTCGGACCAATATTGATCTACAGACCATTACCTTCAAATTGGTAGTGAAAACGAAACTTTTACATCAACTTGAAATGACTGAGTGTCTGGGCCCCCCACTAATGGAGTTGACCGAAGGAAATTCAACGATTGTCTGTATAAGAACGCGCGCGAAAAGGCAACTGCGACCGTTGCTGCAACGGACGATGTTGGACCAACCGGGCGCTGTGGAGGTCGTCTGTCACTCGAGCAAGTGTTGTGGAGAAGCTTGAAATAAAGGGGAGTACGATTATGTGTAGGCCTAATATTTTTGCTAATCCGATTTTCCAGGAGCAGGTTAATTGTAACTAGATCAAGTTTGTTTATTTGTGTCTATTACTTCATAGTTTGCATTTTTTTTATTTTCTCATCCGAGTTTAATAGTATTTCTAAGGTGTAGGCCTACAGTAGGGCGCTTCGTTGAACAAAGCACTGGTATTTTAGGTTTTAGGGCAAATAATACCAAACATAAACTTTGAAGCATATTTAAAAAGAAATCAAACTGTATACCGTCAGTGTGCATTTTAGTTGTCTAACAACAGTAACCAAAATAAGTAATATTATTTAATGGTGTGGACCATAGGCCTATGCGATTGTCAGGGACGTCATTTCAGTTTTTCAGGGGGGCAAAACAATTCGGGGGGACAAAACTTGGCCAGCTTGTTAAGTTTTGTATTTAGTTTACACGTGCAACTGTGGTTAAGTGATTTAACATGTTTCCTTATTATTCATACTTATTTCTTACTATGATTGATTCAGTGATGGGAAGTATTTTGTGAATGTAAAATCTTGCAACTAGCAAGTTCGGAATACATACCCCGGTACATATATACATACATACACACATACACACATTAGGGTGTCCCAGAAAAAACTTTTTGTCGAAAATCTTGGGTCTCACCAGCCACAAAGTTTCCTTTGTAGATGACAATGTTTGTGGAAAATTTTCAATTTTTTCGTATGCTGTTTAGGGGTCCCCCAAAGGGTCCTAACTTTAGTGTTGATTTCTTGCGTAAAATGCTCAGTTATTTGCACATGTTTCAATCTAGAATATTGCAAGGCTGTTAGGGATGTCCAGAAAAATGATACATCGCAGAAACCAGCCATTTCTTATTCATTATTCTATTCATATATTGTCTAGAAATATTTTTTACAGAATTTTAATATGTTATCCTGAGGTCCTCAAAGCCACCAAACATACCCTACTTAAATTTTTAGAATCCAAGGCGCCCATGCTTGGGTCTTGGAATGTCGGTCCATTGTTGATTTACTCTTATTATCAAAAAAAATTAAAGAAGAGTCCGATTTAAATGAAGTTTTTGTGGTTTGTTTAACTCGACGAGAGCTACATCCTGGGAAAAACATAGAATTAAATTCAGGGTCATTCAAGGTCATTTCAAGGTCATAAAAACGAAATTTATCAAAAAACAAAGAAAAATTATCAGATCTCGGCAAATAATTTTTGAAATTGGTTAACTCTTATTTGCTTTCCTCATCATGATAAGGGCTACCTGTGATAGGAAACAAGGATACCAAATGTAAGACGATCGATAGTTATTTTAAGGACAAAAAGGTCAAGTTCAGAGAAAAATCTGACGAAATTGCCTTAACTCGGTAAAATGTTGCTCTATTTAAGTTATTCTTTTTCCTGTTTGCTCAGACCGATCAGGGCTAAATTCGAAAGACAGAGTGCTAAAAGCCTAACACAATACAAGGTTATTTCAAGGTAAAAACGTCAAAATCAAGGAAATATGACCGTTGATCAGCCAAATGTTGTTTCGTTAAAGAGTTATGGGCATTTGACCTTGATTTCTAAGTTTTGACCTTTAAATTACCTTTTTTGTGATAGTCTTCTAGAAGACAGAGTACTAAAAGACTAATACAATCCAAGGTCATTTAAAGGTCAAAACTTAAAAATGAAGGTCAAATGACCATAACTCAGAACCTCTTAAACGAAACAACATTTGGCTGATCTACGATCATATTTATTTGATTTTGACGTTTTGACTTTGAAATAACCTTGGATTGTGTTAGGCTTTTAGTACTCTGTCTTCTGGAATGTAGGTTTGATCGTTCTGAGCAAACAGGCAAAAGAATAACTTAAATAGAGCAACATTTTACCGAGTTAAGGCAATTTCGTCAGATTTTTCTCTGAATTTGACCTTTTTGTCCTTAAAATAACTATCGATCGTCTTACATTTGGTATCCTTGTTTCCTATCACAGGTAGCCCTTATCATGATGAGGAAAGCAAATAAGAGTTAACCAATTTCAAAAATTATTTGCCGAGATCTGATAATTTTTCTTTGTTTTTTGATAAATTTCGTTTTTATGACCTTGAAATGACCTTGAATGACCCTGAATTTAATTCTATGTTTTTCCCAGGATGTAGCTCTCGTCGAGTTAAACAAACCACAAAAACTTCATTTAAATCGGACTCTTCTTTAATTTTTTTTGATAATAAGAGTAAATCAACAATGGACCGACATTCCAAGACCCAAGCATGGGCGCCTTGGATTCTGGAAATTTAAGTAGGGTATGTTTGGGGGCTTTGAGGGACCTCAGGATAACATTATTAAAATTCTGTAAAAAAATATTTCTAGACAATATATGAATAGAATAATGGGGGAAATAAGGAATGGCTGGTTTCTGCGATGTATCATTTTTCTGGACATCCATAACAGCCTTGCAATATTCTAGATTGAAACATGTGCAAATAACGAGCATTTTACGCGAGAAATCAACACTAAAGTTAGGACCCTTTGGGGACCCCTAAACAGCATCCGAAAAAATCGAAAATTTTCCACAAACATTGTCATCTACAAAGGAAACTTTGTGGCTGGTGAGACCCAAGATTTTCGACAAAAAGTTTTTTCTGGGACACCCTAACATACATACATACATACATACAATACATACATAGGCCTACAAATGCGCGCGTGTACGGAGACACACACGCACACATAGAGACACACATACATATTTATACTATATATAATATAAAGTCTAGCAAAATGTTTTAATTGTTATGCTACAATGCAGCTTTTGTCAACCAACTGTCTACTGTCACTGTGTACCTTCACTTCAATCAGATGTTCAAATGGAATTATGAAGACTCAGAGTAAAGAAAAACTTTGAAAGCCACCAAACTTAGCTGCCACAAATAAGAATAATTATGATCGTGCTTAAAATACTTAAATAGGCTTATCTGATCAACAAAGGAGCATTACTGGTCCTTTTTCTTCTAAAAGTCTGATGACAGTGTCAAAATCAATTGTTCTGGCAATATTAGGCTCAATGCTCAACCAAGCCAAATCCACAAGGCATTAACGAGACCTACAGACTTTAAGAAATTCTTAATCATCTTGAGTTGCAGAGGCTACTGTTGATGGAATTGTCAACAGTATACCTAAGCCGACACAGACATCTGGAAATAGCTTTGAAGGATTGTACTGTGTTAAAAGGTTCAACAGGTCCAGTGGTGTTAAATGGGCACATCCAAAATGTTCCTTATGTACACAATATGTTGCATTTCTGTTATGAAATCAATCCTGACCATTGAGGTTAGCAGGATATTGCTTTGCTGAAGCTAAAGCTTTTTCTTCCAAATCACTTGCAGACGTGGTTAGATATTTACACAAGAAATAAAACCTTTCAGCCACATTTTAATTAAATATGCATAAAACAGAAAAACTTTAACAGCAAAATAAAATCTAGCCTATAATGTAAGTCTGATGAACAGCAAATTAGCTTACCTTCATTAGGGTCAGTTTATTATTGAAATCGACATCTAAACCTACATGTAGACATAAACCCTATGTGTCATAACAGTTTTATCCATTAGCTGCATCCCCGGTCCAAAAGATACGTGCAGAGAATAACAATCTACATGTAAACTGCATAGAATATCCCACAGATTTATTTGGCCATGGACCCTCTGGTAAGATATTACCCAGGGGTCCGTGATTTGGCTTAGGGTACTGCTGCACTGATATCATGCACATTTTACAGAGTGTGGGTGGGAGACTAGTTTGATGCTGCAGCTGGCAATGTTGGAAAGGGGTCATATAAGGTGGTATGTGTGGGGCATATTTGGAAGAAATCCTGAGCATTGACCTACATCTTGTAGAGGCAACCAGTCCTAGGCTATAAATCTTACAACTAAGCCTTGACAAGTACCTCTATGGGCTCTCCCACAGCCAGTCCGTGTATCCGATAACCTGTGGCTGGATGTCTATTCCTCCAGTTAAGCAGTACTTATGTAGCTATAGTATTTATAGACCTACCACAAATTTCATTTATTCGTATATCTGTTGACTGTCTAGTAGTGTCTACCTATCTCCGTACCTCAGGCTACGTGCATAGTGTACACGAAGAGGTAGACCAAAACAGCAATTTTTTAAGGACTGCTGACCTAAACTCCTAGTGTGACAAATAAAGTTACATTATTTCACTTAGTTGATTTTTCAGGGGGGCGGCATTTGCCCCCCTGCCCCAAATGACGTCCCTGGCGATTGTTTAATTATTTGAAACTGGATATTGAATACCGGCAATGGCCAATGCATTTGGATCAAGAGTTGCGCAGGGAGTCGTACTGGGGGATCCGTAGACGCATACGATGATGCTGAATCTTTTTAAACAGGCTTAGGAACCAAACTCACTGATTGGGTAACTTCATTTAACATTACCAATATAGTACTTCACTTGGTTCATTGTTATCTATTCTCAATAGATATAATCCTGAATGGCCATTGGAGTTGAACTTTGCTCAGGACACCAAAGACTTAGGCCTACCCCATTCGTAGTCTGGAGACAGGAGACATGTGTTATTTTGGCATTAAGAAAGGCATACAAAGGCTGGCAGACAATGATATTTTATCATGCTTACAGCAGACCGATGTTATTCAGTTGTAATTTAATGTTGACGGGCTTCCGTTTTTGAAGAGTTCTATCATGCAGTTGTGGTCGATTATTATTATTTATTTATCTTTCTTCCATGGCTTTTTTCACAATTCAGAAAAGTAAGGCCTCGTGAGGAAACAAACATCTCCAAATATAAAGATCTCCATGCATGTATTTCTGTTTGATTTTTCAAATCAAAGTTCTCATCAAATCGCTACTCCTAAATTGTGATCCAGCTAACTTGAATTTCTATTTTGCTTCATTCGAATACATAGGACCCAAAAATGATGAGAACATAACTTTAATGTCTTGGTTTTTACATTTCACTGCTGTACCATTAAAAAAGGGTCCATTGTAACAGCTTTCCCTCAATGGTATCTTCCTTATAGATCAAGCAAGGGTAAGAAAGATACCATACCATCTTCTCTTACCTAGTATTTATGGCCGCAGATATATTATGCATCGCAGTTTATACTAGGCCATTCCACATTTGATTTAATCTTTTTTTATTTTGTTTCAATTTTGGTTTTCCATTTTCAGATAGAGTCAGAAGGAATGCTTTGTTCAAGCCGGAGTTTCCAACAGATTTCACAAAACGATGGCAATGAGCTCTCAGTTTTACATTGCAAGGGATCGTCAAGGCGGACGTTCGGCAAGAGCGAAGCTTTCAGTGAAAAGAATTGACCATAATTATTATAGTCACTATACAGAAAGAATAGTACCTGTCGTCAGGTGCACCAGCACCTGCCAAACTAGGGGCCAAAACATAATTCATGATTTTAGTGTATGTTTTATGACATTAAGTTTCTCAGACAGTGTTTTTAAAATCTAATCAGCATTTGTGGAATTGAAATTTTGTCGTGTTCGCATTTTCTGCTGCATTCAAGTTTGGCTATAGAAATGAGGTCTTTTTGAAGTATTTCTATTATAGCATGATAATTAATAACAGGTAATTTTTAATTTGCTGCACTTGAGTCATTTACTTTTATTATGCTGCACTTTGAGTCATTATTTTTATTTTGTTGTACTAGTCATTTTTTAAATTTTATTGCATTGGTCGTTATTTTCATTTTCTTGCACTTAACGGCAGAAGGGCCAATGGTGTCAATAATTTTTACACCTTTCAATTTCGTTTGAGCATGAACTTTTAACGTGGGAATTCAACAATGAAACTTGGTTAAAACTGTTTGTATCATTGTAAATAACTTGTTATTTTGATGCGGTTGAGTAATTCTGTTACTTTATTTCTCTTAATGTTGGTATAGTTGTAAACTTGAGTAGCAGTTACTCAAGTGTAGGAATATACCGAAATTAAGAGTAATGCAGTATTTTTGTATGCTTGTTTAATGAGATGGTGTGTGTGTTAAAAACATGATGATACTCTTGAGATGTTAAAGAAATGTATGGGGTAATATAAAATAATAATAATAATAATAATAATAATAATAATAATAATAATAATAATAATAATAATGATAACAATTTATATGGCGCCGTTCCACGGCCATACCACTACAAGGGCGCCTCACAAACTAGCATTTGAGGGATAAGCCTTAGTAAAAAAGGCTTAAACAAAGTAAGCCATTACTTTTTGCTTAATAAAATGGCTTTAAACAGCCTAAAACAGGAAGCAGCAACTTTTTCTTATCTCTTATATTTCACTGGCCACATTGTAACTGCTTATAGGTAGAGGAAAATTTTATTACATGGAGAATTGAATTGTAATAAAAAAAACTGTACCGGTACATTTTACATTCTGTCGCTCTTTACTTAGAAACCTGATATATTGATTTTGTTTTCTATGGGCAGGGACAGACTGTACGCATTTATTACGCATTTCTTCAATTTAAGTTCTTTTACGGAAAGACTATAAGCAGCCCTTTTGGGCACACAATATGAAACTGGAAAGGGCTACTAATTTGGGACCCGTTTGGGCAAACAAGGTTTGCCCAAAATTTAGCAGGATCGAACAATATCTAGGACTCGCACAACGTCTTTGAAATTTTGATTTTTACAAATAATTTTCGTCATTTCGAGTAAATGTATTTGATTCGCATTTTTGGACCTATGTTTAGTTTTAAACAGAAAGGCTGGATCATTTTACTTAAGCACAACTAAAAAATAGTTTCTACAATGTTTATGCTCTCGTTGATTGTTTATTATTTATTTTCATTGGCATTTTAGTGGTATTTGATCCGTGAGTTCCTGAGACCGATAACCACAAATCAATTCGAACAAGCATACACAAAAAGGGTGCAGTGGGAAAAAAAGAAACAAATTAGAAATTCGAAAAGTAATAGCAACAAAAAGTTGCCTAATGGCATGGATCAAAAACTGTTCAAAATTTAAAAATATTAATGTCTTCCGCCCCACCAGAGGGCCAAAGTTACGAGAGAAAGAGTTTTTCGAGAAAATTGTAGGTTTTCTTGTAAAATATTCTAATTGAAAACTAATTAATTGCCATTCAGTATACCGCTAGAAAGAGCTCTTAAAACTGAATAATATTATGTGTTATTTTCAGAATTTCCCCATATTAAATTGTAGAAGTTATTAACTTTTTACCATTTTCTCAATAATAATAATAACTCTAATAAATAATTTTTATCACTAATCAGTGTAATCACTAGTAACCAGGCATGCAATAAATGTCATTGTGTTATAATCTGGACCTACTACAGGCAGTTGAATTTATTCCTGGTTTAAATGTTCACTTTTGATGGTTGATTACAACTATTATGCTTACTTTTCGAGTGTTCCTATCTTTGATAAGGGGTAAACCTTTGATGGTGTTGTGCGAGTCCTAAATATTAATATTTTTTCATACAACTTTTTGTGTGATGTTTCTGGATGGAATGGAACCAAATGGAACATTGGCGAACAGTAGATTCAAACTTTTATTTTTAGGAACCACCCTTCTAGTGGGCCCTAAATAGGATGCACAACTGGGGCCAATGAGCATAGCCAAGCTCTCCCCGAATTGGATTTGACAAACGGGCCCCATCAATCCCCTAAAATTTTGCTGTCTGCGCTAACACTGGCCGTTCCTCTACTAATGTCTTCAAGCTTCAGTCTATCATTAACGCTGCCGCACGTCTATAAACCTATAAGTGACATCACGAGGTTTCCCCCATATATGCATTTTCATTCGGGTCTCCCTTCATTGGCTGCCTGTCCATCAACGCATCCTGCTTAAGTTACCTCCAGGCGCAACTCCTTTGACAGATCAGCTCTACGACCTTTTGGACTCTGATCTCCACTGCATGTTCGGGTGTTCCTTTGGCTGGTTGCCCCATGGCCTCCGAGTGGTTCTCCGTATACGCACACTGCTATGGCCCATTGCATGAGTTTTGATTTTGTTGGCCCGTCCAGTTGGAATCATTTGCTTCAGAACCTGCGGCTAAAGGTCTTCAGTTTCGCAAGCTACTGAAGACTTTGCTGTTTACCAGTGATGACACTGGACTGGGTAGGGAGCGCCACTAATCTTTCTGAATCGCTCTTTCTTAAGTTTCATTTACAATTAATTGGTCAAACTGTGAGTAAGAAAGGTAGCCTAATTCTGGCATCTGACTTGGGTGATAACAAGAATCATGTTCCTGCTGCTGCTGCTGCTGATGATGATGATGATGATGAGTTTTAAAAATGTAGGTGTTTTTGATTTAGATGGCTCAATATGTGGATAAATCGAATGAAGCACTGGCATCTGCGTTCATCGTTGGCACATGTCAAATGCTTCCAAAGTCGTCTCCTGTTCTTTCTGATCGCATTCATGACTTAATCGGGTCGCCGAGCCATGCACCAAAAGAGTATTTGATATTTTGTGGCAGCCATGCGGAGTTCTATATCCGACCGTTGAATACATGCATTGGTGACATCGATTTCTTAATCGCGCAAACAGATCAACTGGCGTTCACAGGTGATTATTTAGTGTTGCCAAGTGATATGAGTGGCCTATCAGATACGATCGAGTGCTACAAGATTGAACCATACGACATGTATCCAGGTTTTGTTCGATTACGATTTTGGGGGGAAATGATCTTTAATTGGAAACATAAGAAGTACGAATTTAACCATGCAACTCTTAAAAATCGCTACTACTTGTGCCTAAATATGGATAGTTTTGCAAATGCGAGTATCTCTGCTACATTTGTAGGAAAAGACTTGCCAAACATTATCAGTGGTCCAGCTATTAAATGTCAAACAGATACTGTTAATTTTCTCGCAAGAGATGCCGTCACAAGCGTATGGTTTCCTCAATGGCCTAAAGAAGCCCAAGGTTGGCTTAAACGACCTAGGAGTAACGGATGGCCGACCATTGATACAATCAGCGAAGTTAAACAGAATGGTTGTCATGTTGTCTACGTTCAGCATCGTGCTTGTAGAATGGAACATGCGCAGTGGAGATTGTCATTTTCAGTCGCAGAAATAGTTTTACTGCAGAGTTGGACTCAAATTCAACAGATTGTCTATCATTTACTGAGATTCTTTGCAAAGAGAGAATTGATACAAAAGGACTGTCCAAAGGAAGATGAGATTCTCTGTACATATCATTTAAAGACGCTGATGTTATGGACTTGTGAAGAAATGTCGTCGGAATGGTGGAGTTCCTCTTCTGTTATTACGATTTGCTGTGAGCTCTTAAGAAAACTTTCAAAGTGTCTAAAGAGTAGATACTGTCCAAACTATTTTATTCCTGAAGCAAACTTATTTCATCAGCCCTCGAGCTTCACAGTGCTTCATCAGATCGAAAGACGACTAAATAAATTCCAAAATTCTGTCATTCTTTCTCAATGGTTCATAGACAAGTATATACTGCCATTTATTCGGAGACATTCAAAGCCTAGAGTGAAGGTGTTGCTACATTTTGTGAATTACATGCTGCCTCTCTTTGAATTTTGGAAAGTGAGTGAATTAAAATCATTGGATTTATTGTTTGTTGCAACTTTAAGATATTCTCATCAGAACAGTCGTCCTCTAATAAAATGGAAGTACAGTTCAGGACTGCGCCTGACCTTCCACATTGGACATAATTCAAGATGCCTTGAATCGAAGACACACGGTCATCTGATAGCTCTTCCAACAATACAGAACGTCTTATGTTTCAAGTACTATGACAATTTGCTGTATATTTTGCATACTGCATACGGTTTAACTTGCGGAGAGATTTTATGGGATAGTAGTCTATTTGTTGAATTGGTCGATGCAATTTCGATACCACCAAAAAATGTAAGATCTCAGTATCATAACTTTCCGAAAACGCACACAGAGCAAAGTAGTCTGTTTCAATTCATGCGTGCTCAGCGTCTCATGGAAAATTTAACTGGATCAAATAGCCGTCCAGAATTTCAACTACTGTCTTTCATGTCAAAAGAATTTCTTAGAAGAGCTTTAGAATACGAAGATTCTAAATCTAATGGCATTGCTCCTGCAGCTTTGGCCTATCTGGCTGCTGTCCATTTTGCCACATCAGAATACCAACAAGCAATGCGTCTGTGCTTAGCAGTTGTCGTAGATCACACTTCTCAAAAAGATAAGGAGACACTGAATGCAGGTTGTTTGTTCTTTATTGACGATGTCGCAAGAATCGTCGGTTTGAGTGTGCTTCACAAGACGATTACTGACAATAACCTTTATTACACTCACAGAAGGTTTTATCTTGATCTGCGTCTGTCACCAGAGGTGTTTGCTCATTATTTAACAGTTTTATCCGCCGAACGAATATCCAAAAGTTTAATTTTGCATGATGAATTACCAGTTTCAGCATTTCCTATGGACGAATATTTGAAGGCTTTATTAAAACCAAAAATTATTGCTTCGATGAAGTCAGGTTCTCGTCTCAATGCTACCCGAACGTCTTCCGTCCATCGGGGCCAATAAGCACGGCGCTGTATTTGATTCAGCGTTCGTTTCATTCCTAAATGACCTCCCGTCATTCCTTCATGCGCTAGTTTCATGATAGTCTCTCGGCGTGGCGGGGGAGGGATCAATTGATACCAGCGTACATGATTGTCTTCTGTGTCCAACCATTGTCGTGTCAATAGACCGTCCCGCATTTCTAGTTGAGACCATTGAGCAATCAGCATCTTCACGGTAGAGCTGAGACTTCTTGTTCGTTCATACGATGGCGCTTCTTTGGAGTCAAGTAGGCATTGAATCACCCAACCCAGGTCTGGATCAGCTTTCTGTTCATCAGAGATTTCGGCTCGGGACCAATCTCTCGGTAGATCGGGCGTGGGACCGGAGTGAGGGAATTTCTCGGTTATAGCGTTCACGCGATGCGGACGTCTAGACATGGCGTCGGCATTTCCATGTGCTGAGCCGGGCCTGTGCTGAATGTCAAACTCGAATTCTTCTATGGTCGCTAGCCATCTAGCCTGTTGTCCAATTGGGAGGGGTGTACGCCTCAACCATTGTAAGGCTGAATGATCAGTTCTAAGCAGGAACTTCCGACCTAACAGATATGGTCTGAATAGTTTGAGTGAATGGATTATGGCTAAGAGCTCGCGTCTGGTCACGTCATAGTTTCTTTCTGCAAGCGCACATGTTCGGCTTCCATAACATATCACCTTTTCTTGATTGTTTTGCACTTGTGATAAGACGGAGCCAATTGCGTCTCCACTGGCATCCGTGTCCAGCACATAAGTTCCATTGTCATCCGGCAGAGCTAGTATAGGTGCATCGGTCAGTTTCGCCTTCAGCCGGTCGAAAGCATCGCTGCACTGTTCCGTCCATTCGAATTTCATTCCTTTCTTTGTCATTGCATGCAGGGGTTGAGCGATCTGTGCGAAATTCTCGACGAATTTCCGATAATACGAGCAAAGGCCTAGGAATGCTCGCACTTCTTTCAACTTGGTGGGGGTAGGCCATTCTTCCACAGCTCGCACTTTCTCAGGATCGGTGCTGATACCGTCTCGGCTGACTATGTACCCCAGGAAAAGGACTCTGGCTTGAAGTAGTTTGCACTTCGATGGTTTGAGTTTCAGGTTGGCGGAGGCTAGTCTTTCTAGGACTGCTTGCAGGCGTTCCATGTGGATTTCTAGATTTGGAGCGTACACTATAACGTCGTCTAGGTAGACCAGGCACTTTTTGTAGTTCAACCCGCTTAAGACCATGCTCATCATTCGGCTGAAAGTCGCTCCGCTATTGCAACATCCAAACGGGAGAACTCGAAATTGGAAGCTTCCTCCTCTGGTCACAAAGGCAGTCTTGTGACGATCCTGCGGTTTAACAGCGACTTGATGGTATCCCGATCTTAAGTCAAAAGTGCTGAAGTATTTGGCCCCTCCAAGTGTGTCCAGACATTCGCTGATGAGTGGGAGTGGAAAGGAGTCTTTTCGGGTCTTGTTGTTGAGGGCTCTGTAGTCGACGCAAAAACGAGGGGTTCCATCTTTCTTTTGGACTATCACAATGTTGCTAGCCCACTCAGACAGAGAAGGTTCAATCAAATTCTGCTGTAACATGAGTTCTACCTGTTCGTCAATTAAAGGCAGCAAGGTTATCGGTTGTCGTCTAAGCGGTTGTCGTACAGCAGACTCGGTTCCAGTGTCGATCTCGTGCTGAAGTACCTCAGTATACCCGAGGTCCCAATCATGCAGAGAGAAAGCGTTTCTGTTTCTCAGCAGCAGCTCTTTTAACTTCAGTCTCATTTCATCTGGTACGTCGTCAGCTACGTTCGTCCAGAGAGGCGCTAGAACATCTTCAGCAGAGGCGGAAGTCGTGTTTTTAATTGCAGCGCATCGTAGAGTTTCTTCATCTTGCTTCGTTCCGCTAGGGAGGGTGACCTCTTCCAGCTCACATCTCGCTCCTTTCTTCAACCAAATCGCGTGTTGTGTCGGGTTCAGTACTCTCAGAGTCAGGTCGGTTATTCGTTCAGGAATCAGGACGCCAGCTATTATTAAACCAGTTTCGAGGACGGTTGGTTGGGTGGCCCATTGCTTTTCACCAGTTCTCAGGTTTGGCAAAATCGCAACAGCGTCTATGTTCATTTCACACCTGGGCGGCACTTGGACATCTTTTGTCGTTGCTATACGACGGCACTGATTGTCGTCGTACTGGTAGTGTAGTTGCAGAGGTTGGCCATTGACCTTCACTTGTCGTTGTTTGAAGTCCCATGTCACATTTTCTTGTTCTAGGAAACTTAGTCCTAGAATGGGTTGTGAGATTGCGGGCGTCACGATGCACTCAACTTGAAACGAGAGACCGTCGGTTTCGCAACAGAGCAGGGTTTGACCAGAAACGGGCATCTCTGTTTGATTGGCGCAAATGACACGTTGATTCGTAGGCGTCATCTCGTGAGGTTTCACAAGGTGGGAGGGACATAATGACAAAGAACTTCCCGAGTCGACAAGAGCCAGGATTTGGCGGCCTCTAACACGGAGGGGAAGGTACGCACTTTGTGAGCTCTGGATATGCCTGGTCGTCGCAATTTCTTCTCTTTGATAATTTTGGTTTTGGTTGGGAAAAGCCATTTGCTGTCCCTGTTGATTATGTTGGCGCCTCTGTTGAATGAATTTAGAGTTATTGTGTCTCGGTTCATTTCCATGGTTTTGTACAGGCCATCTCTTTTCTTGGCTGTACTTGCTCTGGTTGCCATGATTACGCGTGTTTCTTTGGTTTTGGCGTGGGGGAGGGTTATTGAAGTCGAAATCGTTCATAAGGGAAGGCACCTTCTTTGTGTTTTCACGCTCTAAGCGGTCGATCCTTTGAGCCATTTCGTCCATGGGTTGTTTGATTTCGGTGATCATCTTCACCCGGCCAGCGTTTCGTAGGTAGGCCTCGTCACTTTCGGTAGTGGCTTGGCGGTAGGCCTGTAACCGAAGAGAAACCTTGATCGCATCATCAAGGGTTTTTGGCTCTTGCTCCATTACCCGTAATGCCAATTCTTTCGAATATAACGCATCGAGGTAAAATTTCGTACCCATCGCCTCACTGTGCGGTGAACTTTTCCCGCCAAAAGCTTTAGACATCAGGGTGCGGATATCTTGGGCTAGCTCCGCCAGTCCTTCTCCTCTTTTCTGTTTTCTTGCTGCGAGTCTTGCCTGGAAAAGAGCGGATTGGCCAGACGAGCCAAAACGATTATTCAGTCGTTCAATAATCTCGTCTGCCGAGTCGCACGGACCAGCTTCATGCCCCCATAAAACCTGCGCTGCTTCTCCCACCAGGGCACAAGATAGATGGTTAGCCTTCTCCAGTTCAGACCATTCGTTGTGCTTGGCGCAAACAGAGAAACGGTGCAGAAACTCCGGAAGTGGTTCGATCCCCGCAAAGTCTCGTAATTTCAATGGGCTCCTCTTTTTCCCGGGTTCACTCGTGTAGGTAGGGGTGGTGGCAGTGGCAGCTATGGTCATGGTGCTTTTCGTTGCAGGGACGTTGTTCTGTCTTTCGTAGGTATTGTTCATTTCATTCAGACAGGTCTGCGTTGCTACAGACACTCTTGGGTAGGTTTGGACAACGGCGGGGGGTATGGATGGATAATCGTCTCTCTGGTAGTCGGGGTTGAATCGTTGAGCGCCGGTTCTGGGGTTCAGATCTGGAAGCTGGGCGTAGGTCGCTGTCGGATTCGTTGCCGTTTGGTATCTTTCATGGGCCTGGTGCAGAGCGAATGGTTCGTTGGGCTGAGTCGAGTGGTACGAACCTCTGGGTATTGGGTCGTAATCGTAGACGTCGTTTCTCGGGTTCGGATTTGGAAGATGCGTGTAGGTCGCCGTCGGGTTCATGGTGGTTTGGTATCTTTCATGGGCCTGGTGCAGAGCGAATGGTTCGTTGGGCTGAGTCGAGTGGTACGAACCTCTGGGTATTGGGTCGTAATCGTAGACGTCGTTTCTCGGGTTCGGATTTGGAAGATGCGTGTGGGCTGGCATCTTTCAGGGGCATGGCGCAGGGCGAATGAGTCGTTGGGCTGAGTCGAGTGGTACGGACCTCTGGGAATTGGGCCGTAATCGTAGGCGTCGTCGGAAGGCAGTTCTCGGAAGCGTCGGCTAGGTTGAGCGTTCTGGTTGACATTCATTCTGGGCCGTTGGGCGGATGTAGTCAGGGTGGTGTTCGCAGAATTGACGGGGTGTGAGGGTTGGTTTTGGACGCGTGGCGCAGTCGAAGTCGGAGCATTTCTGAACGGATTCTCGTTAATCTGTTCAACATCGTTCTCTTGTGGTGGATGGTGCCGGGGTGGTAGTCTCAATGGTGGCTGAATGAATTCCGGGCGTCGTGAGTCATTTCCTGGCTCGGACGATGAACGCTGGACAGTAGCGGTCACGTGTTGAGCATTACGGGGCCTTTCTCGGACAATTTGAGAGTGGACAATTTGACTGTTTCCGAATTTCAACCCACGGACACTCATCCCTCTATCAATTTGTCCCAACTTGTCTCTGGTTCCATCAACACACACTTCATTAACATCAAAATCAATTCCATCAACAGCATTCATTTCGTATTCATCAGGGTTTGGGCCATCTTTACTTGAACAACTACGACTGAACTGATTGAAAGAAACAAATTCTTTTGAATGTCTCTCTCTTTCAGCTCCTGGATTTATAAAGTCAGTTTGCATATGATGGTTTTCTGTTTGGAAAGCATCACTGACTTGTTGGTAACTGGTGCCATTGAACGTTTGAAAGGTTCTGTCAAGTTTGTTTCTTGACATTCCCTCCCCCGTTCCTAACATGCTAGAGCCGGCTGTTACTTTCTGTGTCTCGCCTGACCCATTCGTCTCAGTGGTCGTACCATTGGACCGACTCGTTAGTATAGCCTGTTCTTTTGTAGGCATACGTCCCTCGTCGTTCCCCATTCTCTCAGGTCTGAAACTAACTATTTTATCACTATGCCTAATGTTACACAGTCGTCGTACCTCGTCATCATCATCATCATCATCATAATCGCCATCCTCGTCGCCATTGTACTCTTCTCGGACCTTATCTGAAAGCATACGGCCTTCCGCCTGTACGTCTAGCAGAGTTTGGGACACTTCCCCTCTACGCGCTACCATAGAGGGCGGGGATGAAGTGCTAGGTGCGAGCAGTGGATCCTTTGATGATATGACGTTCCCAGGTTCGAACCCGTACTGTGTCCGTCTACGCTCTCTTATCCGGTCACTTCTACGGGGCACAAAGGGTGAGGTACTGGTGTTATAGGGATATGACGTAAGGTGGTTGAGTGGTAGGCCGGTGATCGTTTGATTCACAACCTCTCCCTGTTTAAAGAGGTCTGGGTTCGGGGTGTTCGAATCCACTCTATCTCTCTCTAAGCCTAACACGCGTTCTCTTAATTCTTGCTGACTCTGGGACAAATCGGCTTGATGGTTGCTTATGTCAGACATTCCTCGGACATATTAATTTGGTAAGATGCAAGGCTCTCTTGGGTATTCATTAGGGACGCTTGGGTAGATGCTAAAGATGACTGGTGTTGAAGTCTAGCAGTAACCAAAGATGCCTGGGCTGATGCTATGTCTGATAGTTTAGACATTACGGCTTCCAGAATGTTAGCCATATCGCCGGGGGACACGCTTGATCTAGCTCTAGGCTCTTCCTCTACAGCTAATCCTACATTTAAAGGACTCTCTGACATTTTCTGAGTATTTATTCGCACAGAGTAAAAGCACAATCTAATTACTATTGTCAGATACAATTATTATGCAATCATTTGACATACATTCATGCGCACGAACCTTCGACAAGTACCTAAATGTCACTAGTCTTATCCAAATGGGCATAGGGTACCGGGGCTCTTTATTTCTGTATCTTTAAGAGTTACAGATTAACGGGCGAATCTATAGGGTGTTTCACAGACCTGGCTCAGGAGTTTCCTTCCCTTCGCTAGACATATCTGAGTCGTTTCCCTTTGTTGACAGCGCGTACATCGTTCTGGTTGTCAGTGGCGTCGTCATTCGATTCTTGTCGTCCGGGACTTATTATCGATTCCTAATCTAGGTATAAATGCTCGAGGTACGGTTGAAGACACATCTCTCCATAGCGTCTGGAGCTGGGAACCGTCTGCAGTACTCTAGATTCGATCCCTGGGGTAGACGCGGTTCGCTCTGCCTTGCTCCTGAGTTCCATTTCAGCCTTTCCGTCCGACTGCCAATTGAGAACTGACTTATTTTCTGTCTGCATTCTCGTATATCTAACTCTCTTTCCTTTTCAAACATCTCTTACTATAGGAAATATACATTCTGGCGCTTACAACGGGGCTGCCTTATAGTTCCTATCCAATCAGATGCATGCCTCAGCCCAGTATATAAATATATACATGTATATATATATATATCTATGCTTAACGCATTGGCCACCACGTACGAAGTTCCTCGTACTCGAATATTCATACTTACATATACGGGCCTCTAGGGCGGGTATGCTCAGGTTCTAAGTCACTCGACACTCCATCTGGTAGTGATAGTCAAACTTCCGAGTCCGTCGACGCAACATCTGGTAGTGATAATTAAAGCTTCCGAGTCGGGCGCCCGGTTTGTCGACTTTTCAACAGGGCTGACGTGGATTCAATTATCGATAGGTCGGCCGCGGGTCAAAGTTACGACCGGGTGGCGCCGTACCAATAACTGATCCGACGGTCAACGGTTTACGACTGGAAATGGTAGACCGCGGGGGAGCTTCTGCCATCGGTCTAGGCACCTACCTCAGCCCATACCAACGTATTACTGGTTATATTACATTACGCCTACTGTTACAGCCAGGCTTGGAAGACATTTTCTCGCAAGCTATTTGAAACTCAGGTGTTGCATCGACCGTAATCTTCCGTATACGGAAGCGATGACTGAATTTGCTGTTAAGGAAGCTAATCTTCCGTTTGAACACATCATTCGCAGATTTCTGCTACAGAAACTTCGTATTATAATTAAACAATAGTTCAAGCGTTTCGGAATAAAATTTGTTTCTCGTAATATATGATGCTGAATACTGAAACTCATTTCTTTCGTATTGTCTCATTACCCGGTTTTTGACGGTTATCAACGGTGAGCTAATCTAGTCTAGAAGGGTTTTTCGCCGTTCTTGTGTGAATACTTATGGGTGGAAAAGCCCAATCTCTTTGTCATTGGGGCAGAGGCGCGTTTAGAGAAAACGGGGCCCTAGGCGCAAACATTTTTGGGGCCTTCTGAACTTAGAAGTCTGAAACTCTGGTGGTCTTTAGCCTATCATGTGCAAAAACCTACAAAGTTGAACTTGAAGCCGATTATTTCACACACGACGTTTAAGGTGCCAATCAACAATGAATTTTTATCGGGCTCTCAATATGAAGTCATTCTTGGCAGTTTTGTCAAAAACAAAGTAGGCCTACGTTTTCTTTTTTACGCTTTCTGCGGCTGTTCGTCTTCATATGCAATGTCATAATGAGGATTATTATTATTATTATTTTTTGTACCCGAGGTATCAAGGATCCCTCAGGTGGCCTAAAAAGTCCGGAGACTGCTGGAGAAGATTGTTATTCGGGAATGGTGTTGTCAGTCGTTTTGTCCAAAAAGGTTCCACGGAACGCGACGGCATTGAAGCAATTATTATTATTATTATTATTTCTATTATTATTATTATTATTATTATTATTATTATTATTATTATTATTATTATTTATTATTATTATTTATTATTATTATTATTATTATTATTATTATTATTATTATTATTATTATTATTGTTATTGTTATTATTATTATTATTTTTTTTTGTTGCCCCGAGGTATACATGATCTCTCAGGGACTTAGAAACTATCCTAAGGTGTGCTATTTGGAGTTAGTGGTCCTCGTCCCCGGTGCATTGTGCGAAAGTGCCCCTGAAGGCTACGGCATTAAATCTCTGGGTGCATATGGACAACCGCTGGAACAGGTGCACGGTCTCCAGAGGGTCGCCTGAGACGGCTGTCATTCTGCGCCCCAATTCCATCAAGAACTCGCGGCCTGCACGGTTGACGGGGCCCATCGACTCGACGGTTACGGGAACGAACTCGTGAGTGGCGGGGAGGGATAAATATTTGGCACGCTTCCTGTCTGCGGCATGTTCGGCTGCTCCCCCAGACATTGCCGACGTCAGATGGATGTAGGATGCAGCACAGGTGTGGATGGTTGTTGCGTCCCAAGCGATGTACTTGCCCCTCGCCCAAGGGACCAGCGTGGCCCCATCTGGTCTCTTGCCATCACATCGGAGGCTCCTTCGAACTTGGGATGTCAGCTTTCATGAGGGCTCTCCAGATGATGTCATTAACGGCAAAGTGGCGGGCCGCTCTCCCTGTCGATCGCCTGCAGACCAGTCCATGGTGTCCTCCTGGATCTGCGATCTCACCGCACTGGCATTTATGAGGAGCACAGAGGTTGAGCCCCAGGCGGAGGCCAATCGCCACCCGAACGGCTTCATTGCTAAGGCCCAACCCGCAAGAGGCTAGTCAGGCTACTGGTACGGTCGAGAGCCAATCTCCAGCGTGGGGCGATGTCACTGCGCCCAGCCTCGCCCGGTTGAGTGGGTCGCTTAGTGTGGTCCAAAAATATAAAGTTTGGAAATTCAATCCTCCACAAGGCTGCCCTTGTTCCATATGCCATTAGTGATTTACTTGCCAAGTTTGAACAAAATTAAACACTGTTTACTGGTACCAACTTTCTGCAACTTTTAATTAAACATCGAAAAATTAAAAAAATCGCCTTTCGACAGTACATCGAGTACAATTATCAGCTTTAAACAGATATTGTCAGGAAAAATGAGAATCTGTCTATTAAAGCTATTAAACTAATGTCAAATCAATGACAATCTTAAAAGATTGAATTATAAAATGAAACATTGTAGATGTTCTTTATTTTGTTCTTAAAATTTTAGACTGAGATCTGTTTTCGTTGGGAATAGAAATTCTCTTCGGAGGTTGGACATTGGCTGCAATAGATAGGCCTAGTGCTTTTGAGTTTCATCGTTTGTCAAGGTTGCATTATATAATTGGATAAGTGCACCCCCTCTTTCTGCACAATCTTTCTGCACAATTTTCTGTACAATCATTGACGACCTTTTCTTTGCGGGCCTGAAAAGTCGGGTCCAACAGCCAAAGAGGCAGTCCCTTTGACAAATAAGCCCTGGCTTCTTCCTGGCGAGTTGTTGTGAGCAGGTTAGAAGTAGATGGAGGTCTCTTGGGTGCTCTTAACACACTTTTACTGTCTGGCCGCTTGCTGGGCATTTCTGAAGTTTTTCTGTGTCTCCTTAGTCGTCAAACATCTGTCTATGCCAGATGTGCTGGAAGTTGATGTGTCTTCTTTTTGCATCTGCAGAAATGTTTTGTCTTCCTCATTTTTCATGACATGAAGAGCATCTTTTGTGGAGATTGCGTACAGTTCATCCAGATTAGCCTCACGTCAAACGGTGCCTTTTCAGCACACAATACTCGTCGTACATTTTGCACAACCTTTTTTACTATTGAGTCTGCTTACTGGGCTGGAATCCGAACCTTTGCCCAGAGCCCCTGATGGCTAGGGGCCATTGCCACTTTGACACTTTGCACAATTGTTAGTCCCTGTTTTAGATGGTGAAACATAAAGTTTTTTTAAAATAGCTCGATTTATTGGCAGTCCAGATGCAAGGATATCCATTCAGGTTTCCCTGCTAGCCATGATTGTGGCAAACTCTTGGTCAGCTTATGCCATGACTATCAACCATAATTTTATCTAAAGATAAAATGAAAAATTATAGAATCTAAATATAAAAAACTACTTTTTAAAATAACTATTAACTAGAATAATTGAAATATAATTATGTATTGCATTATTTAGAACAGTTGCTCAGTCAGTTATATCATTAATGTCAAATCTTGTCAATACTTATTGCAAAGGAACAATGGCACATGAAAAAAATATTTAGTTCTGATCTTAGTTGATACACTGCTTACTCATCAAGATCAGTGTGTCATAAATATTACTAATAAATAATGAATAACACAGCTACACCTTCATAAACTTTGCACATTTATTTCTTTTAGAATTTTAACACGTCAAATTTACCAATAATTGTTTCATTTGTAATTTTTACTGTTAACTACAATGTGGTACCCGGTAGCTTCTAGCAAGGTTTTTGTTGTTTAAATTACAGTTGCTTAAATTTAATATTAAATTGTGTACTTAAATCTTAGCTGAAAAATAGTAATTGTTTAAACTAATTGCAATACTTGAAATATTTTGTCGTTGTGTAGCCTTGTCTATTGGTATATAATTATTATTGTGATTGCCATCACAGTCACCATCTGGTGACTGAATATTTTATTGCTAATTAATCCTGAATATACAAAACATTAAACATCAAAATTAGATTCTGGAAACAGTCCACATTCACTGCAAGTCTACCCAATAGGTAAATAATTATTGTGCAATGTCAAGATGTAAAGTGAGAATCATTTATAATTCGAAAGCCAAAAATCGAACATTGATATTGAAAGTGCTATTTGGTTGGTACCCTTAAACATGTTCCAATTCAGTTTAAATTTTGCATGAGGATACATGCAACCATATGGAATAAGGGCAGCCTTGTGGAGCAGCATTATTAAAGAAAAATATTTTTACATGTAATCTTGAACCACACTAGCCGGTCGCTGTTAATATTAATAATTAATAATTAATAATAATTATTATTTTTATGATTATGATTATGATTATGATTATGATTATTATTATTATTATTATTATTATTATTATTATTATTATTATTATTATTATTATTATTATTATTATTATTATTATTATTATTATTATTATTATTATTATTATTATTATTATTATAATCGCTTTCAATACCAAGTGTCAGTTTTGCCTCCGTCTCTATTTTGGGGAAATTTTCTCTGACGTTTTGAGCAAAATTGTTAAATAATTAAAGAATTAAATAATTCAAATTCGGCAAACATGGCCTTTGACCATGCAGAAATTTGCTGGTGGCATTTATTATTTGCAGCATTTATTATTTGTATAAGTTGCGTTGTTGTCAACTTATTTTGATGAACGAAAATTGATTGAATGATTGATTGATTAATTGATTGATTGCAACTAATTTATTATTGTCATTAGAGCTATCTTATTTCGTTTTGCAGCTACAGAAAATTAGCAGCGTTTCATTGCGTCAGACTTTAATAAATATTTAATATCACTAAATTTGTGATTACTATTATTTACTGGTTATCAATACTAATAAAAGTTTTAAACACTATAAAATGACGGAATTGTCAGACTAAAGGTTTCCACATGTAAGCTTAGGCCTAAACTGCAGCAGGCGCTGGTTTCTGCTTATTACTAATAAGTTTGATGTTATGTTACACAAAAATGAATTATTAGCCCAATTGCTGCCCATATCAACAAAGCAATTATAAATTAGACAAAATATACTTTTACAATTACAATAATAATTACTTTTATGAAATTATGTGAACGCCAAGCTGTACAAAATATAAACAAATATATATAAAATAATCTAAATTTTAAACTACAGTTATTTTTTATAATTGAACAAAAATTTCATTCGTTTGGGGGCCCCTTCAAGATTTGGGGCCCTAGGCGCGCGCCTAATTCGCCTACTGGTAAACGCGCCTCTGCCAAAAAAAGGGTGACATTGCCACATTGGTCTCTGCTGCACCACAGCTTCTAACGTGTATGTCCACTCCTTCTACCTCTGCTGCCCAGATCTTGCCTATAATACCCCGTGATTCTCTGATAGACAACTAGATAGAAAACCTTCTGGACTAGACCGGCTTTCCATAACTTTGACAGGTCGATAACGTCCGCTTTATATTATGAAAAATTTCTAATGAGCGTGGCAGCAAGTAGGCCCCTAGGCCTAGTTTCATTCTTTGCAAAACAATCTATTATTGAAGGTGAAAAGTCACCATACATATAAGTACGTAAGTGTATTCCTTATTATACCAATTGAATATCCGCACTTTGATGTACATACATTTATACAAATTGAAATCCAGGTTGTGGAGGAAAGACAGAACAGTGGTTCACCATTAATTGCGCCGTTCCCGTTCACCGAAAGACACTTGAATGTTAAAAAATACGTCCACTAAAGAAATCAGTTGACCGTCACAACCGGTGTAACCCATAAAATCGTGTCACTACGTATAATCAATAATAGCGTCTTAACACTTTTGAGTCATCATCGGAAGTTATGGATACAGTCAAAATATAGACCTTGGTGGCGATTGCAATGATACCTATAACATTGGGTTTCTTCTTTGTTAGTTTAGCAATTACAAGTATAGTTGTAGAGGCAGTACTGTAAGCTGCATTCCGATTCCATCTGGACTGGTCATTATAATCACCTTGCCAATAGGTGGCCTCTCTACTTAGAAATATAGGCCTTCAGTCTGAGAGTTCGCAGACGCATGTGAAGACTCACGTGACTGACTGATGATAGGGCTATATAAATGATAGCCCTTGAGGCAGAGGGGCATAGGCAGAGATAAAGATTGGGATCCAGCGGGTTGGTTAGGCCTGAATTCTGTCCCGTTTGTCATTCGGAACACTGTGCCCTAGCGTGTGTCTTCTTTTTAATAAATATCGACAGCGGAAAAGTGTTGTCTGTCTGTCTCTCTTTCTCTCTCTCTCTCTTTCTCTCTCTCTCTCTCTCCTCTCTCTCTCTCTCTCTCTCTCTCTCTCTCTCTCTCTCTCTCTCTCTCTCTCTCTCTCTCTCTCTCTCTCTCTCTCTCTCTCTCTCTCTCTCTCTCTCTCTCTCTCTCTCTCTCTCTCTCTCTCTCTCTCTCTCTCTCTCTCTCTCTCTCTCTCTCTCTCTCTAACGATCTACATGCAAGCTGCCATTCAACACCCATCTGACGTCGCTACAATTGGTGGAGAACACTTCGTTTTTCATTACCTTGACGATGATTAGATTAGATCATTATTGTCATCATCATTGGCACCAGCACCATCGTCGTCGTCCTCATCATCATAGTCATCATCTAATAATAGAATTTGTCGTAAGTTTTTTAAGTTCTGATATGGATGCAGCAGTGGAAGCATCGACATTCTTTGTAGGAACATCTAAAATCCTTTCAAAGTCCAACTCTAACGGTTTTCAGTGTTTCTGTTTTTTTTTATTAAACGCCAATAACAATGACAAAGCATCAGTCGATAGTGCTGAACAATAATTTATTGGACGCGAAGACGTTTCCTCCACGGCAGGGTCTGCCTGTCTCAGACCTAGTAGTGCATAGTGACTCCTTCCTAAGTATTATCGTATTGTCACGCTGCCTGAAAGACAGTAGAAAATGAATCAACTTTGCATCAGATTGTAAATTCGACGATGCGAAGAGTAGGCCTAATGACCTTTATTCTCAGGCTTTGTATGGTCCTCTTCTGTACATTCGTAGAGAAAGATACGCTGGAAGAAAATAACCTTCTAGCTCAGAAAGTTTATAGAAGAGTGTTGTGGAAGTATTCATTCATTCATTCATTTCGGATATTTATATAGCGCCCCTTCAAGATTATCTACTCAGAAGCGCTCCCGACTCAACCCCGGCTAAAGGGAACAGTCTTCAGGTTAGAGAAGAATGTGGCCGCAAGGGCTCTATGCATTAGGCGTAGATCCACAGGGAGCCCATTCCAGATTGCAGGGCCAGCAACAGAAAAGGCACGGCGCTGCATAATAGAGGTCCGTGACCAGGGAACAAGAAGCTCAACCTGCTTAGAGGAGCGGAGAGAACCACGGCGCTGGACGCTCAGGGTGGAGCAGCACAGCTTCTGTAAGTAAACAGGGGCCACAGCCGCCACACCCGCGAGGCAGCGCCAGACCAAGGCAGAGTTATTGCTCATTTTAAAATGAGAGCAGACAGATACACCACTAAAGAATTAGGATCATGCAGTTATTAAGTTGTAATCTAGTTTCCGGTATCCGGACAATTCCCCCTGGACAATTCCCCGGATATTTCCCCCGAACAGTAAGTAGGTAATTCTACCGTTGTCAATGATAACTGTCATTAATCCAACTTCTATTGAAGCAAAAACCTTCTTTCATCAATCCAACTTCCATTTCAGCAAAACAATTCTTTCATCAGTCCAATTTCTATTTAAACACATAATTTTTTTCATAAATCCAACTTCTATTTTAGAAATAGAATTTATTTTGTCAATCCAACTTCTTTTTAACCATAGCATTTGTTTCCTCAATCCAGCTTCTATTTAATAAAAATAATTTCTTTCATCAATCCAACTTTTACTGAAGTGGAGAATTATTTTCATCAGTCCAACTTCGGGGGAAACGTCCGGGGGGAATTGTCCGGGGTAAATGTCCTAGACTCCTAGTTTGCATGGTAGGCTACTTGCTAGATTTGTTGTTCACACGATTCAACGATTCAACGGTGTGGCGGGCTTTTGAGTTCTAAATATAGAAAATGATAACATAGAAGATTAGTAATGCATTTGAGAACGTGAAACTGAAAATTGACATAGGCATGAGCAAATTGTACGGGACATTGCTCTCACTAGTTAGCGCTCAAAAGAGAAAGTTTGTGTAATTCTAGTCTAAGTAAAATTGACACGCGAGCGCAGGCAATCACTGCCTAATTGTGGTTTTTGTTCCCCGCAAGCCAAAATTACAGATACCGTAGCTGTAATGATTAGCTACAGAAAGCACAATCATAGGCGTAGGAGGTGGGTCAGAGGGGCACTTGGCGGCCCTACACCAAATTTCGTGCGTTCCTGTTTTTGGGCAGGTAAACGTCCGGAAAATGCTGTACAACCTAGTAGAACTTCAACACTCTGTAGCAAACCGCGCGATCTCTCAGCTATAACTCGTCTGAATCGGAATAGTAACTTTTGTCTGTGCAGCTTGACCTAAATTCTGTTGATTCGGATTGTGACGGATCTCCTCCTTGACGCTTTCCCAATGAAATTTCAAATACATTCAAATTAAATTTTGGGAAGTGACACAGTTCGAAGCGTATTTTGCCCTCAGTGGCCTAGAGAAGCCGAAAGTTGGCCTATTCGATCAAGAAATTGCGGATGGCCGACAATGTTTAAACAACAAGCAGATTGAAGTGGAGATTCCTCATAGATGGCCCAACCACGAGAAACACGCTGTCATACAATTATTATTATAGTCTATGACTTTTTTTATCGTAATCGTAATCTCGAAATTTCTACCCGGGATAGAAATTTCGCCCACAAAAGCGAAGTCGCGGAAACCAGCTAATTCACAGGCGGTGAATATTATTATTATGCACATGCTTTTTTTATATCGCTAATGAAAGGTTTAATTTGTCATGCAACTTTACATTTATCTTCATAGCATTGAAAATTATTACCAGGGACCACAGGTGAGCGATTTGGGACGAATGTTGTAACGTGTTTGTTAAACGCAAGCTTCTAAGTAATGTCTCTACCGTTGAACGTCTTCAGATGAAATGATTCGATATGAATCTTCTTTAATATCAGATCTGCAAGCATCTCAGCATTTCCCTCCCAGGCCCCCACCATAATGCGGCCATTGCTGGATGAGGTTGAACAGTGCATCTCCAGGACATTTAGTAGGACATCCGTCTCTGTGACCATGCAGTGTATAGTTGCGAGCAATCTTGCCCTGAATTACAGCATACAGTCAAATAACTCAATACTGCTACGTTTCCTATATAACCATACCACGTTGTTAAAAACAGCGGAATGCCCTGCTAATAATTGTTATGCATACATGCTAGACAGAGTTTCACAAAATGTAATGGTGTTCATGGTTCTACGATAATAAGTAAGTATGTAAGAATATTATTTATTGAGAAGTACTTGCAAACGCACAGCACTGTTACAGTACATGACAAGATTAATATATTCAAACATTCAAACAAATTTATATACAAGCAAAGAATTTAATGGGAGAAGTTAATGTATATCAGAGGAACCTGGTGGAGGAAGAGTTAGGGCTATAGTCATAGAGGAAAAATAAAGAACTTAAACAGACTGATCTAGGAAAAACATTGTTTATTTGTATAGCATCCGGGCAAGGAAACATTTGACCAATAACCCCCGGCTAATAAGTCTCGGGGAATAATTTCAACGTTTAAAACTGTAAAATTTTAAAACTTGTTTACCCCATTGACACTAATAAGGAGAACAGCACCTCAATTTAAAATATCCTGGTCAATTATCACCCAGGTTTAACATCTTACTAAGCTATTACTTCGTACAATAATATCTAGGTTTTTTATGTATGCCTACAGCGTTATGTCTATTGTTAACACAAAAACGAATATTATGATGATGAAGAGATCTGCCTATAAAGAAAGTATTTGTCAATTTGTTGAATATTCCAAAGAATTTAAATGCAAAATTGAAATAAAACATAAGTCCACTAGTAAGAAATATAGTAACCAGAGCGCAACCAAATAGACTATCGAAATATCACTCTCCAGATTAGACTGCAGTAGATACTAATATTTTATTTACCTTGCAGACTCCACACGCGATTAGTTTCTGCACGGTGTTCACGGCAGCTGCGTTGGGCACTCTTGTCATGAAGTTCCCGATGACCGCTATACCCAATGCGACCGGGTTCCACTTTTTAGCGTGGGCTCCCTGCACATCCCATCCTCGCCCTTCGTAGGCATTTCCGTCCTCGCCGACGAGAAAGTTGTAGGCGATGTCGGCCCAACCTAATGCAGCAAATTTTGAGAACCATTATTGTGCTTTAAATGGTGTTCATCATTATCATTATCATCTTTAGTCATCATCAACAATATAATCATCATCGTCACCATCATAATCACCATCGTCATCATGGCTATCATCATCAACAGCAGCAGCAGCGACGTCATCATCGTCACCATCAGCATCATGTTCTTGATTTCATTTTTGTTTGTGTCTTGTCTTGTTCACCTCGTTCCACTATCTGTTGTTGTTCTCGAACTTCCTCTTAGTCTTCTTCTTTTATTGGTAAGAGAAGTTTAAACAGTGCTACACAAATATTCCGATGTACGAGCAAATCAAATTGGCCATAGTGATTTTGTTAGTCATCACTACTGAGTCTTTCACTAAAGTTCTGAGGCTTAGTGCAAATAATTATAAGAAAATACTTTAATAGGGTTTATCACGCTGCAAATGATATGTTTTGCATAGGCCTGAGAATCAGCAGTTATCTTATAGCCTACACACAGATAGAATACTATCTAATAATCATTCATTTAGGATACTTTCAAAGTTGCAAACGTGCATGGAAATATTGCATGTTTGTCAAAAAAATAATAACGAATTAAGCTCTTTGGTAACTGTAAGCGTATTTGAAATGCGCAACGATGGGCCCGAGCTTCTCGGCTTCTCTCTGTTTTAAGGCGTATCTCTGACTGATCGTGTGCCGCTGTTGTCAAGGCGCCCTTTTAACGGCATGTGCTGTGTTACGGCGCCATAGAAATTGTCGGCATGTTTTACATTATTATTATTACTCGGCAGCTCTAGAAAGAAATATTTGCGCGCGTACGCCATGGAACTATCGTTGTTAGAACTTTTGAAATGGGCCTATTGTCTAGGCATTAAACGTTTTTAAAAACTGATTATTGGTACTGAAACAGGGGGTCTATAAGGCCTTATTTAGAACACTGATTATTATGAACACAAATACTGATTATTTGCTGATTAATAATTTATATCTACCGTTAGTCGTTTGGTGATCGGTCTGGATTTCTTTCACTATACGTGAACAGTTCGCTTGCGTTGTGCACGAAGCGCCCTTGGTGTGGTGAATGAAGACAACCTCACAATAAAGATACAGAAGTGCCAGTTTGGGTTAAAATCAATAAAAATACTGGGCCACATCATAACAGACGGGGTCATAAAACCAGATCCCGAGAAAACGACCGCAATAGCTAATTACCCTGTACCAAAGACAAAGAGACAGGTAAGGGCGTTCTTAGGCCTGGGCAATTTTTATAACCGCTTTATCCCAGATTTCGGGACTAAAGCAGCGCCGTTAACAGAACTGACGCGAAAAGACCAACCAGACAGAGTAAAATGGACAGAAAAAGCACAGACGTCATTTAATGCTTTAAAAGCAGACCTGACTTCGGACCGCATGCTAGTACCCCCTGACACAAAGAAACCATTCATATTAAGATGCGACGCTTCAGGGACCGGACTCGGATCCGTACTGGCCCAGTTAGATCCGGAAGGTGTAGAACGACCCGTAGGATACGCCAGCCGTAAATTAATACCAAGGGAGGCCAAAATGAGTACAGTCGAAAGAGAGCTGTTAAGTGTGGTATGGTCACTGTCTCATTTCCAACAGTATACGTATGGGGCCAAAGTCCAGGTATACACGGATCACAACTGTTTAAGGTGGCTCCAAACAATGGCCAACCATAACCCGAGGCTTACACGCTGGGCTTTAGCCATTCAGAGGTATGATCTACAGGTACATTTTACCCCTGGCCGACTTAACACGATGGCAGATGGGTTGTCAAGAGCTTACATGACAAATTAGAATGTTTAGATTAAATCATGTAACCTATCGCAAAGATATCATTATCGTGTTTTATGTTTCACTGACTTATATATAGTAATGTGTGTTTATAAGAATACTACCCGTTGTTGTGTATGTGCTTTATTTTCTAGATTAGACACTTAGAGACTTGTCGTTACCAGCCTGATGACGTCACGATTCACGAACAATTCGAAAAAAATACCACGACGTCGTTTGTGCTTTTGTAATTTAGTATAGAAACATTTAGAACTAAGAACACAACCAAAGCCTTCTTTACTTGCCGATGCTCAACCTGGAACCATCAGCTTGTGAAGTGGAGAGTTGTAGTGAGATCGGCCAAGACTATATTAATATTAGTATATAATTATATGTTAGTTTAGATGTTACATAAAGTTGCCATTATGAATGTTTAAGATTGCAGCAAGTATAAGAAAATGATTGACAGCCGACAGCTGACGACATACGTAGGGGAGCGGAGGCGAAGGCCACGCCTGTCAAAGGGTGAAGGAGAGAGAAGGCAGATAGCAGAGCAAGGCAAGAGGGAACGAACTGCAGGGCGCGGTTGGGGGGCGAAAGCGTTGATTGACAGGCGGTGGCGATAGGGAAGACAGGAAAAAGCGGAAGAGAAAGAATTCGGCGGGCGGATTCGGAGAGAGAAGGATATACGGAGGAAGTTGCCTGTTTTTACAAGGGCAATTACGGCCATAACGGACGATGAAGTTTTGTTTCTTATACGATGTTACATACGAAGTTTGTTTCTTATAAGCTGTTACGTAAGGAGTTCTAATGTGCGAGGAAGACAAATAATACTTTGAAAACCAAAGGATCTTTGCGCTGTTGTTTGGGAGCGTTGCTAGTCAGTCTCGGCGGATACAATGAAACCCCACGCGTAACCGAAGAGTTAAAGCCTAATATCACCGCTACCACCATAACTGACCAAGAAACATCTTTTTCAGTACAAGCACATTAACTGATCTACTTGCTTATTGTTATGATTGTACTCTTCTGATTTTGTTATGAACTGGATCAATAAACTCGATTGATTGATTGATTGATTGATTGATTGATTGATTGATTGATTGATTGATTGATTGAATGTCAGACATATAGGAGTAGGCCTATACGGAAAATCTAGATTCTCAGAGACCCGAAGAAACCATTAGGTCTTAGTTGCAGGAATGGTCATAAGAAATTTTGTTTGATGGTCAACTGAGTACCGATGAGTAAAATGAGGTTGACAGAATCACACAGCAATTGACGCAACTCACAATCTTCTATAGGCCTACTTGGTACCGTACTACTTCCTGACCCGTCTGTCAATGATGCCACTGTGCCAACATCCTTGCCCCCATACTCATTCACAAAGCATAATTCAACTATCATAAATAATATTCCCTTCACATATCTCTCTTATCAGCTAAATCCGTTTACTGACGCGTGCGCACTAATTTCTCATGAATGCGGCACATACTGCCCTGCTTTGGCAAAAGGAAGCAAGTCCAGTTTTAGGTTAAAATGACATATCGGTATCATTTTGGTTCAAGTAGCAAGTCCAACACAATCGACTAGGCCTATATAAATAGTTATTATTGCATTTGGTTCTGGCGGAAAAGCAGAGGCAGAAAGAAGCATATCCAAGTATAGTACTGGAAAATTCCAAGGCAAAAAGAAGCAAGTCCATGCGTATGTGATGCATACGCATGGACTTGCTTCTTTTTGCCTTGGAATTGTACGCGTAAATTCAGACCGATTTTCAGGCCTGAGTTGTTTTTCGCATTTTTCTCAGAAACTAAAATTTGTGACTTGCTTCCTTTTGCCAAAGTAGGGCAGCATAGACCTACGTACAATTTATAGTTTATATCGCAATGAATGCAGTGACTTCTATAGCGCCACTATCACGCATTAATACCATCATGCAGCAAGCACATATCGAATTCACAACAGAAACAGAAAGTATCGCTTTTAACAGAAATAAAAAATAAGTAAATGAGTGCACACATGCGTCAATACACGGATTTAGCTGATAATTAGGAGAAATATAAGAAGGGACTAGTAATTATTTATGATAGTTGAATTATGTGTGATAGTACTTGCGAACGAGTAGGCCCAGTTGTGGTCAAGGATGTTGGCGCAGTGTTTTACAAGTGGGGTATTGTTCTATTTCTGTTAAACGCGGTTCTTTAATTTTTTCCATAGATGCGGCACATAATAGGCCTTCGTAGGCCTACGATTGTTGCGTTATCTGCCCGCATGCTGTTACAGCCGAATATACATGAACAGTTCAGATGTGGCTCAGTACTTAACTACTTATCAGACCCTGTGAGAACAGATGTTAATAAAAAAATCATCTAAGTTTGAACCCAATGCACCCAAAACCATGCAAACCCTCAATTGAGCTGCACTCAGGATGTATTAAGCCAAATAGATAGATAGTTTATATATCGCAATGTATACAATGACTTCTATGGCGTCATTATCATGTATTAGTACCATCATGCAGCAAACACATGTTGAATTCACAGCAGAAACAGAAAGTACAGCGTTTAACAGAAGCGAAACACAAAGTACCAAGTTAACAGAAACAAAAATAAATTACCAAGTTAAAAGACGAAAAATCAAAGAGTGGCAACCACTAACATACAACAGTTACCAGTGTTTGCTAAGAGGGAAACTGAAGCGTTGAGAATTTCTCATTTCAAGCAACACTCTTTCTACTCCTACACTGTTACACTCTCTTACCTTCTGTACCTGATCCACTTGTAATGGATATACTAGGAGAGGTTGTAGTGCTAGAGGTAGAAGTAGTGGTCGTAACTGGAAGACATAAAATGCGGGTACGGTAAGCTTACATATTGAAAAATAAAGCTATTCCTCTACACATATGGATGTATGCGCCATGCAAGCATTACTGTACATAATGTGACTATAGGCAAACTATTATCTTCAGCTTACCCTCATCTAATACTGCTCACTTGCTGACTGTTCCACGACCTCCTTGGCTATTACATTTTTTACATTTTTTACTTAAATGATGACTTAAGTACACCTCTAACTATGTTATACCAATTGTATTTATGATGAATGTCGATTTTGGCCCGACTGCTTTGATTGCGTCCCTTGCTTTACGTCTTATTGTTTTGTGTTTCTTATTTTGACTTGTGTTATTAGTACTGAATAACATTTCTCGGCAAGTTGCCACTGTTGATTTTTGTTGTGTGTGCACGGACATAGTAAACCAGCGGGAGGGAGACTACACTTGCTCCCTGTGTGCTAGATCCTATCATGCAACTTGTATTACTAATAGAGACAATACTTTGACTGAGGACTCCTGGAATTGTAATGAATGCTTTAAAAAAACACATGAATCTAATGAGAAACTAAACTTACAATCTAGAATTTCAAACTTAGGTAAACTTCCTAAACTCAACTCCTTAAACACAACAGACAATGATGATCTCAGGAAACCACTTTTAAATAATAAAGACCTAGACTCTGATATTAATTACTTTGTAGACCTTGTCAGGGAGTGTGAGTACTTATCTCCTTCACAAGCATCCAATAGATTTCATACTGATCAACCATCCTTTGCCATCTCACATCTTAATACTAGAAGCATCATCTCTAAAGTAAAGGAGATTCAAACTCTATTACAACAATTGCCCACTTCAATTCTTGCTGTCACTGAGACCTGGTTATCTGACAACACAGCTGATACAGTCCATATTCCTGGTTACACCTTTACATACAGGAATAGAGAGGATGGAAGAGGAGGAGGAGGTGTCGGGTTGTTTACTAGGGAGGATATTGATTATAAGGAAATGATCATCCCCACTTCTTTTACTTCTTTTGAAAGCTTATTTATTAACATACCATCTACAAAAAATACAGATATTGTCGTGGGAGTCATATATAGACCACCTGGTACTAGTCTAGATTTCTTTAATATTGAATTTGAATCTCTAATTGACTTGCTAACCATTCATAAAAATAGAAATAAAAGGATATTTATAACTGGAGATTTTAACATCGACTTATTGGCTTCGGAGACTCATAATCCCACTGCTGACTTTACCGACTGCCTTACCTCTCACCACTTTCTCCCCATGATTCTCCAACCTACTAGAATAACTCCCACTACAGCCACCCTAATTGATAACATTTTCACTAATTCTCCTGCCTCTGTCACTAACTCTGCTATAATAATATCTGATATTTCGGACCACTTACCCATTATAACCTGGATTGAGAATATTTCTAAACCCCTGAATAAATTAGGTAACCCTCAATTGGTAAGGACCGTAAATGATACTACCACCTCTAACTTTAGACTTTTACTAGACAAACTAGACTGGTCACCAGTTTTATCACTTTGCAGCAAAAATGAATCTGACTTAGCATATGCTTTATTTGTAAAATTAATACAGCTTAATTATGACCAAGCTTTTCCCCTAAGACCCAGAGCCACTAATAAAAGAAAAGCAGCTCAGAATCCTTGGATGACTCAAGGACTATTAAATTCTACAAAAAAGAAAGAAAAACTATACATTAAATTTGTAAAAAATCCTACTCTAGTAAATAAAGCCATATTTACCGCTTACCGTAATAAGTATAAAGTAATACGTACTAAACTGGAACAAGACTATTATAGTAATGAATTTGCTAAATATAACCATGACATTAAAAAAACTTGGCAACTAATTAAATCCATCGTTAATACTGAAAATAAGGATACGATTATAAAAGAAATATTACTTAATGGCAAAAAAATAGACGACTCTGAACTTTTAGCGGATATATTTAATACCCATTTTACGAACTTACCTAAATCTTTAGCACAAAATATACCTCTATCAAAAAAATCATATCAAGATTATATGCCGGCCTCTTCACTGAATTCCTTTGCTATGCTACCGACTTCTTCCTATGAGCTAATTGCTATCAACAAAACCCTTAAAGATACTCACAGTACTGGACCTGATGACCTCAATCCGCATGTATTATCACCACTTATGGATATACTAGCAACTCCACTAAGCGAAATAATAAATTGCTCGATTAGAACTGGAGAGGTTCCATCTGATATTAAATTAGCTAAAGTAATACCGATTTATAAACAAGGAAATAAAAATGAGGTTTCTAACTTCAGACCTATCTCTATATTACCTTTTTTTCCAAGTTGTTTGAGAGGGTTATGTATGACAGGCTGTACTCTTTTATTAGCCAATCTGAAATCCTTTACCCCTTCCAACATGGCTTTCAGCCAGGGCATTCGACATATATGTCACTAATTGATATTCAGGATAAAATCTCTCAAGCCATGGATAACAATGAATATTCCATTGGAATTTTTCTCGACCTAGCCAAAGCATTCGATACGGTTGACCATAAAATCTTGTTATATAAACTTGAAACTTATGGAATCAGAGGAGTTGCACTTGCATGGTTTTCAAGCTACCTAAATAACCGACGCCAGCAAGTTTCTTGTAATGGCAAACTATCAAGTTTTCAAAACATAGTCTTTGGGGTTCCTCAAGGCTCAATACTTGGGCCTCTACTCTTTTTAATATACATCAATGATCTTCCCAATTCTGCATCTCTTCTTCATTACATTCTCTTTGCAGACGACTCCAATGCCTTCTACTCACATGCCTCATATGACCAATTAATTAAAATAGCAAATAATGACCTAGAACTAGCTAACGACTGGTTTAAAGCCAACAAACTCTCGCTTAACCTATCTAAAACAAATTACATCATCTTCAGGTCTAACAATAAACCTGTTCCAACTCCTGACAATGCTCTGACAATTGAAAATAAGTTAATTCCTCAAGTCTCTTCATCCAAATTCCTCGGGGTTTACATTGACCAACACTTAAAGTGGGACATACATATTGCCGAAATTGCTAAAAAAATCTCTAAAAACACTGGAATAATTCGCAGGATATCCTATCTGCTTCCAACACACATACTCAAAAATCTATATTTTACACTTATACATCCTTATTTAAACTATTGCAATTTTGTCTGGACATCTACATATGACACTCACTTACTAAAACTAAACATACTACAGAAAAAAGCTATAAGAATTATTACCAAGTCTCCTATCAACACCCACACTGACCCACTGTACTCGCAACTTAACCTCCTGAAAATATCTCAGATTAAATTTCTCCAAACTAGTATATTTATGTACCAGTATGATAATAACCTCCTCCCACAAGCTTTCTCGGCCTACTTCAAACCAAACTTACTTGACAGGGCCATTCGAAATAAAAGAGTCTACATAAGCATCTTTGCCAGAACAAATACCCGACAGTTTTCTATCAAATACCAGGGTCCCCTCATATGGAATAGCATACCAGAATGTGTTCGTGCGGCCATGAGTCTAGCCTCATTTAAAATTCAAATCCGTGCACACACAATAAAAAATGTTAAATAAGAAATGTTAAATAGCATTGCATTTGTTCAGTTCTTTTTTGGTCTTTTTTGGTTTTATTGTCTTTTGTTTTACCCTAAGGCGAAGGGAAGCTACCTCAACGCTGTTATTTCTGGGCTCCCAAGCTACTGCCACTGTGTTAAGTATTTGTCACTACTAAGACTCATTGATATTATCTTGTAAATAGGCCCCCATTCAGCGGGATTATTCCCTTCGGGTAAGCCTATTGCTCCCTTATGTATGCTGTGATAATTGCATATCAAATAATTATGCTTTATGTTTAATTACTGTTAAATATTATTTGTTTTGTGTATTTGTGTTATTGGGACCAATAAACAATAAACAATAAACAATAAACAATAAACAGATAGACAGACAGATAGCAGCGATAGAAACTTAACCAATAAGTATTCAGCCACGGTTTCGAATGATTCAAAACTCCACTCAGCAAACACAATCACACAGACAAAATTTAATATGAAACTCATCTGTCCTAGATTTTATAGAGCTTCACACAGTCACGTTATTTATTCAATTCTATGGACATCAAAGTAATAATATGCAAATCACCTATGTATCATCGTCATCATTATCGTCATCATTATCGCTATTCCAAAATCCCACCGCGTCCACACTGTAATTCCTGCACTTCTGTATTTTCATCTCCTTTGACTGTATCTACTGCTAAAAGGTGAAGTACCTGCTGTACGAGATTAAGGCAGACATAGAGACAAAAGACGACAACAACAGGCACCAACGAAGATAGGCAGCATTCATCCAGTCTTTAAAATGACGCACTAACTCTCTATTCTGTTACTCAGCTAATAAATTTTCACAGACATAATTATACGAAGTTCATTTATCGTAGATTTTACAGTGCTTCTAGAACCAGTCGAATTAATTTTTCGATTCAATGGACATCTAGCTGAAAGCAGTAACATCCTCCACTCATCATCATCATCATCGTTGGCGTCATCGTTCGTTTCTCTGTGTATATATTCGTTTATTAAACCCGAGTGACAAACCGCAATCGGCCAATGGTGATAACTGTACAGTTCTCCTGCCACCAGTTATGGGTGTAAACAAATGAACTACATTTTCTCTGTAGCCTTGTCATGTCCAACGTCTCTTCAAAGTTGACCCAAATCCTGCTATAGCATTAGTGAAGTTATCTGTTGGTTAAAGCAATCTTTCTACGTAATCCATAGGCAAATCTAATCTAGGCTATTCTTCCGAGTGTTTGGTCATTATTTGCTTCTTGTTTCGTCAAACCCTCTTTATGTTCTCTGAAAGTTCTAGTATTCTGCTGGACTTCCAGAGGTTTTTCTGCTTGCCTGATCGGATGACCATGTTGGCTTCTTCTTTAAATCATTCCTACACTACTTAACATGCATTAGAATATGTTGAGACTTAAGAGTCGGTTACTTACAGATGATTTTTATCGGTGGACTGTCTGACGATGTTGACTAAACAGATTAGGTGTTTTATGTTCTGATTCACGCTTATTTTTAACGTCTTATTACACCAGCCTGTACACTTGTAAACGTGTAAAATATCCAAGAAGATATTAAGTTACTTACAGATGACGCTGATCGGTGAAGTGAATAATGGCGTTGACTTAGAATAGTCAGGTGCATTATTTGCTGATCCTGGTGGATTGCCAGTAACTTTGAATGAAGTATTACAACTGAAAATGGGGAAAGGTGTAAAGTTTCCAGGTGTCTGAGTGATTCTGGATGCGGCTGTAGTCAGAATCCCAGACGTTGTATATTGTGGTGTAGGGCTGTTGACGATGGTGGATGCATTGCCCTTTGACCAGATCTTATCCACAGTGACATAGGAAGTATTGGCCGTGTAATTTATGCTGCAAGACAACTTCACTATTTGGTTGTATTGGAGTTCGGCAGGAGTATTTGGCGTCATACTACACACTGGGTCAGAATCTACACAAATAGCAATTTGCAACAAATTCTGAAATTTAAGAAATTGCAAAGAAAAGGGAAAACTAGACAAGTGGGAAAAAATACAAATGAACCTGCCAAACAGTTAAAGACAGGACAGAATTAATAAAATTTCTCAAGTGGCATTTTTATTATCGAATGATGTTGAAGTCACAATCTCTGCAGGTAGAAAAGATGTCCTCAAATTTGAAATCAAATTACACATAATTAAAACGACTGAAAATCTAAACTAAACTAGTCTGAATACGGTTCAACCTTGAACAAAGATATTTTGTTATAATAACATGATTTTTAAGCACTGAGTTAACTGTTTAATGAACACCATATAAAAATCGATACAAGTTTAATTGCATTAGAGTTCAATTACCTTTAGGCAGCAAAAGGTGAAACCAAATAGAAATAAAGTCCCCAATTCACTACAACAGATTTTGCAGTGGCAATAAAACAGGTGCTTCCAAATTTTTCACGGATTAGTGTGCCGTTTGGAAATAATCAGTTTTCATGTAAACGATCTGTATTCTACACTGTGTCCACGATAAAGTAGCACACTAGACTTTGTGAAATATCTTGGTCAATTGTAGAGTTATAGGTACTAAATTTGGTGCACATGAACAATGTTGAACATCCGTCTATTCTATCTATAGTTCTATACCCTGCAAATTTGATTACAATTGATGCAACGGTTACGAGGATATACCCTTATGAAATTGGGTGGTTCAGGAACCAAGTTACCGAACAGTAAAACGCATAGAATGACGTGATTTTTCTGGTTACAGCAGGGGATACATAGGCTGTTGTTTATAAGCGTCATTTTCGGAAACACTTACACTACGAGACCTGTTTTACGTAACAGTAGTTGGTTGTAAAGAAATGGTTTTAGTGCAGAGGACAAGATTTTAATCAAGGAGTTGAGAGAGACGAAGGGGTATGGCGCAAGGAGACTCATTACAGAATTTCCAATGAAAAATTGGTCCCTAGCTGGTGTCAGCAAGCTGTTAAAAAAGATTGACACAACCGGATCAGTTGCAAGGAAACTACGAGATCGGGCGTTACGAATGCAAACAAATATCAATGCTGTCGAAGAACTGGTGCTGAGTCAGGATGATAAGCCGCGCACGCATCTGTCGATGCGTTTTACTGTTCGGTAACTTGGTTCCTGAACCACCCAATTTCATAAGGGTATATCCTCGTAACCGTTGCATCAATTGTAATCAAATTTGCAGGGTATAGATTAGTGTGCCGTTTGGAAATAATCAGTTTTCATGTAAACGATCTGTATTCTACACTGTGTCCACGATAAAGTATAACACTAGACTTTGTGAAATAACTTGGTCAATTGTAGTATTATAGGTACTAAATTTGGTGCACATGGACTTCTGTCTATTCTATCTATACCCTGCAAATTTGGGACCAATTTTTCATTGGAAATTCTGTAATGAGTCTCCTTACGCCATACCCCTTCGTCTCTCAACTCCTTGATTAAAATCTTGTCCTCTGCGCTGAAAACCATTTCTTTACAACCAACTACTGTTACGTAACACAGGTCTCGTAGTGTAACTGTTTCCGAAAATGACGCTTATAATAACAGCCTATGTATCCGGTAGAGTGTCACGACAAATGGTTCACCGCAAATGGTTCACTGACAAAAGGTTCACGGACAAAAGGTTGACGACAAGAGGTTCACAACAAGTAGCTTATCAACAAATCAGAGGCACATTTAAAATAAGTAATCTAATCGTAGTATAGGCCTACTTATAATGGAAAACCGTAGTTTAGGTTGCTAAATTATTTTATGTCAACCTATTGTCGTCTACCTTTTGTCGTGAACCTTGTGTCGTGAACCTTTTGGCAGAGAACCATTTGTCGTGAACATTTTGTCCGTGAAACATTTGACGTGGAACCATCCGGTAGCCAGAAAAATGACGTCATTCTATGCGTTTTACTGTTGTCTGTATTTACGACTATTGCTATTATCTTATTCAATGAGTTTAAATTTGTCAGAGCATTAAAATGAATCATGTCTGCTGATGACTTGAATACATTTGTCTTAGTCAAAGCTCTATGCTTCTGTGCAAAACAGTAGGAACCTTTTAACAATAAGCCACGCATATTCAACAGATCAAGAAGTCCAACTTCGTAGTTTTTGGAAACAGTTTTGGGTGCTTGAGATGACTTTAGCTTATTTGGTTAATAACATAGAAATTACCCCTAACGTTTTAGACAAGTTTTCATGGTATGTTCATTAATGATAAACTCGAGTGGAATAGTCAGATCAACATGTTTAAAAATAACACTTTTCATAGGTCACTGATATTCTAAACAAGGTTAGACATCTTTGAATTCTACCCATCATACGGTATTATACTATGCCTCAGAAGAACAATACTTATAAGCTGCTGCTGCATTAATTGCACCCTACGTTCCAAAATGTGCAGCCTTTATTGCAAACCAATAGTTCCAAAATGCACCCGACTGAATCATCTCCTACTTATCTATTTAGTTATACTACGTCTCTTTTATAAGTTTAACTTACAGCAACCAGATTCAGATAGAAAAGATATAGAAAAGTGACTTATAGATTATAATTAAGATATATTTTGATTGATTTTAGCTGCATAGAGCGATAGCTTACAGATAATGATCAGCTGAGCAGATACCGCCTGAGATGCTCCTTCACTACATAAATAAGTTCCAGCTCTAGGTGCTGTTGCACTGAGGATGATTAAGTTGTTCTGCTGAGATCCCGATTGTTCAACTGCATAAAACTTTTGTTCTTCAGTGACAGTTGAACCAGATGAAATGGTTACAGCAGATGAGCCTCCAACTGGTAAATAGCTCCAGCCTATAAACGCATAACCAAGGCTCGACCCACAGGACATATTGACTCTGGATGTACCACTAAGAACAGCTCTGTTCCTTGGAGACATCTTTAAGGCACCGTCTGAACCTAAATTCAAGAAACACATCATTTATTTTTAATACCAGCATTTGTATCAACTGACTGTTAAGCGCACTTGTTTATCTCTATTAACTTGAAGCCATTGGCTTTAACGATTTGGTACAGTTTTCTACACTACAAGGTTAGACTACAAGTAGCTCTTACAGCCTTGCTGAATTTATACTGACCAGCACAGGAGAGCGTTTGTTGCTGGACTTCCAACAGTATCTAGGAGGATCGCTCGTCTATCAGTTATAGGTAAAATAGGCCTAATAATTATTAAAATACCCATAGCATTAGCATGAGAGCCTCGAAACGTAGTTTCAGCTTATCTAGTTTGATTTTCAAGGTTCGATGGACAATTGGACATCGCATTTAAACGATTCTTTGTATTCCTGTCAGAATAATCATAGGCGTAATTTTGTGTTGTTACTGCGTTGTCTGGTCATCACTGCTTTTTGGCCAGCGTTTCATTGGTTGGAAGCAAGTTCTGTTGGTTGCCAGTGATTGTCGACAGTAACTGTTGTTTAATAATATCTTCTTCGCATTGTCGTCAACATGTTGACAGTTGTGAAATAGAAAGTAAACATCGACTTTTTTTATCTCCGAGTGACCTTATAGCGGGGGACAACGCATAGGCTACTAAGAATTCGTATATAGGGGAAGAGGAGAAAGGGAAGAGGGAGAGGAGAAGGACGATGGAAAAGGAGGGGAGAATGGGATTGGCAACCGGCTTCAACCACTACTTTCTGGTGCAAAGAGATCGTTGGCCAGTGAAGGTCCTGCTGCCAGATACACGAGAGAGGCAGGGGCGCTGCTAAGCTCGAGTAAAATGCAAAATCAAAATGTAGGCCTAAACGATTTTCAATAGCGACCTTCACAACTGCTAGATCGTTTGAATGAGTGCCACGCCATTTAATGTCCCCATGTACGGAACCTGTTAACACGGTATACAGAGGCGTCTTCACTTTGGCTCTGTCTACACTCTACGAAGACAGCTATTGTGGGTCTGTTTACGCAAGCTAAGCACACGTAAGGTAGCGCAGAGCAGGAAATCATAGCGTACGATCTAATTATTGTTTCGACCACCTCATGTCAACTATTATTGCCTTTAGCCTTCTTTTTTCTGTTTATAATCGTATGAATCTTACCTGTTATTAATAAATGAAAACAAAGGCCGAAAATTAGTCGCATTTCCATCAAATTCGTTAATGTCTGAACGTTAATTCCATATAGGATTTAGGAAACCTGTGTAACCCTAATAATATCCAAACAAACGTTCATTGTCAACAAAGTGTCTTCCTTACTTGTTCCGTACACTAGCTGTAACCCAGATTACTAACGCACGAGTAGGTTTTTATATGGCAGGCGTAGGCCATGCATCCATTATCGTTGATGAATTTTCTCTCGCTAGAGGTCCGATTTGTATCGTGTTATCTTTTCAGTGATATATACACTGACAGTGGGGACAACATTTTGTCAACAAAGTTAATGTACAGTAATAACTCTGTTCACTACATAGCGTGCATTTCTCTACAAATATTAGGCTAGGAGAACATTAGGCCTATTTTGCTTAGCTTAAACTTATAACCAATACATGAAGGGAGCGAATTCACAATGGATTCGTAATCGTCATGTCGAAACTTCTAAAGCATGTAAGTTAGTGCAGTGTAGGCTATACATGCAGTATTCGGATTGGGAAGAGTAGGTCTAATAATTGTTCACGATCTACACATTCTACAGGTTCTGTTTATGGGAAAGTCTGGTGGCGAGAACACGCAGCCATGTTTTTAATACTTTATCGACGAGATGCAATGATTGTCTATCACTTTTAATCGTAATCGAGTATTTATATAGCACCAACTGAATCAGAGGCGCTGCGGGCCAGTGTCTTCACTGGCAAAAAGGTTTCAGGCGCTTGCGGAACTGGTCAAAAGAAAGAGAAAAAGGTCAGTCCTAAATAAGGGACTGAGGCAGCCGGTTCCAGCTGGAGGGCCCCATCGAAACTCCTAGACTGGGCCGTAGAAGTACGCTTCCGCGGGACAACAAAGTGACCACGGGCCTAAGACCGAAGGGAGGAACGACTAGGCAGAGAAGATATACTGGGGTACATTAGGCCTCGAGGTAGTGTCGAGCAGACCCAGCAAGACAGTTTCGCATGAGGGTGCAGACCTTGAATTGGATGCGCTAATGGGGAGCCAGTGAAAGGAGTCTCCTATAAAAGAAGAGACATGGTCGAACTTCGCAATGAAATGGGTAGCAGCACTAAGGATTGCTTGAAGCTTATATGCATTTGTAGAGTAGAGACCAATCTAGACCTCATTGCCATAGTCGATCCTGGCTCAGATCAAAGCATGGACTAAAGTCGCAGAGAAAGTGATTTGAAGATGAGACGCAGTTGGCGTTAGTAGTAGGAACAAGAGCTAAAGACACCAATAACGTGATCAGACAGAGATGAGAACTCGAGAATAAATCCAAGATCGCGGATAGAGGAAGAGAAGTGCACATTTGAAAATCTAAGGCGATTATAGTTCACTCTCGTCGTTAAAGTTTTATAACACCAGCAGACACAATTTTAAAGACGCAGTTAAGACGAGGTCATGCTCGCTGTTTCTCAGAATATGCTACATTTGACTCCAAACACTGATAAACGATCGACTATTAAATTCTTCTGTTAGTTTCAGTCTCACGACACTAGGGTTGGGCCGTAAGTTGATGCGGAAATCGGTTCGGGCCGGATTTTGCCCTAAACCTATTAGTCGGAATCGGCGCATCCTGGGACTACCGATCCAAATACCAAAAAGTGTTATTATCGGCCAAAAACAATTTCTTCCTCCATTAATACAACAATAGTAACCTGGTTTGGCGATCTCCTGCGGCAGTCTTTAATCTTTATCATTGAAAGTTCTTGTAAAAATAATTAAATTGTGACTCGATGCATCAGCAAAATGGCGGAGTCAGACTTTTTCTTAAGCCACGCGGTTTCAAGTGTTTTGTTAAATCTGAAGGATATAGTCATTAGTCAAACTGTGTTTGCAATTTTCTATAAATGATTCATTGCATTAATGCATTATGCATTGTTATGCAACTATGCATAGCAAGTTAGCAACAGTTTACAATGTTTTCCTTTCAGTGATCATGAACTGTAATGGCTGCTTTGGGCGGTGGGCCCAATGGGGTACAGCTGGCATAAGCTGTCGTTAAACTCTTGTTCCAATCCAATTGGTAGGAAGTTCATTGCCCTTTGACGTATGCAAGGCAGTAAGAAATCTGTCAACGGCTCTGGCAACCACAAAATGTACTCAAAACTCGTAAAATGCAACTAGTCAATCTTGTGTTGTATGTATTTCTCATTATAGCAATTAACTATCCTCTACAAACCAGTCCGTGGATCCCTCTTGGGTCGACATTTTCTCTTCAGTGGTGGCACAGAAGCGGTCCACAGAGTGTCGTACCTAGCCTCACCTCGACTGCGATTTGTACAGGAGACAAGTGATGTCTATTATTAGTACAGAATAATAGGATATCGAACGCTGGCTATTAACTGACAGCAAATAGGTCATGACTTCTGATTTGCTGAATGGATATTATTACTTTGCGAACAAACCGATGCTCGTCAATTTAAGTAAACACGAACAGAAAACTCTGCGGTGAAGAAACCACGGCCAGTGTTCTTAGACATGAAGTAAATTGCATAGCCTAATATAAAAAAACTTAATCGGCAAACAGCTGCTCTGTTGTTCTTTGAGAAATGCGTTAGAATAAAGCAATCATTAAGCAATGTTGTTAAGATCCGTGATGAGAGACTCTGTACGATTATAATGAAATTCAGTCACTATCAGACGTACAGGAGTTTCTCATATACGAGAATCTAGAGTAACGTATCATAACCTAAGACATATAAAAAGTTGCTATACTTACGAATTATAGTGTCAAAGTATTCTGTATATTAAAATCCAGATTCACTTGGACACACTAGAAATACGACCGTTGACTACTCAGAAAGCATCTAAGAAATTACTTATAGATTCTTTGTTGATGCCCTATTGCTTAGATGATAGATCTAATGCTCTCATATGCATCTGACGGCAGCCGTTCTCTCTGCTGAAGACCTTCATATTCGGTTTCTCTGTCTGTTGGACTTTGTTCAAGGACATCAACATTAGTGGATGGTGACAGCTGTGCATAGGTTGGTCCAGCATTCAAATTTTGCGCCGAGAGAACATTGAGAGGTTCGTACTGTGGAGTATTCGAATTTTCTCCGTGGGTTCTGCTTCTTTCAGAATCTTCTTCCATTCCGTTTGTCTTTTTATCGTCTACCACAAAAGTTGCAGTTAAATTAAAATATGCTAAACAATCTTATGTAGACATAGAAATATGTTGTCATTTTGATAAATATATGCCTCTGATTTTTTCCCCCATCCATCCGTTCAGCACTGAATTTATCCTCTAGATCTAAAGGAAATATAATTAAAGAAATTAAGCAAACCGAGATTCATAAAATGTTGTTTAAGATGTCAAATAACGTTCTGACTAAAGATTATAAATCTACGATGAATAAATGAGCGAATGACGAACTAATGAATGAAATGTAGAGGTGCATTCATTTTGGATAACGCGTCGACGAACAGTTATGTTACGAATTATTGTTAAATAATTCATTTATACTGAAATGTTAAAAACATCCACGATAGGCTAAGCAAGTACAACAATATTCTTGAAATACCTGTCTTAGTTCTTTTGGTCCATTCATATCTCCTGCATAGGACAGCAAAGAGGATCCCGACTAAAACCAACATTCCACCGACGCCAATGCCAACACCGATTCCAATCTTACCCCCATCTGATAATCCATCTGTCAAAATAGCAGACAATCACTTCAGTACCAATACAGCTTATTGCAACTCCATAAAATGAGTGAATACCAGTCTACGACAGTTATATATTAACAACTAAAATCTCCGGAAATCCAGAAACTCATAGACCCATGGAAATCATCTGGTCTACGTGTAAGAATATTGTCAATTAGTGAAAGTTTTTCTTCGTCTGTCTTTTTAGTTACTTAACTCTGCACATAAGAACAAAACTGAGAAATGACAAATATTCTTCTGAATTCTCCACAATCAAGAACAAAAAGCACTGATGCTTCTACTTTGACGCCATAGCATATCTTTATGGAGGACAAAATAAGAATTGGTACATAAGCTATGAGCACTACGATAAATGGATTCCCTGACCTCGGAACTATGAAAGTGGATGGTTCATTTGTCATTGTAGCATACCTATGAGCTGAGATCCTGCATAACTTTCTCGTTTGGCGGCCATCTTGGCCGCCATCTTGGAAATTAGTATTGACAGACTAGTCTCACTACGATAAATGGATTCCTTGACCAGGTAGGAACTATGAAAGTGGAGGGTTCAGTTGTCATTGTAGCATACCTATGAGCTGCAATATGCATATTTCTGTGTTTGGCGGCCATCTTGCCCTCTTGGAAAGTGGTATTGACAGACTCTTCTCACTACGATAAGTGGATTCCTTGACCTCCGGAACTATGAAATTGGAGGGTTCATTTGTCACATACCTATGAGCTGAAATATGCCTATTTCTTATAATACTGTTTTCCGCCATGGAAAGTAGTCTTCCTGACTTTCTCACTACGATCTTGGATTCCGTCTTCCTGGAACTACGACTTGGTCCTTTATTTTCATTGTAGCCTCTTCTATGAGCTTGGTGCATATTTCTGTGTTTCCGGCTTCCGCCATCTTGGAAAGTGCACTCCCAAAATTATTGCAACTATTGAAATCGAATTCTGGTAGATTCAGTACTTTATTTCTGATTACAGGTTACTTATGAAAAATATCTTTGAAAAATGCATATTCAACATGAACGAATAATTATTCGAGGACGAAGAGGGGTATTATTACACTTTGAACTCAAAAATCTTATTCAGCTAACATCATTTTCCTGGCTTTGGTGTCAGGCATGTGCGCCCTAAGTTCTTATGCATGCATCATATTAGTGCCTACGTACGATTGCTGTGTTATCTCCCTGCCAACTGTTATAGCCGGATATTCAGTTTTAAAGGTAGCTCAGTTGTTATTCAGCGTGCTCAAGGCTTAGCTTACTGTAAAAACCTCAAATTTGGATTTTTAGTCATCTGCATGAGACTCACTCAAAATCACTCACGCACTCGTTATTATGCTTGCTGCATCATGGTAGCCTACTAATATCTGCTAATGACGCTCTAGAAGTCATTGCATGTATTGCGATATAAACTAGTCAATCTCTTAAGTGAGTGAGTGGACTGAATGAGTGAGTGAGTGAGTGAGCCTGCAGTGGTGAGTGAGTGAGTGAGTGAGATGAGTGAGTGATTGGTGAGTGAGTGAGTGAGTGAGTGAGTGAGTGAGTGAAGGAGTGAGTGAGTGAGTGAATTGAGTGAGTGAGTGAGTGGTGTGGTGATGATGAGTGAGTGAGTGAGGTGAGTGAGTGAGTGACGAGGTGATGGGCGGGTGAGTGAATGAGTGAGTGAGTGAGTTAGCGAGTGAGCGGTGGGTGTGTGGATGGGTGAGTGAGTGTATACTGCAGTCGACGGCGATATCATGAACGTTTGTTGTCGTGAAAGGTCTCTCATCGTGACAGGCTATAATTATATGGAAGTCGTTGGGTGCACAGTCTACTCTTCTGAAAAGACAAACTTTTTCACACACTGAACAGAGAACTTTCTATGGCTCGCTGTAGACTATATGAGCATCAGCATGTAAACCTTCCAACAACGACGAATTGAAAGCCTTGACAACTGCATATTAAACAACTTTTCAAAGTTTTGAAAAGTTCATGCTGCTTAGTCAACAAAAGCGAACCGATTCGAATGGTTGAAGCCCATCTGAAGAAGAATTTGTCACGACTCTCGACTGCATTGTGGCACGCTGTATTATACTATTATCTTGCTGTATTATTATACTAAATCTTATAAATCGGACTGGATTCATGAACCTTATTTGACACTATATTGCCTGTGGTTGGAACCTCTTCACTCGATCATGATCTTGTGTTGTGAGGTCGGCAGTACGTCTGCTGAACTTCTACATAAACGTTCAATGACGATTACGGTTTATCTGTATATCTGTCGTCCGTATACCCGTCCAACATGCATCGACTCAAGATTTGGTTTTCCCATAAGCCTGCGTGTTCATTCCATTTGGGACTCTCAGCTTATCTAATCAAGAGAGCTCCAGCTAGTTTTGATGTTATCATATGCCTCCGTCTGATGGTAATAGACTCGAATGACTACCTGCGAATTTCTTTGAATGGTCTGTGTAAGAAAGGCAGGCGTATGGATACTGCTTGTATCCAAGAGTTATCTGAAATAAGGTAATGGAATTCCATGTAGTGTAACGACAACCATAATATTATTATATCTACAATGTAGATACAATTGGTGTAGCAATTATTGCCCATTTGTTGCAGACAGATGACATTAATATCGTGCAAATGTTTTTGCATGATATTGCCATTAATGATATTATAGAAGAAAGTTAAAAATTGTTTATATAATAAATAGTACACGGATATCGAATAGCGCCTCAACTCTAATTATTCATTTCTATATTACATGTATAACCGATGGATAACAGTTATATCACGTAATGACTTATGTTGTGGTACAATTCAATGATAATATGGTAGAAATGACAACGGTTCCTGGTTGCCAATCTGATTCAACAACAACAGTCAAACCTGGGATATCTGAACTGAAGATCATTTGGTTTAAGCAAAAACTAACATGAATATTGTGCATTTGCTTTGATTAACAAAATATAATTATGGAAATAGACATCGCCAGTGGCTCACACAAACAACCTCGCTACTAATAATTGGCGTGTCACTACAAAATAGTTGTTAATTACAACATACTGTAATTCTCAGATATTGACCACAGTAGATCGTATCGTTCATTGTTGACGATGGCTTTTCTTTTGGTGGTCGACAGCTCAGCTGGCTGTCCTGTAAGTCGCTGTTGATACAAATCTGATTGCCAATGTGGACCAAGTAATCTTCTAGGCGACAGCCACGCAACATGTTCCTTCCCTACGAAACATCATACGTTCGTTCTGTCTACATTTTATAAATATTTAAATACCATATAATTACTCTTAATTAAATAACTGTTTCACGCAATTATATTAAATAAATTAGAAATTAGGGCTGTTGTTTGATTAAAAAATTTAACCGCGATTAATCGAACGATTAAATTTTTTAATAGCATTAACTGCAAATTAATCGACATTTTACACAATTCCTTCAAGTATATTAATATTTTCTATAAAGCATAAATTACTGAATGCTTACTTTCTATACAAAACAGTGTTAATAACCTGTGACTTAGGCATATTGAATAATTCCATTTAGCTTACTGAACGGTTTTGTATAACAGAAACAAATAAATAAACAGATAAACACTTTTCAAATAAGTCAACTGCTGAAAGCAGGTTTTTATTTTGAGATACCGTTAAAATGATATAAACTTTTTATAAAGGTGAAACTACACATGAACTGTCACCAGACTCTGAAGATGAGCCACTGTTCTCACTGCTCCTTCACAAAAACAATCTCTTAGTTCTCCTCCACAAAAACAGGCGTTGAACGATACAGACTAGATGTCGCTGATAGAATTGCAACTGCTGTGTTTTCAACTCAATGCTGTTCGCAGGACTATGCTAAAAGTGTCCCACAATTCTTCGGCATTTGGCAAAGAGGCCATCAATTCCAAACTCTGCAACTGCTTTATTCACAGGCATCTGAAGGCTGTGTGCCGCACAGGGCATGATCTCGAATGGCAGCATTCCTAAAGCTGCTGTCATATTACGCTCATTAACCGTGCCAAACGTCGTCACTTTCTCGTAAACTCCCAGTATCTCGCCACTGAGGAAAAGTGTTCTGCACAGTTTTCCGAATAATGTCGTTCTTCACTATGTTTAACGCATAGTGCAAATGAGTGGAAACTCCAATCCTTGTCAATAAAATGACCAGTACCACCGAGGTAGCTGTCATTAGCCACCGATGACCAATAGTCGCCTGTTAGAGCAACAAATTCAACTCCTGCCATAACCTGACTGATCTTGTTTCTCTCTTACTCGTATAAATCGTCAATTCGATTGCTTATGACTGACGTGGAAGGCAAGGTATACGAGTGGTTTCCACTGGCAACACGAATAACTTCCTGTAGCCCTTCATCAGTGACAATATTTATTGTTCGACCATTCTCAGGAACCCATCTTGCGATGGCGTTAGTGATGTTGTTATAATATTTGCCTTGGTCCATTGGTCTTGCCACCTCCTGAAGTTCAACCAATGTAGTCTGGCGAGGGGCCGATACTTTAGTGGATGATATCGACGGCCCATCATGACTGATAATCTAAGCATGACTAGTTCGCAGGTGATAAGTAAGCGACGAATTGCTCCGATGATATTTAAATTCTGTTTTGCAATAATTTGCAAATCACCGTATCACTGGTTTTAAAGATAAAACTTCCGTTCAAGACCGTTTTTGCGCCTTTGATTCCATTTTAATTTGTTATGAAATAAAATTTAGAATCAACCATTCCACTACTAAACTCAAGAAAGAAAGACCAGAAACAAAACAGCAGCGACCAAACGAGGCTGACCCGCGACTACTCAAAATAGGACTTGTTCATTTGGCGTTTTACCTTTAACGCCTGAATCACAGATAATTATCTCTACTTTGTGAATCGAGGTAATAACACACCGAATTTAATTAACGTGTGATTAACGTGTTAAAAAATTAATCCAAACTTTTTTACGCGTTAATCGCACGCGTTAACGGCGACCTTAAAATAAATCTGTAGAAATTTATGTTTTTGTTGCTTTCTGCTTATCATAATAAAACTTAATACGCTACAATTATTAAATGATTCCAAATGCGCCAATTGGTCAAACACATTTGAAATGACTCTAGAGTGAAGATGGGAATTGGTTTCCAAGTTGCATTCAATTAACGCTCCTCGCACCATCGATTTTGACTGTTCGGTAGAGTAGCGGAACTCAAAATAAGATGCACACAATTTTTAAGTTTTAATTTCTTATTATGTAAAAGAGGTTATAAAGAATACCATCAAAGTCGTTGAACTAGACATAGAAACGACAAAATCAGCAAACGTCTTGCGATCTCATCATCCCATCGCGTAATACGATCGACAAAGTTCACACAGGTCCTTGATATAAACTTGATATATATTTTAATCTATCGTTGATGTCATTAAACACTTCTCTCCAATCGCCGACAACACCAAGCAGTCTGGTGCTTTCAACATTCTCGACAAAGCTGCAGCTTTCATAAACACAGCCCTGTTGCAGTAGAGTGCATGAATGATACGCCATTACGCCAAGCCACGCTCACATCCCCGATGATATGCAGTGTGTTTAAAGAATGGTAAATAATGCAACTCCTCACCTTCACGTAAATCAATTCGTCTTCGAACGGATCGAATTCAATTAACGCATCAGATGAATTTATTTCAGGAGCCGAGTAGAAGATGAACTTTATGTCTGGAAGAGTGTCATTGATGTTCTCGTATTCCTTGTATCCGTCCAGAATGAATCCAAGATAAATGTTGGCGCAATCAGTTCCATTTGGTCCACAGTTAGTAGGCCTATCACGTTTCATGCGAGAGAGAAGACGATGAGAGTTTGCCATAAACTCGTGGCTTGGATTTATGCTTAGCCTTCTTCTGCTTGTGTTGGTGTTGTACTGTGAGTTTAGGGCCTCGAGAAAATCATCTGGGAGATTCAAAGGAGGAATTGGACATTGCATGAAAGTATCATTCCCTGGTTGAACTGTACAAACCTGCAATGCAGCGGTTAGAATATGACCTCATAGTTAGTAGTTGTGTAAGCAGATCAGAAGGATTAACGAAATTCTAAGTAGTTTTGAAGTCTGAGTGTAATCAAGAAAACCGGGTTGTAACTATCGCTGTTCCTTCTGAGTGCTCATTTGCGTTATAACTTAATGCTCAAACTAAATTTCAAAGGTATTATTTAAAGCTACGTGCGAACAAATTTCATCGATCCAATCATTTGATTATATGCTGCATTCTAAGCGATATCGGAGGAAATATTATAAGTTAGAGTAAAATACTTCATCAAGCCAGTAGCATATTGCTTCACGTGAATTTGTTAACAGAAACGTCCATTACTCTTGACGACGATGTGGTTGATGCAATTGACGTTGAGCTGTTATCTTCTGCTCGAGTTATGATGACAGTCAGCTGGATGATTGGTTTAGCAACGGATGACAGACTTCGACCGGTTACGTCCAACAGCTTGCCATCACTGTAGCGAAAGACAACACACTTATTTGCATGAAAGACTATGTACCAGAAGTGTGAAGTCCAGATCGAATGAGAAAACACGACCATAGCAAGCAAAGACGGAACAGTTTCGCCCTTGGGTCGACGATCTCTGTGCTCTGAGGTCGATGAAAATATGCAGGTGTCGCGCTGCCGGACTTCAACTCGAGCCCATCATACCTTATCGTTCGTTGGACCGCATTTCAGGCACATTCTCCCACTGCACTTACGTACTGTTGTCTATGACTTTGTGTCGAATACATTCGCAATTGGTCTTTAAACGAGCTAGCCCTTACTTTGTCATTAATGTAACCATCGTCCTCATCATATCGTCTTCGTCATTATCAATCATCACCATTTCTACCCTGGACGCTAAGTAGCCTCGATAAGCGGGCAGTACCATGGCTGAAAGTTAAACGCAACTGCTTATAATAGCGCGCTTAATTTTTGATGGCGGTTATCTGAAATTCTATTTGGCAAGTCTACCATTGGTTTGAAAGAAACAAGCGCATTTCAAAACTCAATTAATCAATCAATATTCGTTTGATCAATACTCGTTTAATTCCATAAATCAGTTATCATGAACGCAACTGGTTAAAAACTGATAAACTTTCAATTTCTGTAGAAGTAGTCACCACGGGTGCTGCGTAAATGGTTTGATGTCTAACGTGGATGACATTCTAGCATAAGCGGCTAATATTTTCATCACCGAAAGAGTTATCTGATAAAGTCGGCGTGGTTTTCGGCAGACAGACTCACCATGCCCAGCAGGTCCGATTACCCCTCGTAAAATTGGTTTCCCATCTTTGTCACCCGGGTTAAGCGTCGTGGACCAACCACGTAACGAGAAACCAAGGGGAGGTGCTTAAGATAGAGCCCAGGGTAGAATTGAGTCTTTGGGAGTTCTTAGGGTCTGCGCTCCATTTGACTTTTTGGTTAATTTTTCTGGTGTGTGCTTATATTCAAGTAATTCCTTTTATATTTTCTAAAATTAGAATTGTGGCTATTATTATTAAATTTGCTTTGATTTCTTAACGACATTTTCTTGACTTTCCTTATCTAGTTTCCCATAGTGTTTCCTCATCTGATAATATGATCTACTTTAATCTCCAATCAAGTAGAAAAAGTTGCCACATAATAGAAACTTGTTTTAACCACAAAAGAATACGTACGCCACAATGAAGTTGTTTTGAAAGATGCCTGTAATTTCTGGGTTAGGCAGATAAGTGAACGCTCTGTTGAAAGTCATGTTGAACGGAGTTGGCAAGAATTCAATAATAACAGGCAGGGGTTGTCCAATTGACGATTCTGTTGTTTTTGGAGATACAGCCACAACATCGAATGTTGAGCTGAAGTTGAAAATCAAAGTGTTTTGTCAGTATGTTAAAACCATTACACCGTGTAGGCCTATTCATTGAACGGATCAGTTTAGAAAAGATTTTACATAACATCAAAGGATTATAATTATACTGCATCAAATCAGATGAAATCTCATCATATGGCATAGGATAGTAGTAGGCTATAAGTTGGAATTTGTTTAAAAGGAATTTATTTTAAAATATTATCAATAACAAGGAATAATGTAATAGCAATACTGGTAGTCCTACATAATAATAATCTTTTTCTTTTTATTGAAGCGCCTGACAAACGCACTGCGCTGTAGGCCTACACTTACATGTTATGCAATTTAAATCTTAACTACTAACAGAACAGACAGCCTGCAATACACGGCGCTAATAGCAGCCTACAAAGCAAATCCGCCCTACGGGACTCGAACTCGGTACCTCTCGCTCTCCATGCCAGCGCGTTATCCAATGCGCTATTGATAAAGCTAATCAAACTTCTGCATAATATCATAAATTTTACGATTTTATGCAGAATTTTTATTATTCAGATAAATATGCATAGCTAAAGAGTTAGTACAATTTTAAATCAAGATATGGGATTACAGAGATAAAAATCACTCTTATAAAATGCATTCAAATGGACTAATATTTCCAATGGAAAGTATGTTTGTTTCTTTTTTATCTTTTTCTCATAGCGCCAAAAAGCAATACATTATAATTTTTCCCGCATAGAGTAACGTATTCTTCTAACCTGCCATTAGGTAGTAAGGACAGTGATGTTGCAGACAAATCACTTCCGATATAGACGTTTCTAAAACCCGTGATTTCTGGTAGATATCGACCAACGTATTTCGATAAATAATCAATTGTTGCTGAACCAAGTAATCGTGATGTTCGTTCCTCCAGCTATTGGACCGAACAGTGGCTCCATTGACATCGGAAAAGCTAATATTGAAATAAATCCGGATTTCAGACGAAAATAATAAGGTTTTTCTTGTAGTATGCCTAAAAATAAAGATTTTTGAACTGATCTGACTAACTAAATACAATGAAAGATGATGAACAGTTTGTTCTCTGTTCAGGCAACGCAAACTAAACGAGTCCTGTCAGTAACTATTCTTTCAAATGATCTGTAACCATTATTATTATAATACAATTTCTCGTATTGATTATTCACCTCGTTAACATAACGCTAAGGGTCGGACAAATGATTCAATGTGGAGTCCAAACAAAGTCAATGAATTATCAGGAAATTTCTGTGGTTCAATAAACCTAAAAGATATTTTCGGCGTGTTATGTTGATCTCATTAAATATGCTCTTTAACACCTTTGTAATCTTCGAAAGATATTTGCAACATCATCAGGTCAGAATATATTAGATTAAAACGAATCATAGGACTTTGTAACTGAACTGAGCACTTAGGACATACGAATTGTCAGCAGCAATGACGAGTTAAAGATCCCATGGCTTCGGCAAATGTAGGTTCCCTCAGTCACATTCGACAGCTGATGAATAATGAGTACCGATGAATCGTCCGTTGCACGACGAAGTCCATACTGCTGCTGATAGTCACTGTGTATCTCATATCCATCCGAAATGAGAATGGATGATATATTGCTCAATGGAGTGAAAAACCAAAGCGTGGCGTTAGCCTCATAACCGGAAGCCCACTCCAACGTGATGTTGCTTGATCCAGCAACATCTGCAATAAACGTTGACTGCATGTCTAGTAGATCACCTCTCCAATATTGACCTAAACGTAACAGAACAAAACATCCATCGAATTAGCAATATTCAACCTGAAGCTCCTGTTAGAGCCTTGAAACACTTTCAATGTAAATAATAGACACAATGATACAAGAAAGCATGCAGTCATAAATATACATACACAGTAGTCCTACACACATTATTGAAACATAAGTAATACGCTGGAAACGAATCAAGACAGTCCTTGTTATACCTATTTAGCCAGAGTTTGCAACAAATTTTCTGTTAGCTCCCGTCTATATTGATGCAAATTCAAATGATCCTATTTGACAAGACAGTGGCAAACAAGAATACGTCTGTGTGGCTGAGAAATAAGCAAATACTTTCAATTATAATTGCCCGGTTGTGAGAGAAACAACGCAGAGCCGCGAAAGTTGCAGCGCACAGGATGGGACGTAAGTATCTATATTATAAGTCGCAGTCTGTTTACGTTGTCCTTCCGTTTGTTTGTTTGTATGTTTGTTTGTATGTATGTCCGTTGTCTAAAGGCTCCGAAACGGAACGCTTTAGCGATTTACAAAATTTTACAAAACATTATTACGCCGCGTCTAGGTCATCGCGACTATTTTCAGCTCGCAATTTTATTTAAACGCCGATATATGGACATTTTAAATTTCCAACTGCTTCGACGAGGCTATCTTTATAATACCATGGCCATTTGTCCACGTCACACTGGCTAAATATGCAATCTTAAATTACGTCACGCGGCTAATTATGCAATCTTACGTCACGCGGGCTAACGGCAAAACTTCGTCTATTATTTAGCAAATAATACGCCTATTATAATTTAGAGATAACCCGTGCACATGTAGTACGGGGAACAAATAATACGCCTATTTAAGGTAGAGATAACCCGTGTAGTACGGGGAACAAATAATACGCCTATTTAAGGTAGAGATAACCCGTGCAGTACACGGGCAAAGCAACTATGTTCACCTCTAAATATCGTTTCCATTCAGATATATGGACTTTTTAAATATTTGAAGCCCATCAGCAAATATAGTAAGTAAGTAGTAAGATGCTTTCATGAAAAGAGGAGAATTGTTGAGAGGAGGGCTAAATAAAAGCCTAAAGAAAAGACTGGTCAAAACACTGGTATGGAGTGTGGCACTATATGGGTCAGAGACCTGGACCATCAGGAAAGATGAGATTAAGAAATTAGAAGCTTTTGAGATGTGGATCTGGAGAAGGATGGAGAAGGTGAGCTGGACTGAGCATATAACGAACGACGAGGTACTACAAATGGTTGATGAAAAACGATCGCTAATAACAACAATAAGAGAAAGACAGAAGAACTGGGTGGGGCACGTATTAACCCATTCGTGGCCAAATTTTATTTTGCTAAATTTTTTAGATATTTTACAACGTCATATTAACTAATAAAAGGAATCAACTCACTTTTGTGAAAATTTCATCAAATATTTTTTTATAGCTCATATAAGTTTTGTTCCATTATTGGAACATGGCATTGTTCCAATATTGGAACATGCATATGTTTCATATGTCACTAGAGAAATGCCATAGCGACTGCTTGTTCTTGTCCATGCCTATACTTCATTAGGCTTACCTGCAAAATTTGCAGGTAAGCAGTCACTCTGAGAGCTGTTTACGGTAGTCTTTGTAGCAGTAAACGCGACAGACACCACAGCCGAATGTTGTGTTCTTTTACAGACACGACATCTACCCTGTTTCACATTGGCTGGGTAGTAACGGACATTGCTGTTGAGTCTGACACTGTCTGGAATGATTCTCACAAGAACAGCTTTGCTATTTGCAGCTCAGGATGGTCTGCCCAGATTCTGTGGCTCACTGAACAGCAGCAAATAAGTAGCCACAATGTTGCGAATGAAGCCAAACAAATCCAGTTTAGGCAGTTATTCGTTATCAAAATTGCTGCCAGCTTGCTCAACCGCTGCAGCCCTTCCATTTCTTATCTGTCTCCGGTACAGTACCCAGGCATTGAACCAGGTTCAGGATGCAGACATCAAGTGTGTGAACGCTTGCCACCACCATTTGTTGTTGTGTAGCTTCACACGATACTCCACAACATTTCTGTCCATCTGGTCTGTGCCACACATGAACGAATTGTACGTGCTGATTGCATTTTGGCAAATGGGTTTGCCTTGAATTCTTTGTTTGCACCCATGATGACTGTAGTAGGGAATCATACTCTCGTCCACGTCAGCATGCTCTACATCAGTTGGAAGCAGCTTCATGCACTTTTCATTCAGATGAGTGATAAGTGGTCTAATCGTGGCAAACTTGTCGTCAGCTGCTGAGTTGGTGTTGTCTGCAAAATGAAGATTCTTGAGTATGGCTCTGAATCTGTTTTTTTTGCATAGCCGGGGCAACAGCTTCATTTCTGATGTCTGCATCTAAACTCCAGTACAAGTCTCTTCGAGGTAGGGAACTATAACCTGATATCATGAACACTGTGAAGAACAGCTTCAGTTCCTCCACTGTTACTTCAACTTTCAAACATACTGGTAGCATTTCAGACTGGCATGCAGTTCAGACTGGTTCTTGATGTACTCAAATAATTCAATGGGCCAGAACATTTCAAAGAGTTCTGTCGGGGTATTTTTGGTGTGGTAACATTGTTGAGTAAAGGTTCTCAAACCACTAATGTGCTGTGGCTTCAAGTCACCTTTCATCCACTCTTCCACAGTCTTTGAAATTTTTTTCTTCTTTGCTGCAGCTCTGCCTTTATAACTGCCTTCTGGTACAGCTACACTGTCCTCCCTCTCCATCAATGTCCCCACTATCTATTGCAGCTTCGGCTGGTGTGTTCAAAATCTTGCTCGTCGAATGATCTGCAATGTAGTCGTTGCCTTTTTCTGTGTTGGATTTGTCAGAGTTATCATCACATTCATCGACAGGTGGTGTTATGAAAACATCTGCAGAACTGAAACTGCGGGCTCGCAATGATGTCAAGTAGGCCTAATTCATTTAGTGCTGGGACAGTTACAGTTTTTTTCTTCCCAAAAAGATTCGTACATTCATTGTGGCTGAAACAAAGGTATAGCAACGAGTGTTCAACATGTTGATTCTAAAGTTTTTCTGCTTAGGCTACTATTAATTTTTTACATATTTGAATACAACAAATAATAGCATTGAGAAAGCATTACATTGCGCTTGACTTAGGACAGGATTATACACTAACAGAGGCACTGAACCACACAAACGTATGAAGTGTAATATTACTGAAAATTGGACTGCCATGTAGCCATGTTTCACTATTGGAACATTGCGATTTGTGTATAATAAACCAATTTTAGATGCCAATGGAACAAAACTGCTATTTGATACAACTAAAGCAACATTTCAGCTAATTATAATACAGAAAAAAAATTCTCTTACCTGTGAAGGCTCACACAAAAAGAATTTTTGAAGTTTCGCTTTTTCCGAACGACTAAATTTTACAATTGGATAATTATTTGCCAGACTAAAATCATCCAGATATTTATAAAACAAGCGACATTCACCTTCCTATTGACCAATCACATCATGTATTTACGAATACAATATTCAGCTGGTACTCTGACCAAAAAATATGTATTTTTATTAAGTGTTCCAATTTTGGAACATGGCCATGAATGGGTTAAGAGGAGACTCCCTCCTGAAAGAAATCATAGAAGGGAGAATGGTAGGGAAAAGAGGGAGGGGAAGACCGAGGCAGATGATGCTGGGATGGATGGCCGACGGATACAGCGAATTAAAGGAAAAGCACAGCACAGAGAAGAGTGGCGTCATTGGAAGTTGGAACCTGCCGAAGGGCAGAGAACTTAAAGAAGAAGAAGAAGAAGTAGCCTTTATTTGCAGCCGTTAAAAATTACCCCTGGGCAAAACCCGGGCGAAAGCCGGGTAAAAAATGCTAGTAGGCCTATAACATAGAATATAAATGCGTCGTATTTCAGGCTGTGTGTGTGCGTGTGTATGTGTGTGTGTGTGTGTGTGTGTTTGTGTGTGTGTGTGTGTGTGCGCGCGCATGGTGTATGTGTGTGCGTGTGTGTGTATGTGTTTGTGTGTGTGCATACTGCTCCACGTGAGAATATTTTGCAGTCGAAGGCGGCGTTATGGTGAACGTCTGTAGTCGTGAAAGGTATTCATTGTAACAGAGGTTGTAAATTGTATGCAGTTCGCTGGGTTGTACGATAGCCTAAGGTTTGTGTAGAGCCAATCCATCAGAAAAAACACGTCTTACAAAGCAGGACTGTCTATGAATAACCACCAACCGTAGACCTTGCAACTTCAGCGAATTGAGGTCTTGAGAGCTGCATCTAAGAAATTTCCTAAGTTTATAGAAGTTCATGTTCTTTAGACAACAAAATCTAAACAGTATTCAGATGGTCAGAGCTCAATCTCTGTGGAACAGCACATGACCCTTCGTTCCACCATCACAGCCAACTACCATTTAACCATGATTGCATGGGACTGGCTTTGTTCTATGAGTCTTTGAAAGCCAGGCAGTCAGTCACTATTCATTCATACATTTCAGATATTTATATAGCGCCCCTTCAAGATTTCTACTCAGAGGCGCTCCCGACTACAGCGCGGACACTGAATCGGAGTTTCACGCCGAAGCGCATGAGCAATTGCGAGTGAAGGACCTGCCCAGGGTCCCTACGCGGCGACTTTGAGGTGGATTCGAACCCGTAACCCTCCGGCTGCAGGCACCGAACATACCCCTACACCACCGCGCCCCACTATGTATGTATATGGCCATTTTTATAGCGCCTTACAGGAACCTCGCGAAGGCGAAGTCAGTCCATGGTGGCTGCTGAAGTAAAATGAATGTTCAAATGATTAGCGTATATTTGATCTCAAAGAGCTACTTACCGTTTGCCAATAAGGCGAATATAATCAGACTGAATGCCACTTTAAGATTCATTTCACTGCTGTTTCGCCGATTATGCTGAATAACTACGACTGCTCACAGGTTTGGTTGAATCTAAAAGTTCAAAGTAAAAACGTAACAAAGAAAGTTAAGATGAACGCTGAAGTAAGCATCTCGCAAGGTAAAAATGTCAATGTTACTATAATCACCACCAATAAAACGTAATGCAGTGTATTGGAATATAGCAGAACGTACTAAATACACACACATCGAAATGCCAAATCACGTGTCTAGTTAATTCATGATCAATTAAATGTATATGTACCTATTCCCATTGCCAAACGTCAGATAAACTGCTTCGATCTCGATTTAGTTCAATATTTTTCAAACATTCTTGGACAAAATTAACCCTTAAGTCATTATGTCTCATCTTACTTATCGATTGGCAAAACGAAATCATTTTACCTGTAAACATCAAAGGCCTGTGTTCAAAAATCAAAATCTGTGATCAAAACGATTTCGGAAACTACACCTATAACAGCAGGAGTTAGATACTACTCACATATTCTCCAAGTAAGAACACCGTTTGCTTTTCTCCTGCTTGCTGACTCTCAAGCCAATGTTGTGATTGACGCTTTTGTGGGGCAATTGTGGTTCGGCCGTCAATTCAGTTGTACGCCTGACTAAAACTTATAGTCAAACGACACAGCACCTATGGGGTTTAACATATGGCTAAGCATACGAGCAAAGAGTTCAGTTGAAGAATTCATGATCACAGTTCACTGCGTTTTGTTGACACGGCCTATTGTTGGGCCGCAAAGTTTGCAGCTAAAGTGATGTGACTGCCCCAATCCGTTTAATGAACAAAGAGTGATGGCAGTTTTATTTTTCAACTGCATTCCAGTACCGTAGATATTATGAAGAATGTCGTATATCGTGTGCGCTTTCAGCCAAGGGGTTCTACGCATTCAAAAAGACGCTCCTCGACGCTTTATATCTCACCAGGAACGATGCAACAACCTCTTTTCTTACTGTTTGAAGGCCTCTGTCAAGTTTTCAGCCCGCTGTAAAATCATATCTCTGCCCCAGCTGGCAAGAATCTTGCATAGCATACACATCTAAATGCATGGATACAAATTATTATCAATTCATAATTTTTTATTGTGTTGGAGTTTGTCATTATATTTTCCAGATTACGAGAAACAAGCCTAATATTAATGTAAATTTTGTAGCTTTAATTTCCTTCTCAAAATTAATAATTATTTCTTGAAAGCGTCAATCCATGTCCATGCACACGTCATATGATGCGGGCACGGCTTAGGGACATCAGTTGAGTGTGAAGATTTCGGGATGGTATTTTCATTGCCAGCAGTATTTTGACTTGAACGGTAAAGCAAATTTGAATCTGTAGCTTTGGTAGAATTTATTCATTGGCAATATTCTTAATGTAAACCTTTGCCTTCTCATTTCTTTGGGTCTCTTAAGTCTCGAGATGTCGCGGAACAATTGTCCCTGCGCAGAATTTCATTATAAACGTTTAGTAGCGTGGTTTCCGAATATGATTTTCTTGGGACGTTTATTTGGGAAGTAATCACCCAGTTTTTGCAGCAGGAAGATATTCCATGCAATAATAATAATAATATTTTCGTTTACTGAAACAATCCGGTTGACAAACCGCAACCGGTTACAGTGTACAATTATGCAATTGAAACAATTCACAAGAACACACAAATGACAGAAGACATAAATCTTAACTACTAACAGAACAGACAGCCTGCAATACACGGCGCTAATAGCAGCCTACAAAGCATGTTCGCCCTAACGGGGCTCGAACTCGGTACCTCTCGCTCTCTGTGCCAGGTGTTATCCAATGCGCTATCGGGCCCCACCCCATAGGCTCGACAAACTCACTATTGCCAACTGTACAGCCGTTATTTGGACTGTTAGGACTTGCAAATGTGAGCCCACAGTAGTGTGGCTTAAAAATGCAAAATTAATGGTGGATTGTGGCTCTGTCTATGACTCGGTTGCATTCTTTCAAGGCATTTTCAAAAGGCTTGAAGTATTGTGATTTCGAATTCATTTCGCTTGTTCGAGTGAAGAATATTCTAATTTCTGCAAATAGTAAAATTAACTTCAGTAACGAAACAAATGAAAAACAATGAAACTTCCTTTGTGTCCATGCTTACCCTTTTAGATGCACGACCCATTTGGCTTACCTGATACTGCTTTAATTAATGATATGGTATTGCATCACCTGTTTACCATGAAGCCTCTTGTATTCTGTCCGGTCCCTCGATTCTACAGGCATGTCAGGCATTCACGAATCAATGACACTTACCAGCAATTCTTAATTCGAATAAAAAAAGATGTATACATGTATGTATGAGCACTTGTAACAGCGCCTCTTCAAGATTTCTACTCAGAGGCGCTCCCGACAACAGCGCGGGCACTGAATCGGAGTTTCATGCCGAAGCGCATGAGCAATTGCGAGTGAAGGACTTGCCCACAATGCCCAGGGTCCCTACGCGGCAGCTTGAGGTGGATTTGAACCCGCAACCCTCCGGATACAAGGCACCGAACAAGTGTTACAGAGTGTGCACAAAATAGTATAAAGTGGAAGAATGATTATACTACACATTTAGCTTCCAAAAATTTATGAGGATGTTGAAAACCACTTGTAATTGTAAAAAATTTAAAAAATGATCGACTGTGTCCTCCTTCCCCCTATTCGAGAGACATAATCGTAGCAGGTCTTAATTAAGTGTCAGAGTTATATTGAATATAGTATTTAATTATATATTAAAATGTAATATATATAAATACATATTATAATATATAACTGGTTTATTGCACAATCGATTTTCAACAGTTTCTAAATTTCATGTTTGCTATAACGACCTATATTGCAAGAGAAGGAAGTTGAGAATGTTTATACCTAGGCCTAGCATACATTCTGCCTGAGCTTTGACAGGTTAAACCCGGCCTTTGACGATCACTGACGTGGACTAAAGATGACATTAAGGATGCCACACCCATACACAGCCTAAGAATCACGAAGTCAAGAGTGTCTTGGTCTCAACAGCTATACAAAAGCTAGGCCAGTCTTTTCTATGCACATACATGTATCTATAAGAATCATTTGTGCCACGCAAAAATCTGAAAATCAATGTCACCATCTCTTATGAACTCGATCCTGAAACCAGTGTTCTCCTATAGCGCCCCTCAGCTGCCTAAGCTAATATTACCTTTATGTCGGTCGAAGTTAGAGAAAACTGGCAAATAATGAAAGGGACAAAATAAATAAGGAACAAGTATTTATGTCGCCTATGCTTATTCGCTTATTTCTGACTTTACTGCAGTTATCGAGACTCAAGGTAACATTTTACAAATCATCTAAAATTCACGACCGTTTAGCTCATCTACTCATACCCAGTTTCTCTATCCTTTTCTTCCCAAAGCGTTTAAGCCTATCCGGATAAATGTGAGTCAATAAATTCTTACCTCTGTCGTTACATGTCCATCAAAATCGTCTTGCTGAATAAGCAGTCTCAACCAGTGTTATTTCAGTTATGGCTTTTCAGTTACAGTTACAGTTATAGTTATCTAATTTATGCTGCCCTCATAAGAAAGAACCACGTAACTGCAAATTTGGCCGTTTTGAGTTAGATGCAGTTTCTGCATGTATTGATGGTCTTACACCTTGGTAGGAAGTAAGAAACGCCTATCTTGATTCTATCATAGAGAACTAGCACTTGTGTATACCACGTATCTGCAGCCATCGTATGCGATGCTAAGCAAGAACCGCGTATCTCACATGCGTTGTTTTTGCTTAGTAAGAGCCAGCGTTTTTAGCAGATACGTACTCACGCGCATGCGCAGTTGATACTTCCGGACAATGTTTACATTCGATTCGACCGATAATTAATTTCTTTTAAACTATAATTTTAATCCGTCGTGAGAGTTTTTCACCATTTATCACGTCGCGAGGGTAAGTGAATTTGAACAACAATTACTAGTATAGTAAAATTCAAACGTTTTCAATGTTTTTGAATGATTTATCATGAATTTGATGGTGACCTCGGGCGATTATTATTTTAGTCTTACTCGACTAACCTCGCGTTTTAATATGACGGTAACATAAATTTTACTTTCAATATTATATTCAGATTGGTAAATATCCAAATTATTGAATTGCGAAATAAATAGTTGTTTTCCAATGATAAATAAATAGTTGTTTTCCAATTTATTTATATAATTGTAATTGTTGTGGTTAATTATTGCAAGTTTGATTGAATTTGAATGCTCATCCATTTAAATTTTGTGGGTTCTTTCGTCCCGTGGCTGCATTATTTTGTAGTTTTAGATATAATTACATGTTGAAGACTTCATTATAAATTTTATATTTGTTTTAGAAGTGTGAAAAGAATGAATAGAGCAACGATGTGTGTGAAGTTGGCTCGAGAAGATAAAACTCCAAACTCTCTGAAATTTACAATACGCCTTTTCTGGGTATCAGCGTCCTCCCAGTGGGAAATGCAGGTCCATGGACGTGGGGCCCATCGATGTCGCTGCCGGACCAGATGTCGGTGACTCTTCGACTGGAGATGCGGGGCCTGTCAATGTCGTTGCTGTACCTGGTGTAGTGACCGTCCGGGAGGAGACTTGGGGCTACTCGAAGTGGTGTCACTCATCATGGGGCCACTCAACATCGCTGTTTTGCCAGATATCTATCAAATAGGTAAGAGCTTAAGACAGTTCATATGATGTCAGAAAGGACTGGAGGACTTTCATGACTTGGACAAAGACTTTAGTCAATGTAAAGTTGCCTTGAAGAAATAATTATTTCTGTACTTTGTGATACTATTAAAGCCTCTCAGTTCCAGGACATCTGAATAATAAGTTTAACCCTATAGCATTGTCTTTGTTTTTGTCACGACATGTAAAATACGTGGCTAAAATTAATAAACAAGCACACAATGAATATGCAAATTACATTTATAAGTGTGATGCATTTTAAGAATTGACAATGTAATTAAAAATTTGTTATTTTGTTTATCTCGTTACAGGTGCCCCTTCAACATCAGAAATTGTAGTTGTCAAGACACGAAAGCGCAAACCGAAGAATCCATGTCTCAAAGAGGCGCTCGAGGAAAGTGAAGAAAATTGAGAGGGAAATTGTAGTTGCAGAATCAAACCGAAGAATCCTGTTGCACCACGCTCGAAGCGTAAAAGAAGAAGAAATTATTAGCACCTTCTAGAAATGTTTTCTTGAACATCGGGATAAAAAGAAAATTACCTTATGGCTTGATTATTGTAGTGGACAAAACAAAAACTGGGCTCTGTTTACATTTTCACTTACATTGTAAATAGTACTAAAGTTGCATGCAACGAAATTGAAGTTAAATATTTTGAAACTGGCCACAACTTCATGAGTGCTGATTCCTTTCATCACCAGGTAGAACGTAGCTTAACAAAAACTGGCAAAGTTTATGATTTCTACGATCTTGTTTCATGTGTACAAAGTTCAAATTCGGGTAAGGTAACGGTAAAACCCATGGAAGTATCTGACTTTTGTGATTGACCCGATTGTTTATCGACTTACAAATTTAACCATACCTTTCTGATATTGTTCAAATTGTTGCGAAGAGAGGAGTGAAGAACTTGGTATACAAAAAGGAATTCCATGGCCCCGATATAACTTTGAACTTCTTAATTGCACATACATGCAAAGTAGGAGTCCAAAAGCCAGATGCAAGCACTGAGGCGAGAGGGATTCCCCAGGCGAAAAAAGATGACATTACTTATAAACTGACCATTCTGATGCCAGAAAATAGAAGAATATTCTGGAAAATGGCTGCCAATTTCTTGTAGATAAGTGTTTGCAATTAGTTCCATTGGAATCCCTACCTCTAAATATGTACGTTTAGAAACCAAGATCACGATTCTAAGTGAACTAGAAGCTGAGATATTGACAAAGTTATATTTCGGTCGGCCATTTTGGAAAATGGCTGCCAATTTCGTGTAGATAAGTGTTTGCAATTTGTTCCATTGGAATCCTTGCCCATAAATATGTATGTTTAGACACCAAGATCACAATTCTAAGTGAACTAGAAGCTGAGATGTTGACAAAGTTATATTTCGGTCGGCCATTTTGGAAAATGGCTGCCAATTTCCGGTAGATAAGTGTTTGCAATTTGTTCCATTGGAATCCTTGCCCTTAAATATGTATGTTTAGACACCAAGATCACAACTCTAAGTGAGCTAGAAGCTGAGATATTGACAAAGTTTTATTTCGGTCGGCCATTTTGGAAAATGGCTGCCAATTTCCGGTAGATAAGTGTTTGCAATTTGTTCCATTGGAATCCTTGCCCTTAAATATGTATGTTTAGACACCAAGATCACAACTCTAAGTGAGCTAGAAGCTGAGATGTTGACAAAGTTATATTTCGGTCGGCCATTTTGGAAAATGGCTGCCAATTTCCGGTAGATAAGTGTTTGCAATTTGTTCCATTGTAAATATGTATTAGACACCAAGATCACGATTCTAAGTGAACTAGAAGCTGAGATGTTGACAAAGTTATATTTCGGTCGGCCATTTTGGAAAATGGCTGCCAATTTCGCCAATTTGTTCCATTGCAATCCTTGCCCTTAAATATGTATGTTTAGACACCAAGATCACAACTCTAAGTGAGCTAGAAGCTGAGATATTGACAAAGTTATATTTCGGTCGGCCATTTTGGAAAATGGCTGCCAATTTCCGGTAGATAAGTGTTTGCAATTTGTTCCATTGGAATCCTTGCCCTTAAATATGTATGTATGTTTAGACACCAAGATCACAACTCTAAGTGAACTAGAAGCTGAGATGTTGACAAAGTTATATTTCGGTCGGCCATTTTGGAAAATGGCTGCCAATTTCCGGTAGATAAGTGTTTGCAATTTGTTCCATTGCAATCCTTGCCCCTAAATATGTATGTTTAGACACCAAGATCACAACTATAAGTGCGCAAATTGCTGAATTGTTCCACAATAAAATACTATTTTATGCAGATGCGTTGTTTTAACATTTATTGGGTGATATCGACGGTCTTCAAAGCTAAGTAAAAACACATTAACTGACATTTTCCATATTTATGAGAAAAAATATTGAAAATTCTTTTTTCCTTAAAAATGGTAGCTGTTTGTTACATATATTGGTTAAAAGCAAAAAAGAATAGGAATACATGATCTACTTGGCAGCAAGCAATTTACGTTTGTGCATTTATCTCAGAACTAGGTTTTTGCAGATGCGTTGTTCTTTCTTATGAGGAACTTCGCCGCTGCGGAAAATAGCAGCGGAAAATAGTTCGTTTCATTAGTACGCATCAACGCATGTATTTGTGTAACTGTGTATGCATGAAATGTAGGTAAGTCTATATAATTATGCATGTGGCTAAATGTCACCCTTTAGCAAATTAAGAATAACTAAAATATATGAGGCTGCTACAGCAATGCCTTAAAAATTCGTGTGAACGTGCCTCTGAATACATTAGAAATAAACATTAGGTAACTAAACATGACACGTTCGATTTCCCTGTGGTAAGACTGCTCCTGTTTTAAATACTGGTATGATGTTACTTCACACAAGACCTGGTGACAATGAAACCTAACAGATTTGATCTCCGTTCCATCAATGCTATCAGAATTAGCGATTCAATGACACCCAAAATCAAGTGTTAATTGCAACAGAAACAATTCGGCGCAAGTGCGCAACTTAATATATTCAATATACACATAGCGGTTTCAAGTAAGTCTACTGACTTTTCAAAATGTTCACCACATCATCTGTCGCGGCTCAACTGAAACTCTAAAATATTTTTTTTTTTTTATATTTATGATTCACCTTCAAATCTCTGATAACCTGGCTATAATGTCAATGGTATACGGACATTACAGTAGAACGACGGTCAACTGAACGGATGACACTAGAACGGCGACACTTTCACGGGAGATATTAGAACGGGCCGACAATTGAACAGCTGCATGCTCTGTATACTGTGCATTGTGTACTCTTTGTATACTACTGTAGGCGATTACTGAATGTTGAGCGGGAGTTCTTTTAGTTAGGCGGGATTTTAGCGGGACGTTGGACTGGTTTACTATCAGAAGGGCGAGTTCGGAAGGGCGACTATCAGAAAGGCGACTTCGGAAGGGCGAACTCCTAAAGGGCGCCTGTTCACAAAAGCGCCGCTCAGAAGAGCGCGCTATCAGAAGAGCGCGCGTTCAGAAGGGCGACGATCAAAAAGGCGACGATCATAAAGGCGAAAATATAGGTTGAAATCTTTAATCTGTACGACAAAAATATTAAACTAAGAAATTGATAATCATCAGTTCAAATGTAGGCCCTGTTGTCCTAAATGTTTTTCAATACGGGTAGGCTTACTAATAATAGTAATCAGTTCAAATGTTGAGATTAATATTATGACCGATCCCTCTCAGAAAATCCAATGTCGTTCGGTTGCCATAATCTTCCACTATTGTCTTGATGCGCCTGGCTACCTCCCTGTAGATTTTTCTAGCGCGTGGAGGATGTTGACCGGATAGGAATTGCTCCAACTTCAATTCGTTCATGCTCTGCTCCTTTTTCAAACTGTCTATGAATCTCCATATAGTTGGATGAGAAGCTCCAAGTAGTTGACTGAATGCCCTGTGCCAACCTTCGACCGAGTTGTTGGTCTTGGGAAGATCTTGGAGTGCCGAATTGTGGACATTCCAAATTTCTATGGCGAACAACGGATTGCTCCGCCCACCACGTCGTGCTGGTCTCCCAATCCATGTGTCCTCGAAGTAATTCATTAACTCTTGCAAGTCTTGGGCATTCTGTTGGAAGAATTCAGAGTCGACCAACTCCTCGAACGCGGCAATAACGTCGTCTGGTGGAATGAAAGCAAGCGCCATTAGTTGACGGATATGAAGCGCAAAATCAGGTTCGTCCATGTAACGCTGGGCGAGTCCATTGAACTGCTGTACCTTGCGCCAGATACACTGACTAAGGTGAAAGAGGCATCCTTGCTGCTGCACATTTGGAAATATACTACGAAATGCTAATAGTGCAGCATTTTCAAAATCAGTCATGATCGTCGACGGATTCAAACCAGGGTGCAAGTTCTTCAATTCGGTCAGTATACGAACGTAGGTGTTGGTACTGCGATCACTCATCAGAACATACACCATTGGAATAACGGTTTCGTACTTAAGAACATGGATGCTGTAAATCTGTTGGAAGAGAGGAGGAGACGACTTGAAGGTTCCATCTGCGTACCAGTTCGGACAACGTGCCAACACTTCAAGATTATCCATTGTGGAAAAGATCATGAAACGCGCTGCACCAGTACCACTATCGTACAGCAGGAATCCATCGCCTTTCAACGTCTTCCTATATTCATCTGGCACGTGGGCACTGGGCAGGCAGTGCATCGATGGGTCATATATATTCTGTCGGTATAAAGTAAACTCGACGACATGGCAATGTTTATAATATGGTAATGACGAACGGTTTACTATCAGAAGGGCGAGTTCGGAAGGGCGACTATCAGAAAGGCGTAATCACAGACTTTCGCGTATTGACATAAGAGCTTTACGTACCTTTACGTACCTAGCAATGGGCGGATATTTTTGCGACCTTTTGATAGTCGCCCTTTTGATCGTCGCCCTTGTGAACGCGCGCTCTTCTGATAGCGCGCTCTTCTGAGCGGCGCTTTTGTGAACAGGCGCCCTTTAGGAGTTCGCCCTTCCGAAGTCGCCTTTCTGATAGTCGCCCTTCCGAACTCGCCCTTCTGATTGGATACCCGTTGGACTAGACCCAGCACGCCGATTCACTCAGTAGGCTATAACTTGCGCGCTACACCACATCCTTTCGTTCTCCCAAATAAAGACGATAAGAACTTCATCCCACGTATGATGTTCAAAAACTAGGGAGGCCTAAATCAGAACAAAAAAACTAAGCTTATTTACAAGACCTAGCAAGACCCTGACTCTCGTAGACGCATCTTGTAACTAGCTGCGTTATGTTATGACAGCCAGAGTTGCCCAATAAACGAATATACAATGCAATAGATGTGTGGGAATAATATCGAATTTTATACCATGGCGTTAGTGTATCTAGCACCAAAGGTAAACCAACGCTGATACATCATAATTTTGAGTAAGAAAAACAATACATGAATGGAAGGTTATCTTGGCGATGTCGAATGTACAAACGATTCAAATGCAAGTCACGAATTGCGACATCAGACGGAAAGCCATAGGAGAAATGAAGGAATGTATCAGCAATTTCACGTCAACGCCAATTCAATTGCATATTTGTCCCACAACTAAACAGAGAACGTATTACATGTCCAACACAGTGCATGTTCGATTGCTTTTTAATCACTTAACCGATAGATTGTTCAACGGTCATCTGTTACCCGTTCAACAGTTAGCCTACCGTTTTTCAGTCGCCCGTTCTTTTGTCACCCAACCATGTCAATGTAAAGTAAATTAATGTACTTCAGATGTAGCCTACATACATTTTCTTCTTCTTTGGTCTCTCGTTCTTTAAAAACGTTTATTTTCCCCGGGGGTTTCGTGCTGAGAGCGCCTCTGAATAGTTTATTTCTGAGAGAAGTGCTATATTAATCTTTAGATACGATACGATACATACGTTTAAATTATATCGTAACTCTCCTTACAATGCAATCTAAACATTACTATTATTGAAGTCGATAAGAGCAGAGTCTCTGCAAGAGTTCTCAATCGGTTACGTGTAATATAACGTATGTTAAAACACAGTGAATCACTTAAATGTTCATCATTTGCAGTCTCTTGAACAGAATTTCAAGGGAATTGAAATTCTAACTGAATAAAAGTGCAGGCGCAATAAGATTCCATCAGCTGTGGTCAAATTAGGCGTCAGAGGTTAAATTATCATAATTTGGTTCTAATTAGACGTCGGGTTGCTTCCCCTGGTGTCTGTAGTTTTTGTATGGTTCTAGTTCTTCAGCGTTGATATATGGTGAAATTCTTGTTTCCTGTCTTCCACCGGTTTGATGTCTCTCAATTTCTTGACTTCCTTTTCTTCTACGACACATTCTTTATCAAATTCAAGTTATTCAACTATAATATGACCACAGAAGTTTTGACCGAAATAATCAAAATCGTCTGACAGCCTTTATAACGACGTAGCTAGGATTATCATTTTACCAGAGGGTTCTTAATGCGAAGTGCTGACCACGCATACGATTCTGGTGGAGTATAGAATTCAGTTAGAAATCGAAATTTGTCTGCATCAGTTAACTTTGCACCAACAGCTAATCCAAAATCATTCTGATGAGTGATGAGTCTGTTGACCGGCTAATCAAGGGGTCCGTGGATGGGTACAGGCATAGTAGTGGCTGTGCCTGTACGCAAAAAGATAATCATCCTTGGTCGTATATTGACGCGTATCTTCATGTACAACTGTGTTCGTTTCTACTGTGGGTCAAATTCTTAGACCCACCAGGCGACCTAGATAGACACAACACATGTATGCCTATGTGGAACTGTGTATCATGTTTCATGAAGCATCCGTCATAATTATATATGTAGGGCCTACATACTGCATTAGGTCCCAGGGGTCTCCAAAGTTTTCCAGCGGGGGCCACATTGCTGACTTTCTAAAGCTCCACGGGCCACAACTCCGAAGAAAAAACTTCTCTGTGCGCAGCTGTCCAGTGAATTGAGTAATGCGATGAATACTTGGATTCATAATGCCTCCGAATATTGTACTCTTTAAGCACTGCAATGGTGTCGTTGCATATCAGGCACAGTGCCTTACAAACAGCGACATGGATTTTGGCAATATGCATGTCAGAGTACAACCGCTACAGCGGCGTTAAAATTTTCAATTTTCCCAATTTAGTTTGTTTCTTCAAAGAGAGTTCCGCGGGCCAGATTAAAGGCCTTAGCGGGTCGGATGTGGCCCGCGGGCCGTACTTTGGAGACCCCTGCATTATGCCAAAACAAAACCCACAGGTTTCTTCAGTTTGAACTATGTTTTAGACATTTCCAGGCCCCTGCCAGGGGCCCCTACCGTAGAACAGGGCCCCGGGTAGCAACCCCTCACTGACTCCCGGGTCTCCCCTCTCATCGGCTCTGGTTCAAGCACATTATAAAAATTCACTTCCGGAAATGCGGGCCCCTCAAAACTGCGGGCCCGGGTGCTGCAGCACCCTTAGCACCCTCCTTAATGCGGCCCTGCTCGTGCTACAACACTTCCCAATACTCCCCATGTTCAATAGGGTGTCCCAAAAATGCAGACTTCAAAAGTTTATATATATGTGTGTTGATGGCCAATCTTTAGAAAGTTTCTACAGGACTAGTTAATATATTGTACGTAATTACAGCTACATGTAATTAGATCAACATTTAAGCGTGGCTCAAGCGACCCCGAATTAAGCTTTGTATTATAATAGCTGAATTATACACATTATTTACCATTGAGAGAAATTTTATCCCAGAGTATCTCAGAAGCTACAAGCAATCGAGAAGTGATTTATGTGTCTAAGATAGGGTTTTCCGGAGAGAAGAAGTCAAATAAGCTATTTCTAACATTGTAGGACAATCGGACGACCTTCATTTTCAAGGGCATTTGACATCTATCGTCAAATAATAATATTTCGTTATCGGTGATGGACAAAAAGAAGGTGTCAGTCCAAGGTAGATTCATCGGGTCAAGAAAATCCAAGAGAGTTATTAGCAACACGGTATGACCATCGTATGAACATCGCTTGACTTTGTAGTTCAAGGTCACTCGACCTGTTAATCACTAACCTTTGGCCTCACGGGAACAACAATTGACGCCTATATATGATGTTTTTCAAAGTATTGGATTTCAGAGATGTAGGCCTATAATACTCAACATAGTTATAATGAACACCATATGCTCAGGGCATGACTATTATAGTTCAGGGTCCAATATTATCCCGTACCTCCCAGCTAGTACCACATCATATTCGACTCACATTGTAGCCTACTTTTCCCCATATAACCTATATCTCATATTGTAACATAATCTGGGCCTCAACTTATAAATCAAGTCTAATAAGATTAATAAAACTTCAAAAACGATCCATCCGTTATGTAGCGAGTCTGCCCAATGGAGCCCCTACTGAAACTAAATTTCATGAATATAATCTACTCAATATTGATCAATTAGGCGCATGCATGTTTCGGGGCCTATTACCTTCTGTATTTAAGGAATTCTTCCTCGGTACCACTGATGTTCACTCTTACCAGACTAGAGGTGCTGATTCCTATTTTTGCCCTTTGCCCACACCAATACTCGGCGATTCTCTGTCAAATATGCTGGGGCTCTCATATGGAACGAGATTCCTCTATCCATTAAACAGCTACCTAATCTCTATCTTTTCAAACTGGGACTGCGCTCCTTCCTAGCCGATAATACTGATTATACCTCTTGACAATCTTATTCTGTTTAGTGAGACCCCTACCAAATGGTATTTGGATCGGGACTATTCACTCAATAACACAGGAATGAATATCCTCTTCTTATGGTACTACTGCTCAGGTGACCCAACCTAGTGGGATTGTAAGACCCCTGTCGGGTCTCCTGTGCAACCGAATGTAAGGCCATTGCACGGGTATTGGTTTAACATGTTTGTAAATTCTTACAAATTCCTCTGTGGTTGATTGCCTGTTAATATGTTCTCATATGATTCATTTTGATGTGTTGCCACTGCATATGTGCTGGTCTAATATGTCTGTATATTTTTGTAAATTCTTTTTTGACTGGTTGCCAAATAAATTACTTGATTTTGATTTGATTTGAAGTCGTTGGGTGCACATTATACCCTTCAGAAAAGACACACTTTTGCACACACTGAACAGAAAACTTTCTATGGCTGGCTATGTATAACTACCAGCTGTAAACCTTCGAACCATGACGAATTGAAAGCCTTATTATTTATTTAGCGTTTGCAGTTCGCGCTAAGCCAGCGCACCGCAGAGTGCGCTTGGCCGCCGACAGGCCCTAGACGTTGAGTTGAAGAACTCGAAAAACAGGCCCTATGGCTTGGAAGTCATTGGGCTCTGGAGCATCGAGGGCTGTCGTTAGCGTGTGACTGGGATTCATGGTTGAAATTGAATTCAGTCCTGCATGTAGGAAAGCCTTGACAGCTGCATATACAAAACTGTCCAAAGTTTCGAGAAGTTCATGCTGCTTAGTCAACAAAAGCGAACCGATTCGAATGGTTGACGCCCATCTGAAGAAGAATTTGTCACGACTCTCGACTGCATTGTGGCACGCTGTATTATACTTACTAGATCTTATAAATCGGACTGAATTCATGAACCTTATTTGACACTATATTGCCTGTGGTTGGAACCTCTTCACTCGATCATGATCTTGTGTTGTGAGGTCGGCAGTACGTCTGTTGAACTTCCTGAAGAGGGGCTACATAAATGTTCAATGACGATTACGGTTTATCTGTATATCTGTCGTCTGTATACCCGTCCATCATGCATCGACTCAAGATTTGGTTTTCCATATGCATAAGCCTGCGTGGGACTCTCAGCTTATCTAGTCAAGAGGGCTCCAGCTAGTTTTGATATGATCAGTATACCTCCGTCTGTTGCTCATAGATTCGAATGATTGCGAATTTCTTTGACTGGTGTGTGTATGAAAGGCAGGCAGCTTGATTTGCGTGATTAACTTTGGCTGCTTTGGCTGGTACTCACCGGGTACGCCCGTTCATTTGAATTTGCTCCATCCTATATGTAATTATATCGTTTCCGCTGGATTTGAAAATGTAAAGCGTAAGCGTTCAATTTTTGTCTATAGCGACCGAATAACTATGGCCTCGACCCTGCTAATTTTTCTAAAAGGGAAGAGGGCGGGAAGGAGGGAGGGAGAAAGTGAAGGAGGGAGGAGAGGGAGGAAGTGAGGGAGGGAGGGAGGGAGGGATTAGGGAGGGAGGGAGGGAGAAGCCTTATGTCAATCATAGCACGAGAATACGCATCTGTTGACATTTTTATAAGGGGAATATTATCAGCAATAGACCTAGAGCACAACGCCATGAATAGTCATAAATTAAATTACCAGATATCGAGTTTTATTAATTCATAATCACTCGCAAAGCAACACATCACTTAAAGTTGGCATTAACGCACACATTATATGTAACTTAAATGTATCTGCCTACTTTGCCAAACGTCAGTTAAGCTGTTTCGATCTCGGCCCAGTTATGTGCATAAAATATTGATGAAAAACCTAGCATTAATCAAATATATTTTATCTTACTTACGATTGATAAAACGCAATCATTTAACCTTTAAAATGAAAAACCTGTGTTCAAAATCTGTGTTCGAAGCGATTACGGAAACTTCACTTATGTCAGCAGAAAATAGTTAATGCAATGCACTCATTTATTCGCCAATTCAAAAGACGTCGCTTGCTTTTCTGCTCTGCTTTGCGGTTTGTGGGGCAAATTGTGGCCCGCCCATCAATTCAGTTGTAGGCCTACGCCTGACTTGTGTATAGTCATACAACACAACACCTTTAGGGTCACCAATGTGGCTAAACATGCGAGCAATGACGCCAGCTAAAGAGTAAAACAGCACTCTTATGTAGAATATATATATATATAATATATATTTCGATCTCGACCTAATTAAGCATTTTCTTAAATACTTGAAAAGTAAACCTCAAATAAACTCTATCTTATCTTGCCCATCAATGAGCAAAACAGAACCATGTTACCTATATAAATTATAAAACTAAATTTTAAATATGTGCTCAAATTGATTTCTGAACTGAGAGCTACATGTAGGTCAACAGCATATAACTAGCCTACTGCAACGCATGCACTGAATTGCCAAGTCAAAAGACTACTTTTTCCTGCCTGTTCACAGCCAGCCAATGCTCTGCTCTGCGCTTTTATGGGACCACTCATTGCCCGGCCTGATTCACTTGTATGGCTGACTTGCATATTTGCATATTTAGAGTACAAAAAAATAGAAAATATGACTCACGACGAGTCGGTAAAAGTCTAGCTACACACGCTAGCAATGAATGCAGTGAAAGTTAATGGTTCACTGAGTTTTATTTTATTACACTAGCGGAGCTTTTTGTTGTAACCAATGTCCAATGGTGAAGTCGGTGATCCGACTTCACCGACTCTATTCAATACACACAGAGTGACGCCAGTTTCTTCTTGAATTGTATGCCAGCGAACATATGAAGACTATCGTATAACAGTGAGTAGGCCTACGCTTTCAGCCTAAAACGTCCTATACTGTCTACGCACTCGAATGAACATTCCACGTCGCGTTATCTCTCAACAGAAAGGAGACAGGTAAGTTCTTTTCATATTGTTCGAAAGCCTCCACTACACCATTGAGCCGTCGTAAAATCCTACATGTGTCGTGGCATTTTGAATTGTCCATCGCGTGTTTGGTAAATAATTATTGTTATCTAATTATATAATGTTCGACGTTTGTCATAGTGTTCACTAGATTAGGTCAGACAAATGTCAGGATTTGTAGTTTCTACTTCAAGATCATCATTTATTTCATTCATTCATTACATCCATCAATCCATTAATGCATGTCAAACGTGAATGGTTGCTATGTATCGGTAAGAAATGAAACTATGCAATCGCTATTCGAGTCTTTCAATGCGTGCACTTTCTAAACTGACCCATGTGATTGCATCAAGCCCATCCTTCTAATGTACGATCGAGCCTCTGCTATGTGAACCGTGTACGCCACTTGTAGCCGAGTGTTTTCGTCTCAGTGTAAGACGACCGACGGGGCCACAGGAGTGACCTTCAGTCGCTGGAGGCGCTTCAATCTACAGATCGACATGAGACGAATGACTTTTCTCAGTACTCCTTGTGCCTATATACGAATAGCCGGATGAGCGTCATCTTCTACCAGTGACGGACTACTCGTTGACATCGTCATTGTGTTTCCATGCGTGTGCAACTGTGCATTGGCCCGCAAGTGGTGATTCTTCTAGCTTACTGTGCATTATTTTGCTAACTGATGTAATATTTTTCCTTCGTAATGACACTAATCATCACTGTTGGTTAGCGCAGAACGCCTCTGGTATATATCTTAAAGAGGCGCTTTATAAAATTCTCAGGATGGATGTATATGCGGCCATTGCTGCTGTATCAATGATCTTGAAGAAAGCAACCAATGGCCAACGACGAGTTCTACGCTTGCGGCTTGCAGATATAGATACCAGCAAGGTGGTCGATATTGTCAACCCCAGATTTTGTCGAATTGTAGTATGATAATTATAATCTCGGGCTTGTTGTTATTATCAAAGCCCACAGTGTCATTGTGGCGCATACTGAACAAAAGTATCACGGCCTTGTCTTTTTTGGGTAAATAGCTCGTCAGGGTAAGCTGAATATCGACACAGAAGTGCGATGAAAAGCTGATCGTTTGCTCGACTAGGCAACAGCTAGTTTGGTATGTCACGCCTATTCTGTGGTTGACTGTGGTTGTTCACACAGTGAGAAAGTCAGAGGCGAGTTCGACAGAGGTAAAATAGTAACTGTTGTCCATCGTAATGTTTCTTCAACTATTGTTACACCATGAATGTACAAGATCACCAGATCTGTCACATTGTTACTGTTTGCTGCATCGAGAGGGGAGAGAGAGAGAGAGAGACAGAGACAGAGACAGAGACAGAGAGACAGGGGCAGAGACAGAGACAGAGACAGGGGAGAGAGAGAGAGAGAGAGAGAGAGAGAGACAGAGAGAGAGACAGAGACAGAGACAGAGACAGAGACAGAGACAGAGACAGAGACAGAGACAGAGACAGAGACAGAGACAGACAGAGACAGAGACAGAGACAGAGACAGAGACAGAGACAGAGACAGAGAGGAACAGAGACAGAGACAGAGACAGAGACAGAGACAGAGACAGAGACAGAGACAGAGACAGAGACAGAGACAGAGACAGAGACAGAGACAGAGACAGAGACAGAGACAGAGACAGAGACAGAGACAGAGACAGAGACAGAGACAGAGACAGAGACAGAGACAGACAGACAGAGACAGAGAGAATCAGTCTAGAACACCAGAACCGGAAATGCAACTGTGATGGAGAAATGATCCTTCATCTTCTGAGGAACGCTACTTGAATTATCTACGCTAATTTTTGGTAAACCAGTAAACTAGTGGTTGGAGGGATCTGCGTTAGTATAGACTCTGAATAGCCAGTACTGCAAGAGGCGCTTTATAAATTCTCATAATTATACGATACTTATTCTAATCTTAATAAGCAAATCATTGTACTGTAACCTATAATTCATCAATTTGTAACTCGGAATAATATATAATGCATAATATTGTCGTGGGGCGCGGTGGTGTAGAGGTATGTTCGGTGCCTTGCAGCCTGAGGAATCTGAGGATTGCGGGTTCGAATCCACCTCAAGCCGCCGCGTAGGGACCCTGGGCAAGTCTTTCACTCGCAATTGCTCATGCGCTTCGACGTAGGGACCCTGGGCAAGTCCTTCACTCGCAATTGCTCATGCGCTTCGACGTGAAACTCCGATTCAGTGTCCGCGCTGTAATCGGGAGCGCCTCTGAGTAGAAATCTTGAAGGGGCGCTATAACAAATGCTCATACATACATACATACATACATACATGCATACATACAATTCTTCGACATCTCATTATTTTCTTAACTGTAATAGAATAACAATTTTCTATGTGTAGCTAGCTTCCCCTTTCATACATGTACAACATACAACAACTGTAGCAACCAATTAATGATTGGCAATAGTACTATAATAATAATAGACGGGTCCCAAGAGCAAGCTCCCGAACAAATTAGAGAGTAGTACGACGCAGAAGATTGGCTGCAGTCGGTCAAACGTTCTGGGATAGGTTGCCTAACATCACACGACATCAGTTTCGTTTTCTTTCTTTACTACTATTCATTAAGCGCTTGAAATTGAAAACCAATCTGTTCGATCCTCGTTTTCCGTCGTTCGATTGGGACAGTCTATGATGATTTATTTCAAAGAGGTGCTATATAAATCTGCAATTATAATTACAAACTAGGCCAATGTTTAAGCACGTGACGGCTGTCCACTATTCTGCAAGCTTTGATAATCTTATCGAAGTATGACTACCTTCAACATAATTGTTATTTTCCTATTTAATATTCCTTTCACAATAATATTTGTTGCACAATAATTAATGCGTCTTCCGCAGGTGTTTGCGGTTCAATTCGCGATGGGTGGTAGACAAGGCAAGCTCAAGCGCAAGGAGGAGGCAGCAGCTAACGGACCAGCGGCAGGACAGACAGCGGCGGTCGAACAAGGTCAGACGAACCCTGCTGGAGCCTCCGATGATATCTCGAAGATCAACGTGTACCGGTACGACTACTTTATGCATATCTAAGCCAGGGCCGTAGCAAGCTATAATTGCGAACTGTGCCAAACATAAATCTAGCGTCCAACCCCTCAAAGGTCAAATAATCAATAACGACAAAATTTGTTATCTCGGATATAATATAACGCTTTGTCTTTTAACGAAAATTGAAATTAAGTTTCTGTGCTTCTATTAACATTTCATTTTAGTCACTTCAGATTCATTTCGCTGTTGAAGGGATTTGGACAAGTTCCATGAGAAAAGGATTCGACTTCCGTCTGGTTCAATACCACCCTAAGGCAGGCCTAAGCCATGGATGTCTTACGGTGTAATCAACACGGGGTTTATGAAGCAGGCGTGCGCTCCTACGGGGCCTCGCCCATACGGTGACTTCTATAGCGCCACTAGACTGTATGTATTTCAGCTCTTCAGATTCTATGCCGAGCTTAGAGCCTACGACCGGCTTTAGTGGCGATAGAAAAGTGACCGCTCTGATTGGGCTCCTCGTCCCAACACTAGTACTTTCATTATCTGTCTGGGGTTCACTCCCTGTACTCCTTAGCACTTCTGGTTGTTCTTCTTGCCGCTGTATAACTTTCTGGATTAAATCAACTAGCACTGACAACTCAACATCCGCCATATTGCTAGTTCTGATGATAGTTTAATTAAAACCAATTCACTAGAGATACCGTATAGCGGTTTCCACATCCAATTACGCGAAATTATATTTGTCAGTCCGTTTGATTAAGTTAGTTGTCTTTTTCAAAATTACAGTTTCATCTGTATCGAATTAGCTAACGTCTATAATAATTAGGCCTATTCAGTAGCAATGAATTTTTCACTAAGTAGGGACGGTACATGCAATATCATCTAGGAGCCCTTTCTCAGTGCCTCGCCTCGCCTCGTTTTATAGGCTAATCTACGCGCCTAAAGAACCGCGTTATTTTCGCTCGCTTTTCCACCAATCACAACGCAGTATCGCAAGCGCCCTTTTCCTCGCGTAAATTTCAACCAACCACCGCATTTCGCTCTATTTGGCTTCTGTGCCCATTTCGGTCTATGCTAGATTTGTTATGATTTAATTTTATTACATTTATTTCATTTATGATGGATATTTCATATTTCAAGATAAGTAATTAGTAATAAAATCGTTCCGTTCCGTCTCAAAATTTTCACCCTCTCTTGAGTTGCGCCCTGTGCCATGGCACCGTTGGCACACCATTCGCAACGGCCATGATCTAAGCAAGTGCTGTCAATTAATTTTGTGAGGAAGTTAACGTGCTGAAAATATTTATCAATCAAATCAATCAATCAAAATTCTTTTATTGAAGCCAAATAAAAAACACATAACATTTCAACTTAAAAATATCAGGATTGGCCGCAAGAGGAGTCCCAAAAGGGATCAAGATCCCGCTAACTAGGGACACATAGAACAACATTTCAGAAATCTGAATTGGCTAAATCCTTGATAAACAGTGCAACATCAAGTTTCGTACAGCAATGCAAATAGTAGGCTATAGTAAATATTACACAGTAAATGATTAACTCGATTCAAAACACTCTGAAAATATAATTGTATATAAAAAAAAACCAAACGAAAACCTTAACCAACAGTGAAAAAGAATATCCGGCAGGGTAGGTTATAGCTAATTTCCATTAATCAGGTAGGCATGCAGCATTTTTTAAAGTGCCGTAGGTGGGGGCACAATGTAGGCTATGTGAGAGGGAAGCATGTTCCAGGTTGTGGAGCCAACAGATTTTATGGAAAATAAGCGAGTATTGGTGTGTGCGTATATGGGGCGATAAGAGTTAAAGTTTCTGGTGTAGTGAGTATGAACATCGGATCCTAGATGAAAAAATCCCTTAAAACATGCTGGAAGTAAACCATGCTCATAGCGGTACATAAATAGGCCAATTTGTAATGTTCGAATCTGCTCTAGTTTAAGTAGCTTCAAGTCAGTAAATAGTGGTCCAGAATGAACGCACCTTGGAACTTCCACTATGATACGAACTGCACGTTTTTGCAATAGAATTAATCTCCGTAGTCTAGAGTCATAAGTGGATGCCCATATCATATTAGGCCTACAATAAGTAAGATAGGGGTACACCAAGGAGTAATATAATTTTAGGCGTATGCAGGAGGGCAATAAGTATGCAGTTCGAGTTAGAATACCAATGTTTTTAGCAATTTTGTCTGAAATAGTTTTTATATGTTCCTTCGAGGTCAAATGTTGGTCCACATGAGCACCTAAAAATTTAGTAGAGGTGACTTTGGTAATAGGAATGCCATTGATGGATAATTAATCTTAACGAGTCATGGCAGGGCAGTATGGGCCTGTATAATTCGACTCAGTGTCATTCTTGCGCGTCAAATGTTTTTCGTAGATGAGAGCTCGTTGGTACATAAGTCTAGGCCCTTAAGGCGGATGAAATCCGTAAACCGGCTGCGGAAAGTAAGTAATTCGAAAAAGTTTGAATTTTACCTCTAACCTCAACGACATCACGGACTTCTCAGAGAAAAAGACACCAATCTGTTTCCGATAACATCAAGGGCATGCAATGAGAGAATGTAATCCAATTACTTCTGTAGCGCCTTTATATCGTAAAACCGTTCTAAAAGTCATTGTCGTTTGGAGAAGCCAGATTACAAACCATAATAATGTAAGCTTAAGTGTATAAGCAGAGACGAAAGATAAATTTGTTGAAAAGTTGTACCTTTGAGAACCATGAGACATATTATCTTTGACCGGATGTTTTCTTCAAAGGGATGCCAGCACCCTGCCTTTTAGATTTTAACCCCAGTAAAAGTAAATAAGTATGTTTTATTCTATATTAACCAATTGCTTGTCCAATGTTCATTCATACATCTAATAAACACAGTTCAAAAGTATGTAACATCCAAACAAAAATAGATGGTTTGCACATCAAGCTGTCGGCTTGGTGTATTATGTGGGTTTAGTTAGAGCATAGAGGTAGTAGTAGGTTCAGGATGTGTCCCTTAGGGTGTCCCCAAAAGACAGAGGCGTTTCAAAAGTGTATATATCTTGATGGACAACCTCTAGAAAGTTTCTATAGGACTAGTAATTATATTGAACGAAGTCACAGCTAAATAGATTAGCATATTTAGGCGTGGCTCAAGCGACTCTAAGTTAAGCATTGTATAGCTGAGCCATACACATTAATTTACCATTGAGAAATTTTATCTCAGAGTATCTCAGGAACTTAAAGCAATCGAGAAGTGATTTTTGTGTCTAAGACAGAGTTTTTGCGAGAAGTCAAATAAGCTATTTCTAACATTGCAGGACAATCGGACGACCTTCATTTGCAAGGTCATTTGACATCTGTTGTCATAATATTTAGTTATCGATGAGGCTAAAAAGAAGGTGTCAGTCCTTGACCCCCACTGGGGTCAACGAAATCCAAGAGTGTTACAAACAACCTGGTATGACCATCGTATGACCATCGCATGACTTTGTAGTTCAAGGTCACTCGACCTGCTATGGTTAACCTTTGGCCTCATGGGAACAACAAGTGATGTAGAAAACTTCCTGGCATCTATATGATGTTTTTCAGAGTCTTAGATTCGAAAGATGTATAATCAACAGAGTTATAATGAACATCATATGCTGAGTGCATGACTGAAATTCAGGGCTCATTGACTTACAATGTTTAACATTTCGTTCTGCTAGAACAGTTTTCTTGATGTGTATTACTTTTTATGGTTTTAGGGGTCGCCACATAAAAAACTGTACACTCAACATTATACGATCATTCGCTTTCCTCATTCTGCAGCTTCTCTCCAATCTCTCCTCTCTTTGAACCGGCATGATTTCTTTGTCTCGCGAACTAGGATCACTTTGCGCACACTAGATCATTTATCACCATTGGGCCTGCTCTGTGGAATTCCATGTCCTCTTTACGTGTTTCCATTCTTTCTAGATCTGTTCCTACATCTCTCTTTCTTCAAAACCTATTTCTTCTTTCTGGGTACTCGCACTGGGAGCACTACTGAATGGTCACTGCTGTGAGCGGCGCTATATAAGTTACAAATTACATTACATTACATCTGAGGTTCAAGGTCATTTGACGACCCGGCGTGGTTGCCCTTCGTTCCTCGGGAGCTGCAAGCAATAGATTTGCGATTGTGGTTTATCTTCAGTGAAGCATGAAAGCAGTTTCCTAAACGTGAGATTTGTTATTATACGTTTGTGATTCACAGAAACTAGTTACAGGAAACTGTCTATAACAGAGGATAAGCAAGGAATTGCTTACCCTCTAAGGTAATACGTGTTACTTGATACTAAAGTAGACACCAAGATGACGTTTCTAAAACTTGTGAGTGGCTATGGATATATAAAAGATCACTGGGAACGTCACGGTGAGTGAGGTCACGTGATCTGTGAAATATTATTGCCACGCAGTGTAAAAAAATTGACTTGTCAAATTCCTTGAAGTCGATGACCATAGTCTGCAGACACCGAGATCTCCTTTCCAAGACTTCTGGCTGTGGAGATAGGAACAGTTACTTGAAAAGTCACAGTGAGTGACTTTATGTCACATGTTCTGGAAGAAGAAACTGCCAATGGGTTTCAAAAATATTTTATGCAAATCCTTCCTTCCCACAACCATAACTTGATACCTAAACAAACATTTTAAGAACAACACGTTAAGATAAACTATTGATCCAACGCTATGTCAACTGTGACGACAAAGTTTGACGTCATGTCACATGGCGTCATGCAAGAGTAACCTTATGAAACAAACCCTATGTTGTGAACAAACATTTTCAGGAAGCCTCAACAAAGGAATTTTGAATATCTCCCCGTTTGAAAGTTATGCATTGAAAAAACCGCTATGCTGGTAAGATATCCACACAGGCTATTGCATGGGTGGTATACGAAATTTGAAAATGCTTTGAGCCACGTCTAAATGATCTTCAATCTTGCTGTAACTTTACATTTTTTATCAGAATAGCCAAGAGACACTTTTTACAGGTTGGCCATCGATATTTGAGAACTTTGCGTTTTTTGGGACACCCTAGTGTTCCTGGTCCATCAGGACAGCCCAAAGAGGCGAGTGTCGGCGCACTCGCAGAGTTGTCCAAAATTTGGGGTGTACTCGGGAGGTAGTGAAATCGTCTCCGTCTATTCATCAACGCTTGGAGTCAATTCCTTGCTTACCCTCCGGCGAAGGCCCTCCTAATGGAAAGCAATTATCATCACATTGGTCACAAGGTCCCCTACCTGTCTTATACGCCGATTTTCGGTCAATTTGCATCCTCTGTCGCATACTTCAAAAACTTGTTATTCCTCGATTCATTTACACTACCCTAACACAACCTAACGTTGCCCATCGCTGACCAGTTTGCATTCCGCCCATTGGGCTCAACCTCAGGAGGCCCCAGTTTGCCCCAACGTAGGCCTAGGCCTACCATTTGTCTGAACTGCTCGATGCCTCTCAATAATGTACTCCGTAACAGTCAGTCATGCTCACCTCGATGAGCAACTTGCAGAGGTTACTATCCTGGACTGTGTTTTAATTGGATTATTGCCCTTCTTAATAACCGGCAACATTGTACCAAATTCTGCGATTCTGTCTCCACCATAGCCAACAATTTCAATTTCGGCATCGTACAGGACTCGGGCGTTGGTCATAATATCTAAACTCAGACCGATTGAACACATAGTCCATCATCCAACGAAACCTCGATGGGAGCAGAGCTGGACCATGTCTCCCGATGGCCAACCACATGCAACTTAAAACTAAATCACAAAAAAGCCATGCGAGTCAATAATCGTTCGGATCAGAATGAGACTTCGCTAGGCTATCACACCAAGCGGCAAGCGCAGTACCCGGCCTAACCGGGGTCATCGATTTGACAAAATTGGGAGTTACTCAAACAGACTGTTTTAATTTCAATTCTCATATCGACCGCTTTTGTTTTAGGCGCGTCAGTCCTTCCATACCGTTCGTATCCTTGTGGCACATGACCTTTCTGCCAACAACTCCACAATGTTGTAGGTGTCAACTCCTTGGCCAGAATGCTGCATGTCTACTCGTTGGCCAGTAGATATCGCTTCGCAGAATATGATTAATTGAATTTGAATTACCTGGATCTGTAATTGTATAGCTAGTTTATCAAAGGCTACTTATCAACACTGATTACTGTGATTCGTAGGGTTACAGTCAGAAGCTCCAGTACCATGGTCAGTTTAAAGTAGGTTGTCGGCTCAACATAATCGGTCGTAATGTGAGTGATATAGACTAGGCGACTGTTGCCCTTTGATATGGGTTACAACTAGAATTGTGTTCCTCCTGTTCCTCCTCCTCCTACTCCTGTTGATAATGATAATGGTGAGTGCTTAGGAAAGATATGTTTTTTTTTAAATTTAGGATGACAGACCATGCGGATAAATCGAATGAACTTATAGCATCTGATTTCATCGTTAGAACATGTCAATTGCTTCCAAAATCGTTTTCTGATGTCTCTGATTACATGGATGACTTACTCCATATACCGAAAGAGTATTCATTTTTGTGTGGCAGCCATGCGGAGTTCTATATCCGACCGCCGAATACATGCATTGGCGACACTGATTTCTTACTCGCCGGAACTGATGATCTGGTCTTCAGTGGTGACTTTCCTATGTTGAAAAATGATTTTAGTGGTTTAGCCGAAACGATCAGATGCTACAAGATTCAGCCATACGACAGGTATCCAGGTTTTGTTCGATTACAACATGTCGGAACAATGAACTATAACTGGAAATATAAAAAGTATAAATTTAAGCATAATATGCCTACATCACCGGCAAATAAATATGTATCGGCAAACATGGATCATATTGCAAGAAAGTATGCCTATAATTCTACACTTTCACCAAACAAGGGGCCGTTAGAGCTCGTTTATGGTCCAGCAATTAAAAATCAAACTAAAAACGCCTATTATGTAGATGATGATATTGTCTACAGCAAATGGTGCCCTGTCTGGCCTAAAGAAACCCTACGCTGGCTTCAGCGACCTAGGAATAATGGATGGCCGACGATTGATACAACCGCCGAGGTAATACAAAATGGTTGTCATGTTGTATACGTTCAGCATCGTGCTTGCAGAAATGATGACCGGCAGTGGAGATTTTCATTTTCAGTTGCAGAAGTAATATTAATTCAGAGTTGGACTAAAGTTCAACAGATTGTTTATCACTTGCTGAGATTCTTTGCAAAGAGAGAATTAATACAGAAGGATTGTCCAAAGGAGGATGAGGTTCTCTGTACGTATCACTTTAAGACTCTGATGTTATGGGCTTGTGAAGAGATGTCGCCTGAATGGTGGAATTCCTCGTCTGTTATTGCGATCTGCTGTGAGTTGTTAAAGAAGCTTTCAGATTGGCTAAAGAGAAGAAACTGTCCGAACTATTTTATACCTGATGCAAATTTATTTCACAAGCCATCACGCTCCAGAATGCTTGACAACGTTAAAGGACAACTGAACAAATTCGGAAATTCTAATACTCTTTGCAAGTGGTTGGTAGAAAATTACATACTACCAGTCACTCGAAGACATTTCAAACCTAATAGCACAAGGGAAGCAATGCCAAATTTGATGGTGGATTACATGCTCGTATTCGTTGAAGGTTTGAAGGCGAGTGAATCAAGATCATTGGATTTATTATTTTTTTCTTCGTTCATAAATTCTTGTCAATACAGTCGTACCTTTATTAAAAGAAGGTTAAGTTCAGGACTGCGCTATGCCTTCAAATTGGGACATAGTTCAAGATGTCTTGAATCGAAAACACACAATGGACTGATAGATCTTCCAACAATACGAAACGTCCTATGTTTCACATACTATGACAACGTACTGTATATTTTACAAGCTGCATATGGATTAGGCTGCGGAGAGATCTCATGGGATAGCAGTCTCTTTGTTGAAATTGTCAACACTATCTCAATGCAACCTAAAATTATAAGGTCTCGGTATCATAACTTTCCGAAAACGTACACAGAACAGAGTAGTCGGTTTCAATTCCTGCGTGCTCAGGAGCTCATGCAAAACTTAACGGGATCAAATACTCGTCCAGAACTTCAACTACTGTCTCACATGGCAAAAGAGGCTCTTTGGAAAACTTTAGAATATGGCGTTTTTGATTCCAACGGCATTGCGACTGCAGCTTTCGTTTATCTCGCTGCACTCCATTTTGCCGCATCAGAATACCAACAAGCAATACGATTCTGCTTGAAAGTTCTCGATGATCACAATACTGAAAAGTATAACGATACACTTAATGCAGGTTGTTTATTATTTATTGACGATGTCGCAAGAATCGTAGGATTGTATGTGCTTCACATGAAGATTACTGATGATAATCTTCATTACATTGGCAAACGGCTTTTCCTCGATCTGCGTCTTTCACCAGAGGTGTTTGCCTATTATTTAACTGCACTATCTGCCGAAAGAATATCCAAACATTTAGATTTTAACCAGGAGTTGCCTGAGTCAGCATTTCCGATGGACGATTGTTTGAAGGCTTTAATTAAGCCAAAATGTGCAGTCTTGACGAAATCAGGTCCTCATTTCAATGCTAGAAGACAGAAAATAAGTCGCACAACAGATTTATTGACAGAAGACGATGGTACAAGGATGAATAATTCCGTGATAGATAAAGAAACAGTAATTGGCATTCTAATGGAATATGCTTTAGAAAATATGACGTCGTTCTACAGCGTGATTCACAAAGACTTTGGAATCCAGTGCAACACAATTGTGTGCTATCGTGCTTTATACCATTACAAGTGTTACCAATTCGATGAAGCATTGCATTTATGTGAACGAATTCTTCATGAACCTGATCTGCAGAGCGATTTGAAAGAATTTTTAGTTGTGAATGTTTTTCTGTTGCCACCGCTTGATTGTTTTTTTGATGGAGACGTACAGTCTTTGCTTGGATTTCACACACTCTATCATTATTTATCGCCTCTGAATGATGATTCGAGGAAAGCTGAGTTTGCTTCCAATGTAGCGATTGCACACTGTTGTGCCTATAATATGGACGGTCCTAAGGATGAACGCACGTGTTTTATACTATGTCAGTATTCCATTAAGCGTCACTATTTTCTTGGAAGATATTTTCTTGCAAGATATTTGAAACTAAGGTGTTGTATCGACTGCAATCTTCCATATTCAGAAGCATTGACTGAATTTGCTGCTCAGGAAACAAATCTTCCGTTTGAACTCATCATTCGAAGAGTTCTTCTAAGAAAGCTTCGTATTATTAAATAATAGTTGAAGACTTTCATCGAATCAGTGACCAAATTCTGTTTCCATATGAAATGTGTTTTCCCTGATATATGATTCTGAAGAATGACTTCCTAGGTATTGGCATATGACCCGGCTATATGCTCGTTGTCTATTCTAGAAGGTTTCTGGCGTAAAGACTGATGTTGCGGTGGAAATGTTCACTCTGATTTGCTACTGCGAGGAATCGTTACTCGGGTGATATGATCTGCACAGCAAAACATTTATCATCATCATCATTAAGGAAGTATCATCGTGGCGAACAGGAGGTCCTGGCCGCATTCTTGCACCGCGCCATAAGAAGGGAGGCATTTGAAAGGAAGGACTCGGCGCTGCAGCATGACCTATGGACATCCAAGGCTTCTATGGTGCCCGCGACTCTCGAGATAACAATACCTGTTCCAAAGAGTTTGATTTTGGCTCAACAGCTGGCTCGTCTTCCTCTTCACTGGCTCTGTTCTCCAGGTCGTGCGTAATAATTGCTAATGAGCATTGACAGGAGTTAGAGCCAATGTTAGTCCAGTTTCATTTTAAAAAAACCTGTAATTTGCATATAATAGGTCGTAAAATCGCAACATATGACAGGGTTTGTCATGAATTTTTCTAAAGCATTTAATGTGAGCAATATAGGAAAAGCAAGACATTATTGCGTTCATAAAGAGATCTGTTGTTCACATAAATGCACTACAATGGCAAAACTTACTTCCAATAGGAAAATACTTCGACCATCACGACCATCAAATCGTTTCACTGCGTATATGTATGTATGTATGTATAATTTTGTATAAGTATGTATGTATTTTCGTTTATTAGATTGTACCTGTACTTAAGATTGTTAAGGTTACAACTGTGGACATTATAATCTGTTTTGTTTTGATTTTTTTGTTTGTTTAAAATCTTGTACTGCAATGTTTTGTTATTTAGTTGTTTGGCTATGATTTAGCCCTAACATTGTTATTTAAGTTGAATTTCCTATTATCATGTACAGATCATAAAAATCGTCTGGCCATCTGTAAATGTAACGTGGAAAAGGGGCAGCCCTACAATAGCGGATTATTTTATCCTTTAAAGCTGTCCTGTTGGCGGCATCAGCAGATTAACTTTGAAAATGACAGATTGTTAATTATCTGTGCTGTTGTTGAATCAATAAAAGGTTGATTGAAAGTGTTGTTGTCAGAACGCAACAAGTGACAATTGCATAATCAATAACTTATAGCGTCTTAACACTTTTGAGACAACATCGGAAGTTATACACGCAGTCAGAATAAAGATCTTGGTGGTGACTGAAATAACGCCTATAACAGTAGGTTTTTTCTTTAGTTGGGCGCTCGCAAAAATATGTATTATAATTGTTCAACAATTTAATAACCAGGTATGTCGGAAATAATGGCGTCAATGATCCGATACTTCAAACTGTTGCATCTGAGCCACTTGACGACATATCGACAAGCTGTTTCAAGCACCATGTAAATATTATTGTCTTTAACGAAACTGTTACATGAAGTAATGCGAAAGATTATGTTATTGTTTTTTACACAATATTTTGCTTCATATCGGGTTATTGACAAAAACAGCACTTTACCATCAGTTTCATTAAGGGTGCAGTACGAGGTTATGAGGACAAAGTTTGTTTTCTAGCAGCTGCAATACTACACATGTCATCCGGTGCTAGTCGACATACCTCATTCTTGCACCAAACGGTCGCTATTACACAGTACGAAACTCGTTCAAGAAGCTGGTATGTCAAATAACCTGATTGTTGCGCAGGTGTTCATACACAAATTACAAGAAAAAACGGTGATAATGTTATCATACCTGGACATTGCAATGGAGCAATGGTAGAACACTGCCGGTTGCACAATACCATATGTTGACATAAAGTTATTCAACAATGACTATCGAAAATACACAGATCTGTTCGAAATTTGCAGGGTATATTATAGAATACTGCATTCCACGCACGCTAGGATACTTTTAAGCAAAAAACAGGTTTGTCGACATACCTAGTTATGGTTATTGAACTGAACCCTTCAATTGTTGCGGAAAACTATAACTCAAACAGAATATTTGAATTTATCCATAACAAGGCACGGGCAGCTGGCTCGCAGTTTGAAGGCTGTCATATAATTAAATTGTTCTATTTGACTTCAATGCTGTCTTCAATTACTTATATTTTCCTTTCGACACCACGTGGTTTCATACACGATATTCTGGTTTCATGTTTATAGTCAACAGATTGTGCAACGCCATAAAAAAACTTGCCTTATCATTCTGTATTGCTATGTTATAATTAAGAATGGTCACGTGAATGAACTTGATGATTTGTCAATATCTTGGCACTTGGTAGCTTTGCACTGACATGACCTATGTGTGTTCTATGTGTGGCGACCGCCGCCCCGGACGCTACCTTCTCTCTCCGTGCTCACGGGACGGCGTCGGCTCCAGCCCACTATCCGTCTGGAGCCGCTCGAGTCACTGCCGTGTCTACTTCAATGTAAATGGCTGTTCTCCATCTCTACCCAGGGTGACCGTTCCTATCAGGGGAGGTTTAGGATGGGTCGCTTCTCCAAGAGAGGTAACACTATACAGCTTTATCTCAGTCAGACTCTGCCTCTTCCACGGTCGCCGAATGGGCAACGTCCTGAGGATGGCCGTCTCTCAGAACAGGGTTCGTTCCTTTACTAGCACGAGTCTTCTCTTTTTGCTCACCTTCTTAGCTACGGTCTTCCTCTTCCTCTCTGCCTGATCTGAACTTCGACTTACCATTCTGCATCTCGTGACTCTGAAACTATCGCCAATAATAAGGGACACCAAACGTTCTCTAAGTTCCAAAGACCAGGAATACTTAAGACAAGTCGCTACGCCATTTCGCCCTAGACAATACCCGTAACAACTCTCTACATCGCGTCGTCCTAGACAATACTTGAAACACTTTGCTATGTCAACTCGGCCTAGACACTACCGATAGCAGCTCTCTATGTCTTCTCGCCATAGACCATACTGGGGACACCACGTCAACTCGTCCTATACATTTGTCCATGGGGCAACGCGTCTTCCTACCGTCATGTGTCTCTCTGTCCATTTCCGTGTTTGGCATGGGGCCTCACACGTATATTGTCATGCACCACAATTGACGGAGTAAGTTCCCTTACCCGTCTCTGTGTTGGCAAAGAACGACCAACACAGTGATAAATTCTGCTTCAAACGAAAAAGAAACACTCGTATCTGTGTTGGCAAAGAACGACCAACACAATGATAAATTCTACTTCGAAAGAAAGAAACACTGGTAAGGTATCCACGGACTCTGATAGTGAAGGTCCTCTCTCTACAACCTTCGCTATCTGCACACAGAACTTCGATCCGACCTACGCACGAGGGGACCCAGCCTCGCACTTCAGTCAGTTCTCAGAGCTGTGTGTTGCGACAAGCAAATATGTATGTACGTGGGTACCCGACTACCCGAACGTACACGTATCAATCACTTTCTTGGTCTGCGTTGATTTTCACATTGATCTGGGTACCCGAATACCCGGACTCCCACGTATCGGTAACTCTCTTGGTCTGCGTTGATCTACCCACCTGGGGGTTTGTACTCGTCACCAAGGGCGTTGACTCGCTGTGTCTCGCGAGTACACCCTTCCCCGGCTTAAGTCTTACACAACCTTTCTTCACGCTATCCGAAACAATCTGATCCGAGACCTGCCAACGAGAGTGGGCCCTTACTCCGCCTCAGGTATCCCTTGAATCAAACTTTCCGAATCAGATAGCCAGCGTTACGGTTGTGCCCGGGAGCGCACGGACTCACAGGATTCGTTTCCGAATCATCGGACTCGATTCCGTTGCCGGAATCAGGGGTACGTGTCACTAACGTTACCCCTTTGTTTCTCACAGACCTGTGTATTTACTTCCCCGTTAGGGAATTGTACTGTCTCTCACACCTGAACGAACCACGGTCAGATCTGTCGAGTAGTTCCCCGAACAGAGAGATAGGCGGCTAGTCCCGCAAGTAAAGAAACCGCGGGGAAACCGCGAATAAAGATAATGCGGCTAGTCCCGCAAGTAGATATTTACCGCGGGGAAACCGCGGTAATAAGTACAACCGACGTAAAGTACGCAAAGAAAGATTATCCGCAAGAAAACCGCGAAAGTTACTATGAACGACGCTAGATACGTAAAGAAAAATAATCCGCGGGGACCGCGAATTGAGATTTTTTGGTCCGCCGCGTAAGTAGAAAAGGTGCGGAAGACCCGCAAGTTGAAAAGAATATGCGGGTAGATCCGCAATTGTTTACGAACGGTATCAACGGGGTCACCATCTTCCCCGTACTTTACCACACTGGTGTGCAGCATTTATCGAACGGTAACTCCGGGGAGCTTTCCCCGTATTTATCTGTCACCAACGGGGTCACCCTCCTTGTATTTGGTCGAACCGGATCACTGGGGAATTTTTCCCGTATTTTGTTCACTCGCCGTTAACTGATTTCCCCGTCTCCCCCGATCTCCGCACATTACGCGAAATCGGGCTTTGATTTTTCACTCGCCGTTAACTGGTTTTCCCGTAACTCACGTACTCCGAACTTTACGCGGAAACGGACTTTGATTTTTCGTTACAGACCTGTCGGTATCTCCGCGTACTTTCCGATCGACACCAACGGGGTGACACCTTCCCCGTATTTGACCTGTGAGCCTTTATCTCACGATCGGTCTTTCCCCGATTAGCCGCCCACGATCAAAGCTCGGACCGGCTCGCGATCAACAACGAGATGGGCCCTACCCCGTCAGATCAGCGATAGCCGGCACTGGCCCGACCGCGTGAGCGGCTGTCACACGGGAGCGCACGGATTAGACTTGTCTTATTTTGGACGCGGTGGCGCCCATAACTTTCCCGGACCGTTTGATTTCACTTTCCCGTAACCAACGACACTAAGGAACCGTGTCGCTATGTGTAGAGCAGTGCACAACCACTCTACGTTATAGGCGAAACACCGTGAGGCAGCCTATATTCATCTATCGACCATGTATGCTGTAGCTCTCAACGCTTATAAATGCGTCCTTACCAAAGTTCTTAACAAAAGGTAGGTGTCTAAGAGATAGAGCTTCTAAGGCTTAATTTAGGCGATGCCTATCTTTAGTCATCAACTATAGGACGTGGGAAGATGTACTTTTATTTAATTAATAGATTAAAACGTTAAAATGGCAAAAATAAGCGACCGTATAATTTATATTATTTTTATTATAACTCGAATCGAGCGCATGTAACACGAGGCCACTCCACCTAGCGACTCAGAGGCGCGACACCGTATAACAGAAAATCAATATTATTATGCTATTTATAGATCATTCATTCTGCCTTGTGGCCTGTCCGCCACATATGTATGATTAGCTTTCCTAGCCTAATTATTTCGTTATACTCATTGTAACATTTTTACTCAGGATGAAATAAATAATGTCTGAACTTGTACATAGAGTAATTGTAAATTGACGATTTCATCCATGCATTGACAACCAAGCAGAGGCTAATCAGTTTTTACTGCTTAAAATAACTTTTTAAGTTTGACGAAATAAACAATGCGTAAACGTGAACACACTTGCATTTTAAATGGGCGATTTTTACCACAATCGCTGCGAGGATACGTTGACAGCCCAGCAGTGCTTGTCATTTGGCTACTATAGTCTGAGTTGCCTAAGTGCAAATGCACTTCATGAACTTCATTCTACAATCATCATGGATCTGAGCAGAGAGGAGGCAGTGCTGGTGAATTTACAGTCAATGAAAGTGACGTCGCCCTCAGCACAGATGACTGTAATGTTGAATATGATTACTGATTGTGACGTAGATGTTGACGACTACATGAGCAACGATAACGACAACGACAATTATTAGATTAGATCTTCATCACCATCATCTCATCATCATCGCCACCAACATCATAGTCGTCGTCATCACGTCATACTCATTATTATCATCATCACCAACATACTTTTCATAAGCAGCAACAGCAACACCTCCAGCATCACCAGCATCATCATTTTTAAGGGAATGCATTTGGTGGTCTTAGAAGTGGAAACTAAGGCTCCACAGTATCTCATTACCTAATGCATGCGTGTTTCTTTATAACTTTTGTAGCTCCCTTGTTGAGGCATATCTAAAGGGTGCACTCTCAAACGTTTTACATACTGGCGAAGCAGGATCCCTCAACCACAGACGAATTTTAAACAGAAGCTCAGTGGGTGAGCGTTACACAGGTGTACTTTGGTCTAACGGTCGACGATTAGCAGTTTGCCTGTTCAAAGCTCGCTTCTGATGGTCAGTTAGTAGAGATCAGGTCTTTGAAACGCAGTCGACATTGTGTAACACTTTTCAATCGTCATCGCAAACACACAATTACTAAATTGCTACTCTTCAGCTAAGCGCGGGCAGTAGCTAATTCACGTAAGCTCAGTTAAGCTGCGTCGTGTTAGAGGGTTTGTCCAGTGATGTCAAGAGACACCAGAGAGAGGAGGCTTGCAAAGGAGCTGCTGGTAACTGGCGCTTTTTAACTAAGGACAGAAATAAGGAAATAATTTTTCAATCGTTAAAAATGGCTGACATGTCCTTCGAAGAAATTGCAAATTTATAATCTAATCCACTTGAATGCTAATCCAGCCTAAACGAACCTGGTCTGATATGTATACACTATGCATATAAAAAGCGAACTTACATTTACACACATACATCATAGGCCTACGTACATTTGCATCCATCAGTCCACCGACACATCAATCCATGCACACTTATCTACCTACTACAGCGTTTCCCGAACTGTGGGTCGCGAACAAATTTTTGGTGGGTGGCGGAAAGTTTTTGAAATGTGATTTTTAAATATATCGTAAAAAATGGGAAGTGAAAAAACGCGACAAATTTGAAAATGGTGAAAGAATGAAGGCACATAATATACGCATACCCGGTATACAGAATTCTGGATTCGATAACGTCCACTTTAAACAGTCTTGGATAGGCAGTCAGCCGCAGCTCAGTGTTAGGCCCTACCATCTTACGACAATAGCGCACAAAATGTAAATGTTAGCTTTTTCGGTAGCGAGCGTTGTGGCCTCGACCCTGCTTATTTGCAATGAATTAACCGGGTGAGAGCCTTCCCCACCGCTCGCCCGTTTCAATGGACGCCACGCCCTTTAGGGTCCCCGTGCAAGGACCCTGTTAGCCCGCGATTTAAATCTCTGAAATAAGCCAGCATCGGTAATTAAGCGAACCGCCATGGCGCCATTCACATGCTCTCTTTCACAGAGGCGCATGAGACGCTCGGTATGGTTGTTAGATGGCAGCATATTTCCATTTCCAGAGGTTTTTAGAACTTCTCACCACCATAATTATCTAGGAACGTCCAAATTCCATCGGAACGTAACAGTGTGTACGCTAACTTCAAAACGATATCTCATCATCAGCGTTACTCGCATTGTTTATTTTTTTGTCCTCTAAGTTTATACTCTCATCATTATCGATAACTTATTTACAAAGAAACGACGACAATGAAGATGAGCCTTAAATAACGAATTGAAAGCAATCAAAACAAAGTAAAGTGATGAGAAAGTGATGAGAAAATATCACTCCGACTACTTAAAAATCGGATTTTCGTGGGACGGAGATGAAGAAGATCCCCAGCCGCAGCGCGTTCTTTGCTGTTAAGCACGTGCAAACCAAAGCACATGCCCGAACAAATTGCGTAGGCAAAATTGAGACGAAGCATCCCGATTAGAAAAAAGCCACTCGAATTTCGGATTCAAAACTAAATGTCGAAAACTGCAGCTTTCGAACTATTTGCGCTTGAAAGTAACTCGCATTGACGTGGACGTTAATGCCCTCATAAACAATAACCGGCAACAAGTTACAAGCGCACCCAACACACACGCCTCACTATGAGTAGGCCTAATAAATCGAATTTTTGCAAAATTATGTGCATTAACCCTCGGGCTACCAAGCTTTTTTTGTGATATCGGCTACCAAGGGGGATGGGGTGGTTACCACCCCTGGATTTCGTGTTTGGTTTCACATATCATAACTTGTTATATACATGTAGCAATGGATTCAGCATTCATTTCTGCACAGAATGGTATATTTAGTTGTACATTATGTGAATGCACCTCGAAATTACATCACTTTTAACAACGGAACCCATTAATTAGCAATATTTTATATTTTTGCGTACATTTAGTACTTTTTGGATAAACAAATATAAGATTATGTGTGTTTTGAAACTAATCTATGTATAAAAGATACACACAATCATCCCTACACATGTTTATATAGTATAAATGTACATCCATACATATATATCCATACATATATATCGGTTTACGTTGTAATGCTGTATTCAGCCATTTTCACACAGATTACGCGTATTAATATTTATTTTGATCACTTCCGGCATTCCTCTATCTCTTTAGTTCACGGAGCTAGGTTAGACTATATCGAAACTATTATGTTGTGGATGTCATGCGTGTAAATTCTCCTTAAAGAAAACATTTTCCCTCAGCTGAGAACACAATTTTTAATCGTTAGTTTATGTTTAACCAAGAAAGTTTCCAAGTAGGCATTTTGTATTTAGTCATCAAAAGTGTTGACACAAGCAGGATATGAGAGTATTCGTTAACTTGCCATAATTATGCCAACTCAAATTCATACACAGAGAAAATCTTGACCAAGTCGCACAGAAATGGAAATAGATAACAGTCTATCCACTAATGCTTTAGAGAATCTTTTAGAAAGTCATTCAGCGTTACCTTGAAAAGACCAACAGATTGAAGTTAGTTCTTGGCGATGCTGGTCCAACTATGAAGGAAGGCAAGAACTTGGGAATTTTCTCACTACATGTATGCTTTTAGAGCGATTAGAGGCTATAGTTATACTAGAATGCATTGTGATGTGCCGCTTCGCTTCGCTTTATAGGCCAATTGTCTCTTTTATTATTATTGCAATTTTTATTACCACATTATTATTTTTTATTTCTTGTTTTGTTATTATAATTATTATTATTAGACCCCTATTATTATTATTATTATTATTATTATTATTATTATTATTATTATTATTATTATTATTATTATTATTATTATTAACTTTATTATTAGGCCTATTATTATTATTATTATTATTATTATTATTATTATTATTATTATTATTATTATTATTATTATTATTATTATTAGTAGTAGTAGTAGTAGTAGTAGTAGTAGTAGTAGTAGTAGTAGTAGTAGTAGTAGTAGTAGTAGTAGTAGTAGTAGTAGTAGTAGTAGTAGTAGCAGTAGTAGCAGTAGTCGTTGTAGTAGTAGTAGTAGTAGTAGTAGTAGCAGCAGCAGCAGCAGCAGCAGCAGCAGCAGCAGCAGCAGCAGCAGCGGAGGCGGCGACACTACCACCACCACGGTGGTAGTGGAGACGACGACGAAGATGATGATGATGATGATGATGATGATAATAATAATAGACAATAAGCAAGTAAATAAGTAAGAATATTCTTTATTGAGAAGCAATAGCAAACGCACAGCACTGTACTAGCGTTAAATAGATTTCGTTATTCACACAATAGGCCTAGGCTTATCCTCTAGACAGCTCCTGTGCCTTGACGCAGCACTCGTGAATTATAAGCCTTCCTCTTTCATCTTTCGGCAACCGGATTTTGTTCTTCATGCACACAATCTTCTGGACAACCTGTACTTTGGCTTGCTACAACGTTTGTGCTTTGTATCGTCTGATCTGAAAGATGAAGGTAGAAAAGCTACAATCACATATACAATTTTATGGATTAGTATATTGTCATTGGATTTGTGTGGCTGCATGATCCTTCGATTGTATTTGAGAACAGTGGAAGGGGATATCCTTGTGAAACAGTATTTTAGTGCAGTCACTTAAGCTAGCCCTTAGGCACCCATGGTTTTGTAGTGTCACCGACTTCAGTTTCTTAGCCTCGTGATATGAGGGCGGGTGGCCAGTCATCTCCCTCGCCGTCTCATCTTCACACCGACAGTGAACGGTCAGTGTACTGATTATAGTTGGGTTGGCTAGAGGCGCAGGTGGAGTAAAGTCCTTATAGTGTACTCTTTACAGCTGGGTGCTAGTAGAGCAAAAATCTCAGAGCAAAAATCTCGAAACAATTTCTGCCCAGACTGAAATTTGAACCCCGACTTCTTGATCGACAGTCGAGCACGCTATCGAGCTCTACTAGCAGCATTACAGTATATGCATATTGACGATAGGAATACATGTAGCTCTCTGAGCATACATACTGGGGGTCTGCGGCTATACCCGTACCCGCGGGTTTGCCCGCACCCGAACCGTACCCGCGTGTCGGGTACGGGTCGGGTAGACATTTTATGGGTCGGGTACGGGTAAGAGTATTACGGGTGCAGGTATACCCGGTTTTACCCGTACCAAACTGAAGTTTTGAGGTTACATGTAATAGTGAGTCTTGCACCTTCAAAAATTTACTATAACTGGCGGCATCATGTCTAATTACTATAGCCTTGTGTTGTCCTATGTCCGTGCGCCTTAGTGAGCTTGACATTCTTTTATATATATGCTCAATTTACAGTTTCAAAATGGGACTGGGATTATGGGAAGATAATTATATTAATTATGTGGCGGGTACGGTACGAGTACGGGTATCAATGAATCAATCAATTAATCAGTCAATCTAAATTTATATAGCGCCCCTTCAAGATCCCTACGCAGAGGCACTCGTACTCTATTGTATATGTGATTGTAGCTTTTCTACCTTCATCCTTCAGATCAGACGACATGTAGCACAAACGTGGCACGTTGCAGCAAGCCAAAGTAGGCCTACAGGTTGTCCAGAAGATTGTGTGCATGAAGAACAAAATCCCGTACTCGCGAGTATACCCGCGAGTACGGGTCGGGTTGGGTAGTAATTTTGAGTACGGTTGGGGTACGGGTACGGGTAACGGTCCTGTGTTACGGGTACGGGTCGGGTAGCGAAAATGCTCTACCCGCAGACCTCTAATACATACAATCATACAGTGATATATTTATAGTCTTATGACTCCAAAGCGTGGACTTTTTAAACGAGAATTCTTTATTATACAACAAACACTTTTAGTTGATTCGACTAGCACAATCTTCTCGAACTAAGATAATAGTCTAATTCAAACTTCAAATCTTGGGCAACTTTAGCAGCTAACTGTTATCTACTCTTACTAGCCAACAAGTTATTATATTTTGGGGTTCGGTGGTGTAGGGTATGTTCGGTGCCTTGCAGCCGGAGGGTTGCGGGTTCGAATCCACCTCAAGCCGCCTCGTAGGGACCCTGGGCATGTCCGTCACTCTCAATTGCTCATGCGCTTCGGCGTGAAACTCCGATTCAGTGACCGCGCTGTAGTCGGGAGCGCCTCTGAGTAGAAATCTAGAATGGGCGCTATAACAAGTGCTCATACATCCATATATACAATACTTGAATAATTCAATCAGTCCTTATTCTTCAGTCTTATCACTATTCAGCAAGGTCATTTGATTGCTTTGACCTAGAACTAGAACTGTGTCTGATGTTCCAGCGCGTCGGGTGCTTCGCTCTGCGACGAGGGGTGAGTTCCTTGTTCCACGGACTCGCTTGGCTATTAGGCAGCGCCGTGCTTTCTCGGTTGTTGGCCCTTCCATTTGGAATGACCTACCACTTAAGCTCCGTTTTTTACTTGTAAGCCATCTGACAGGGTTCTACAAGTCCCTCAAGTCTTTTTCTTTAGTCGTGGCTGGGCCGGGAGCGCTCCTGAGTAGTTTCTTGAAGGGGCGCTATATAAATGCTCTGAATGAATGAATGAATGTTATCCATGTATACGAGCTTTTTACTGCTGACGGAACTAGTAATGGAACTCTCTCTGTATCCGTCCATTCTGCCCAATAGCATATGTTATTTGGTTCTCGACTTAACCCTCATGCGACCAACATATTTCACTGCTTAATATGAACAACTGGGGTCCTTTGGTACCCCAATAGCCATGGAGCGTTCAGTGCTTTCTGCTCTTGCTGAAATGTCACTTTTATCTTGCTACAAGTTGAAGTGGCAACAGTTCATCGTTTTCCTGTGTATTGTATTGTATTGTATTGTATTGTATTGTATTGTATCTATACATTTATAAAGCGCCTCTTGCTGAGTCTCGCAGTGTAAACCAATCAGAGGCGCTGTAAAAAATAAAACAAATGTGTACTATTACACAATCCCCGCATCACAATATACCGTTAGAAGGGCGGTCCAGAGCTGAAGAGAATGACATACCATGGGTTAGAAAATCTCGAAGGATAAAAAAGTTACAGGTGTTTAACCATTTTCAGCTTAGCGACTTGTCGCGAAGCAGAGGAAATGGTAAAAGTTGATAACTTCTACAAAAATGGGCATATTCTGAAAATTAATATAACATTTTATTCAGTTTGAATAGCTATTTCCAAAGATATATAGAATCACAGTTAATAAGTTTTCAATTAGAATATTTTACAAGAGAACCTGCAATTTTTTTCGAAAAAACACTATTTTTCGTAACTTTGGCCCTCTGGTGGGCAGAAGACATTAATATTTAAAAAGAATTTAATATTTAAAAAGAATTTCTGAACAGTTTTTGACCCCATACCATTAGGCCACTTTTGGTTGCTATGACTTTTTGAATTTCCAATTTTCGTTTTTTTTCACTCCACCCTATTGTTCATAATTATGATTCGATTGCTGCTGGGATTGTATGAGTAATTGAGTAATGAGGCTTTCACTGACATTATATACATATATATAATTGTATATATATTAAACGAATATATATATTAGTAACGGAAATACGCAAGTTTGTCATGGTTTAGCTTTCAATCATGAGTTGACTTGTCGTCGAATCTCATGCAAAAGCACAATTAGTCCAGGCAATTTAGGGTTAGACCTGGGCAATTGCTTCAGGAGCAATTCATTTCTTATTGTATCTTACCTCTGACCCGATGCATGCGTATTTTACTGTTTTTGGCAGCCATATTGGACGACATCTTGAATAGTAACATACCCACACTATTGCCACTATGAGAAATCGATTCCTTGACCTTGATAGTATTAAATTCGACACTTCATTTGTTATTACAGCTTACCTCTGACCTGGTATATACATTTTTCTTTTTTGGCGGCCATATTGGACGTCATATTGGATAGTAACATTCCGACATTATTGCCACTATGAGAAATCGATTCCTTGACCTTGAAAATACTAAATTTGACACTTCATTTGTTATTACAGCTTACCTCTGACCTGATATATACATTTTTCTTTTTTGGCGGCCATATTGGACGCCATCTTGGATAGTGACATTCCAACACTATTGTCACTACTATAAATCGATTCTTTGACCTTGATAGTATTAAATTCGACACTTCATTTATTATTCTAGCATGCCTATGACCTGATATATACTTGTTTCCTGTGTTGGCGGCCAATATGGCCGCCATCTTGGTTAAAATGCATTTTTGGGGGTGATCCCGTAGTCGGATTTTGTGGAATTTTGGATATGTTATTCAGCAATGAAAACTGAGCGGGAAGCCGTTTAGAAAGCTTCTGAAGTAATATTTCCCAGGTTCAAAGTATATTTGAGCTAGATTGCCTGGACTACTACTGAAGCTGGGGTCCAGCGGTACCCCACTGGATATTTGTTTTTAAAATATAACCTTAAAAGCAAAACTGGATTTCAATACAACAAAACAGTGAGCAAATACCGTGAAAAAATATTGGATAGTAAAAAAGTAGAACAAGCCGATGCCATGCTGGGGTACCCAAGGACCCCAGTTGGTCGCATGAGGGTTAACTTTAAGACGTATACCTTTCTCAAATTGCTCATCCACCACAGACAACCTCTCTTCATAGCGTCCGAGTCATCGGTTTTGGTGCTCAATCGATTGATGCCTAGTGCATTAGAGACTATAACTAAATGTACAGATAATCTATCGTCCACTATCCAATAGATATAATCTCTTGAGATTACGAGATTAGATTTCCATATAATATATGTAGGCCTACAGAAGAGGTTCAAGTAGAAAGCAACTTTGATACTTTTGCCATTCGTAAAGCCAGCAGTTAAATCGTCGTGGACTCTGTCGAAGTCTGTTCGGTCTCATCCATTCATCCGTCGAAGGCTCTTTCCATTTTAGACGAAGATCAACTGGTAGGTTATAACAGTAAAAGGTGTAACACAAATCTTTGAGGGTCTAACATTTTGTAAGCACTTTGGAATGTCATTATTTGGACCATCTTATCAGGGCAGATTTATCGGCCTACTTTGCATTCACGGTCATATTTTTTTACTCAGACTTGCTTACTGATAAGGTATGCGGCCTACTTCAAATCTATTCCAACACCTTTACAGTTCATGAAGTAAGTTTATGAATCAGTGTCCACAATATTATATAGGAAGACAGTTTTGTGATAGCTGGACCTTTAGGACACAAGAGAAAAGATGTTTACGGGTTGGAGAATTGTACTTAATGGCCCGCTAGTTTTCAAATGTATTAGGCCTACCAAGTGCTAAATATAAAGCATCCACGACCTCATTCTTTACTCAGACTTGCTTATTGAATAGCATATTTCGGCCTATTTTTTATCCATCTAGTTTAACTTGCGGGAATCTTGCTTGCAATCTTGCAATCTTGCAATCTTGCTTGATTGCTTGCTTGAGCCACAGGCTAAAAAGTCAAATCTTGCGACGACTAGTTCGATCACTTACAATCATTCAATCGTCCTGAAACTTGGCAGACAGACTCGCCCTCGCACACACTTCATTCTATCAAAATTTCAGCTCCCCCAAAAAAGGCTAGCTTATAGAATCGGGGACTCAACTTTTCGAATCGGGGAATCCCCTTTTCCGACACGCAGCGTTGTGATTGGCCAGCGTTGCCATTGGCTGCAACAGAAACGGGTGCGGTGCTTGATTAAACGGACGCTATGTTGTAAAATGAACGCGGACTATATATTTGTAGAGGTAACTGCTTAATATGACGGATTATAGGATACTAGATGGATATAGTAAAAAACTTTGTTTTTACTATTGGTTCTTTTTTATTATCCATCTAGTTTAACTTGCAGGTTGCTTGATTGATTGATTGATTGAGCCACAGGCTAAAAAGTCAAATCTTGCGACGACTAGTTCGATCACTTACAATCATTCAATCGTCGTGAAACTTGGCATATAGACTCGCCCTCGCACACACTTCATTCTATCAAAATTTCAGCTCCCCCAAAAAAGGCTAGCTTATAGAATCGAGGACTAAACTTTTCGAATCGGGGAATCCCCTTTTCCGATACGGAGCGTTGTGATTGGCCAGCGTTGTGATTGGCTGCAACAATAATGGGCGCGCTGCCTCGTTAAGCGTGCTATGTTGTAAAATGAACGCGGACTATTTTCAGAGTACACGTTATAGGATACTAGATGGATATAGTAAAAAACTTTGTTTTTACGGGCTGTATTTTATTATCCATCTAGTTTAACTTGCGGGAATCTTGCTTGCTTGCTTGCTTGATTGAGCCACAGGCTAAAAAGTCAAATCTTGCGACGACTAGTTCGATCACTTACAATCATTCAATCGTCGTGAAACTTGGCATATAGACTCGCCCTCGCACACACTTCATTCTGTCAAAATTTCAGCTCCCCCAAAAAAGGCTAGCTTATAGAATCGGGGACTAAACTTTTCGAATCGGGGAATCCCCTTTTCCGATACGGAGCTTTGTGATTGGCCAGCGTTGTGATTGGCCGCAGTCGTAAAATGAACGCGGACTATATATTTGTAGAGGTAACTGCTTCGTAAGACGCATTATAGGATACTAGACGCAACAAAAACGGGCGCGCTGCCTGATTAAGCGCACGCTATGACGTAAAATGACCTCGGACTATTTTCAGAGTACACGTTATAGGATACTAGATGGATATAGTAAAAAACTTTGTTTTTACGGGCTGTATTTTATTATCCATCTAGTTTAACTTGCGGAAATCTTGTAATCTTGTAATCTTGTTTGAGCCACAGGCTAAAAAGTCAAATCTTGCGACGACTAATTCGATCACTTACAATCATTCAATCGTCATGAAACTTGGCAGATAGACTCGCCCTCGCAGACACTTCATTCTATCAAAATTTCAGCTCCCCAAAAAAGGCTAGCTTATAGAATCGGGGACTCAACTTTTCGAATCGGGGAATCCCCTTTTCCGATACGCAGCGTTGTCATTGGCCAGCGTTGTGATTGGCCGCAGTCGTAAAATGACCGCGGACTATATATTTGTAGAGGTAACTGCTTTATAAGACGCATTATAGGATACTAGATGGATATAGTAAAAAACTTTGTTTTACGGGCTGTATTTTATTATCCATCTAGTTTAACTTGCGGGAATCTTGCTTGATTGATTGCTTGAGCCACAGGCTAAAAAGTCAAATCTTGCGACGACTAATTCGATCACTTACAATCATTCAATCGTCATGAAACTTGGCAGATAGACTCGCCCTCGCAGACACTTCATTCTATCAAAATTTCAGCTCCCCCAAAAAGGCTAGCTTATAGAATCGGGGACTCAACTTTTCGAATCGGGGAATCCCCTTTTCCGATACGCAGCGTTGCCATTGGCCAGCGTTGCCATTGGCCGCAACAGAAACGGGTGCGCTGCCTCATTAAACGCATGCTATGTCGTAAAATGAACGCGGACTATATATTTGTAGAGGTAGGCCTAACTGCTTCGTAAGACGCATTATAGGATACTAGATGGATATAGTAAAAACTTTGTTTTTACGGGCTGTATTTTTTATCCATCTAGTTTAACTTACGGAAATCTTGTAATCTTGTTTGAGCCACAGGCTAAAAAGTCAAATCTTGCGACGACTAATTCGATCACTTACAATCATTAAATCGTCCTGAAACTTGGCAGATAGACTCGCCCTCGCACACACTTCATTCTGTCAAAATTTCAGCTCCCCTCAAAAAGGCAAGCTTATAGAATCGGGGACTCAACTTTTCGAATCGGGGAATCCCCTTTTCCCATACGCAGCGTTGTCATTGGCCAGCGTTGTCATTGGCCGCAACAAAAACGGGCGCGGTGCCTGATTAAACGGACGCTATGTCGTAAAATGAACGCGGACTATATATTTGTAGAGGTAACTGCTTCGTAAGACGCATTATAGGATACTAGATGGATATAGTAAAAAACTTTGTTTTTACGGGCTGTATTTTATTAGTCAATGACATTTCATGAAGTATGAATCAGTGTCCACAATATAGGAAGACAGATTTGTTATATCTGGACCTTTAGGACACAAGAGAAAAGATGTTTACGATCTTGTACTTGGTAACCCGCTAGTTTTAGAACGAATTGCCAAGTGCTAAAATGCCCTTTAGAATAATAGTGGACCAAGTCCATAAGATTAAATAAGGACTTGGTCACTGTTATTCTAAAGGGTTCAAATATAAAGCGTTAAAAATAAACCGTTATAACTGGTGAACATTGGGTGGAACCCTGCAACAATTCAGGCCTCGCAGTCGTCTGTCGTTGATCTACAGTTCTTTTGGGCCTACGTGTATCTGGATGGATAAGTTTGCGACATTATAATTATAATAAAATTTCGTAAAAGGGAAGACCCATCCCTTAAGCCAGCCATGAGTTTTAAGTGTCAGCGACTTCATTTCCGTAGTATCGGCACATGAGGGCGAGTGGCCAGTCCTCTCCCTCATCGTCTTATCTTCTCATCGAAAGTATACGGTCAGTGTACTAAGTATAGCTGACTAAGCTGAGTTGGCCAGGGCTGGTCCACGAGTTTCAAATGTTCTCGAAAGTCGACAGAATCTAGGGTAAAAATTCTGGCTTAAACAACAGAGCGGCGTTTCATTCGAACAATGGTTTATCAATCGAGGCCATTAAGAAAGCGTGACATTGTTATCTAGATTTATTTATGCGACTTTACAGATCTTTTTCACTGATATAGGACTTATACATAGAAAAGACTCGATTAACGTTTGTGTAATTTATATAAACATTGCAGAATGCTCTTAGTATCATATAAGTTTCTACTGATCAGAGACTCAGGGTTTAAACAAGCCCTGTCGTTATTATCCATTGTTACGTTAGAACTTCGGTGATAGTTGTGCGGCCATCGGATCGGGCCAATGATTTGCAACTTTATTCGAAAGTCGATAGAATCTGAAGTAAATCTGGCCTGGATAGTTGAGAGGCGCTTCGCTGGAACATTAGTTTACAATAGAGGCTCATTTTCAGTCGCACAAAAGGTCTTTTTATAGATTTGGGCAGAGAAAAGACTCGGCTTGCGTGTGTAGAGTTTTCATGTATAGGCCTTTCGTCACGTAGGCTTACAACCCATTCGCATGTGCATAATGAACATAGGTATGTACGTGTTTATCAAGACACTCAATCCAGCGCATTTTATATGCCTCACAAAGCGCTGTACACACGAATATGTTACAGATCTAAACAGCTGCGTTTTAAGACAGCAATTGCATGCTGCATAGAGTCAAGGGCAACCGGGCGCCAGTGCTCTGGGAGAATGTTCATGTGGACGCTGTAACACACGGAAAAGAACGAGTTAAAGTGCGACAGCGTGGCACCAGCATAGCTCCATAGGCCACAGAACGCTAACCCAGATGAATCTGGAACACAGAGCCCCTGATGTATTTTTGGGCAGTGCAAACAATTGAGGCACGTAACAGGATAATGATCTTGAAAATAATGTCAGTGTTATGTGCCTCGCATCGGCACCCAGAATTTCTGGATGTGTACCTAATTTTGCTGCATGATTTCGTAGAGATTTGCTAGACAAAAGAGTCACAAATCTTCGATGGCGTCAGCGTGTTTCAACGCCCCTTTTATATCTCTGCTCGTATGCAAACCGTTTACGGAATTCTATCCACCGAGGTAAATGGTTATTCTTCGTTGAAGCCACATGGAAATGCCGTTTGCGACTTTGTTTTGGACGTAGAAATTTATAAAAATTGTAGCGTAATTGTACTTTTTGTTCCGCCATGCTAATGCAGATTTAGATGGCGTATCTTCAAGACTCATCAGAGGAGCTTCCGACCTAACGGTAGAAACCACGAGCGAACAAAAATGTCTTCACGCTTACTGAGTAGAGCAATGAGAGACCAAGGAGCTCACAACGTCATTTGCTAGGTAATCTATTCCATTAACACTGGACCGACCACAACGAAGCTTAATCTGTTCTGCGCTGTGGATGTTCTAGATGGGAGAACAACTCGGTCACCCTGTACAGCAGAGCGCAGACATCTACGGCCAGGAATGAATGAGACCGTATTCTTATGCACCTTAGGAGTTGGTGTTGTGACACTTCTGACTTTGTTATTCTGCCACAGATTCCAGCATGCCATCGATTTCATAAGCCGCGTTTAACCTGTATGTTTGGGCCTACTTAATGCATGACCTCAGCGGCCTCCTTTCTTGCAGTGCAGAACCCCTTCGTCGTTACTTTAAAAGATAGTTTTCTTAAATAACTGCCCTACAAGTTTGACACTGCCACAATGTACTAGATGTCTGATATTTTCCCCGTAAGAATAAACTCTTTTAATAAACAATTTAATGGAAGGACGTCATAGCTACTAAGCTACATATAATTTGAAATATTACTGGAAATCACATATTCGATATTTTTATTGTCTTTATTGTCTGAAAAGACTGTAGCCTGACATTTAGGTACCTGTCACTACCGGATAGTGGCGGAATTTTTAGTAATTTCCATACAAATTCCAATTTATCCCCAAATTTGGCCACGTCTCAGGTTATATGCTGGATGTGCTTCATTGGCTCCCTCTACTGCAGCGGATCTCGTATCGGATCATCGCTTTGGTGTGGCGGTCCTTGCTGGGCCTAGCCCCTGCCTATCTACGCGACCTCTGCTGCCCTACCTTGGGTGCTCTGGGTCGTCGCTCTCTACGCTCTACTGAGCGGGGCGTGCTCGTGGTCCCTTTTGCCCGTACAGCAACTAAGCAGAATCGGGCCTTCTCAGTGGTTGGCCCCTCCATCTGGAACGGGCTTCCTTTGATGCTGCGCTTGCATCCCAGAAACCACTCTGAATCTTTCTATACATGCCTAAAAACTGTCCTTTTCAGCCGTGCTGTGGTCGGTAGCGCTCCTGAGTAGTAACCTGGAAGGGGCGCTATATAAAAATAATTTCTTTTTCTTCGTAATGAATGAATGAATGAGTTTAATATGCTACTCATCCACTCCTCCAGCTGTTACAGAAGAGTCAGATGGTACTGAAGATCCATTTTCACAGGTTTTCACAACTTTGGACATCACCATAACATAGACACCTCCCCAAACTACACAACCAACATCTGACGACACAACAGAGCCACCTATCATCCCTACACAGACACCTTCCGAAACTACAACGACTCTTCCTGTACCAACGACGACGCCTTCTGTTACCACGACAACTCCTTCTGAAACTACATCCACACCTACTACAACTACAATGACACCTTCTGTAACTGGCCAAGGTAGGCTACTTCGAAAGTCAAACTGTGCGTTGTTCTAGTTTAAATTTGATGATCCAATTGTGATTGCACCTGTTTTTTTAAACCGAAATAACTTTTTTAATTGATAGGCACAGGTTTCTAGCTATTAATGCCATTATTATTATTATTATTATTATTATTATTATTATTATTATTATTATTATTATCTATGTCACAACAATATTTATTCTATTATTATTATTATTATTATTATTATTATTATTATTATTATTATTATTATTATTTTAATTATTTTTATTATTAATATTATTATTATTATTATTATTATTATTATTATTATTATTATTATTATTATTATTATTATTATTATTATTATTATTATTATTATTATTATTATTATTATTATTGTTACATTTGTATTATTACGAAAACTTGTCTAGATGTGCAAATGTTTGAAACCCAGTGTCTAACAGTAGGCCTAAGTGTTGTGGCGTCTCTGGAAGGAAGAAAGTGTTCGTTTATCAGTTTATTGGTAGTCAGTTCAATTCCTTGGTGGAGGCAATACGGAGTAAGAAGCACGCAGCACCTGACATGACAGTAGTGTACTGTGGCTCAGTCCAACGACCCTTTTACCAGAATATCACAGACTGCTTGAAGGGATGTAAGGAGATACTAGTTGTTGTAGGTAGGTAGGTCATTCTCGTCTATTATTTGTCAGACAGGTCACGTTTATGTTTATTTTAAATTCTACAGGAAACCATTGCAACTGACCGAGTATATAGGGTTAATTAAGGAGGTTTGCTCAACAAGAAGAAGGCAGCACCTCGCAAGTCAGAGAATTCTGGAGATTTGACTCAAACAAATTTCAAACCACTTTACTAACAAATTTCATAGCTTGTCTCTCGGCTGTTAATGTCTGCTATTATTCCCCTCAAATCCTCTGTTCTTCAGCACTTAACTGAAGGCGGTACATTAAAGTTTTGAAGGCATCCTGTCCTAGTTCCATTCCACACCGTGTCCACTATCACCAACGACCTCCAGGCTCCAACGTAGCATTGTGCTACTTCCAAAGACTGATAACCGGATTCTCACCTAGCAGAGAAACAGACTAAACATCATGGAACGTGTAAGTAAGTAAGTAAGTAAGTAAGTAAGTAAGTAAGTAAGTAAGTAAGTAAGTAAGTAAAGTATATTCTTTAATATAACCAGCTGCCAAACAGCACTCTGGTAAGTGTGTAAGTGGTAAGTGTGTCAGTAAGTGTGTTATTTATTAGACGCAAGCGAACACTCGGCGCTTTACATAGAATAATTGCTGCAAAGAGACGAAAATTAGGAGAACAAAGTACAGTCAACTAGAAACCAGTAGTGTAACTGCACAGCATGCTCTGCCAAGAAACCGCGCCTGGTGAGGGAGTCATACTGTAATTGTAATTAGCATCTTCTATTGCGCCGGTGTCTAATGCACAAGGCATCAACCGATGGCGCATCAAAACAATCCGTAATCAGGTCAACATCCAAAAGATCAGTCCGTAAGAGACAGAGAGGCAGCCTAAGGTGGATAAGCAATTTCAAAGAGTTAAGTTGTCAACCAAGAACGAAATGACACAAGCGACTGAGCACAGCGTACAGACACAGGAAGAGAGTTCCAAAAAGTAGGTCCAGATACTGAAAAAGCTCGTTCGCCAAGAACAGTTCAAAGATGATCAGATGATCTCATTGAATAATGATAAGTCTGGGGAATAAGAACTGATTTTAAATATCGTGGTTGGCCAGAGTTGACAGTTTTATAGACTATGATCCAAAGTTTGAAACGAATTCTTTGCTGAACAGGAAGCCAATGCAAAGATTTAAGCAGAGGGATTATATGTTCATATTTGGATGTATTAGTTATGGCTCTAGCCAAAGAGTTCTGAACCCTCTGCAGCTTCAGCATGTTTGATTTATTGATACCAGTAAGAAGCGCGTTACAATAGTCTAGGCGACTGGAAACCAATGCATTTGCCAGAGATAATATCTTGCAGACATGGGCACATAACGCCTAATTCTGCGTATGTCGCTAATGAACATATAGGATTACTTACAATTACTGTTTACACGGCCAGTGAGAGACATGGTAGAATTAAAAACAACACCTAAGTTGCGTGCAGCATCGGCCAGCTCAACAATTGAGTCACCCAGTTTCAATGACTTAAGCCGATCAAAATTTTTAAGTTGCTGTGGTAGCAGAAATTCAGTCTTTGATGGGTTAAGGAGCAGTTTATTTGATGCCATCCAGGACTGTACCTCATCAAAGACAGCAGACAACAGCTGTACAGATGAGTGACATGACAGACTGTCATATCTAGAGAGAACACGATTATGTGCGCATGGGCGCAGGTCATGGCGAGTACAATGGATATAGGAAGTAGGTCGAAGATTTTAAGATGTTTCTAAAGAGGTCTTGTTCAGCTTTTTTACAGAGTTCTTCAAAGTTGGGGAAAGATTTGGGTAGGAAGCCAAGGCGTACAGCCTTGCTGACCAGTGGGCCAAAAGAGTCATGTTCCTGCTTACAGACGAAGCCCCACGGTTACGCGGACTTGATTTCATGTAGCGCAGGTCTATAAGCTAGTCTTTTGTGCGGTGCTCTGCCAAGTCTGGGAGACTTACATCTATATTTATATTTACAGAGACAACGCCAGTTTGGACTTTGCCAGTAACAACTTCGCCTTGCGGTTTGTAAACTACACAGTATTATCACTTTAATATTGAGTTAAATTAGAACAGCAATACAGGTACAAAGAATTAATTAATTTTAATCATGAATTAACTATCATGACGTTAAGAATAACCTAGAAGCAATCCGAGAATTTTCCAGTAATAAAATGCTGGTTGCTAGTATACCTGAAAATGAACCATTGAATGCGATGTGGCACCAGCAAGGTATGAATTGCACAGTATTATTATGGAAAGATGTCGAGAAATTCGAGCTACCATCATTATTACTGCTACTGCTATCACTACAGTCAGACATACTACTATTGCTGCTACTACCAATACTTCTGCTACTCTTTCATCACTAGGATGATATATAGGGTCTAATCATCATTGGTTGACTTCTTAGGTATATGCGGGACTATAATGATTTTGCACCAAGGTGCTGTTGGTTTATTATGGGATATTGTCACTAATTTACTTAATGCGAAAAACGTTTATAGTCAGGATACTTTATACTTTTAACTGTGTTAATAAGATGTCTGTACACCAAAGTGCGATTAGCAATTGGTTAATAAAGAATATACTTACTTACTTACTTTACTTCTTACTGTTACTACTACCTCGTGAATAAGCAAGTGTCCTGCGCTCAGCTGTATAGAGGCGCTTTAGAAATTTGAAGCTTACGATTACAATTACTAACAACACCAACATTACCACCACCACCACAAACACTACCACTACAAACAAAACCACAACAACAAACACCACCACAAACACCACTACCAGAAACAACCCTTCCGCCATCACCACCACCACAAACACCAATACCACCTCATCACAAACACCTCCTCTACCACCACCACAAACACCCCTTCCGCCATCACCACCACCACAAACACCAATACCACCTCATCACAAACACCTCCTCTACCACCACCACAAACACTCCTTCCGCCATCATCACCACCACCACCACAAACACCAATACCACCACCACAAGCACCACCACTACCACCACCACAAACACCCTTTCCGCCATCACCACCACCACCACAAACACCAATACCACCTCATCACCAATACCACCACCACCACAAACACCCCTTCCGCCATCACCACCATCACAAACACTAATACCACCTCATCACAAACACCACCACTACCACCACCACAAACATCACTACCAGAAACACTCTTTCCGCTATCGCCACTACCACAAACACCACCACCACAAACACCACATGCACCACTACCAGCATCACCACCACAAACACCACCACCACCACAAACACCACCACCACCACAAACACCACATGCACCACTACCAGCATCACCGTCACAAACACCACTACTACTACCACCATAAACACCACCAACACCATCATCACCACCATCACAAACACCACCGCTACCAAAATAACCACTACCACCACCACCACAAACGCCACCAGCACCGCCACAAACACCTCTACCATAATCGCCACCACCACAAAAGGAACCACAGCGCCACCCCCACCACAAACACAACTACCACTATCACCACCACAACCACAAACACCACCAACACAACCACCACCACAACCACAACCACCGCAAACACCGCCACCATCACAAACACCATTACAACCACAAACATCATAATCAATCACCACCACCACAAACACCATCACCACACCACAAACACCATCACCAACACTTCTACTACTGTGACTACCGACGTTTATAATGGTAGAATTACCAAATTCAGTGTGCTTTGTATTGTATGACTAAAAATGAAATCGAATGATAGAATGTGAAAACGCGGTTCCTTCGAGATAGTTTCTGTAAGACGCTTAAGCAATTCGGACTTAGCGATTATGAAGCACAGTCATGGTGGTCCTACTGTATGTTTAGGGGATTGTCCACGCATCGTAAGCAGAGCGGACTGGGGAGCCAAGGCACCGAAAGCCATCACTGCCATTCGACATCCTATCCCAAAGGTCTTCATTCACCACACCAAGGGCGCTTCGTGCACAACGCAAGCGACTTGTTCACGTATAGTGAAACAAATCCAGACCGATCACCAAACGACTAATGGTAGATATAAATAATTATTAACTGTCTTTACATGTAAACACTGAATTGAAGCGGTGAACAATAAATAAAGTTGATTGATTGATAATCAGCAAATAATCAGTATTTTTCTTCATAATAATCAGTGTTGTAAATAAGGCCTTATAGTTTCAGTACCAATAATCAGTTTTTAAAAACGTTTAATGCCAAGACAATAGGTCTATTTTCAAACGTTCTAACAACGATAGTTCTATGGCGTATGCGCGCAAATATTTCTTACTAGAGCTGCCGAGTAATAATAATAATTTTAAAAATGCCGACAATAATATTTCTATGGCGCCGTAACACAGCCCATGCCGTTACAAGGGCGCCTTGACAACAGCAGCACACGATCAGTCAGAGAGAAACAGAGAGAAGCCGAGAAGCTCGACCCATCGTTGCGCATTTCAAATACGCTTACAGTTACCAAAGAGCTTAATTCGTTATTATTTTTTGCCAAACATGCAGTATTTCCATACACGTCTGCAACTTTGAAAGTATCCTAAATGAAGGATTATTAAATAGTATTAATTTTTTATCTGTGTGTAGCAGTGTAGGCTATAAAATAACAGCTGATTCGCAGGCCTATGCAATGCATATCATTTGCAGCGTGAAAAACCCTATTAAAGTATTTTCTTATAATTATTTGCACCAAGCCTCCGAACTTTAGTGAAAGACTCAATAGTGATGACTAACAAAATCACTATGGCCAATTTCATTTGCTCGTACATCGGAATATTTGTGTAGCACTGTTTAAACTTCTCTTACCAATTAAAGAAGAAGACTAAGAGGAAGTTCGAGAACAACAACAGCTAGTAGCACGAGGTGAACAAGACAAGACACAAACAAAAATGAAATGAAGAACATGATGATGATGGTGACGATGATGACGTCGCTGCTGCTGAGGCTGCTGCTGATGATGATAGCCATGATGACGATGGTGATTATGATGGTGACGATGATGATTATATTGTTGATGATGACTAAAGATGATAATGATAATGATGAACACCATTTAAAGCACAATAAAGCTTTTCAAAACATGCTGCACTACCAAGGGGGGTGGTTACCCCCTGGATTTCGAGTTTGGTTTCACATATCATAACTTGTAATACAGCAATGGATTCAGCATTCAATTCTGCACAAAATGGTATATTTAGTTGTACATTATGTGAATGCACCTCGAAATTACATAATTTTTAACATCGGAACCGATAATTAGCGATATTTTATATTATTGCGTATATTTTGTACTTGTTAGATAAACAAATGTACGATTATGTGCTTTGAAACTGATATATGTATCCAAGATACACACATATACACCCCCTACACATGTTTATATATGCATAAATATACATATATTATCCATACATATATATCGGTTTACGTTGTGATGCTGCATACAGACATTTTCACACAGATTACGCGTATTATTATTTATTTTCATCACTTCCGGTTTTCAAAAGACAAACATGTAAGTATGCAAATGAAGCCCTACATTCCCTCTAAAGAATGGTATATTTGTTTCTCTTCCAGGAAGATAAATAAATACGCTACAGACAAAAAACTAATGGGGGAGTCCTTCCATTCAGCCATTTTCACACAGATTACGCGTATTATTATTTATTTTGATCACTTCCGGTTTTCAACAGACAAACATTTAAGTATGCAAATGAAGCCCTACATTCCCTCTAAAGAATGGTATATTTGTTTCTCTTATAGGAAGAATAGTCAATAAGCTACAGTCAAAAAACTAGGGGGGGTGGTATCCACCCCCCTGGTGCCTCGGGTATATCGGGTATAACTGTTGAATGGCGTGGGCTACCACCATGATGTTTACCTCAAAATGTGCGCCAATGAATCTGATAGCCATGATGACGATGGTGATTATGATGGTGACGATGATGATTATATTGTTGATGATGACTAAAGATGATAATGATAATGATGAACACCATTTAAAGCACAATAATGGTTCTCAAAATTTGCTGCATTAGGTTGGGCCGACATCGCCTACAACTTTCTCGTCGGCGAGGACGGAAATGCCTACGAAGGGCGAGGATGGGATGTGCAGGGAGCCCACGCTAAAAAGTGGAACCCAGTCTCACTCGGTATAGCGGTCCTCGGGAACTTCATGAATAGAGTGCCCAACGATGCTGCCGTCAACACCGTGCAGAAACTAATAGCATGTGGAGTCTGCAAGGTAAACAAATAGTAGTATCTACTGCAATCTAATCTGGAGAGTGATATTTCGATAGTCTATTTGGCTGCTCTCTGGTTCCAAAATTCGACGAAGAACGGTTCGAGTCCGCTGTTTCAAATTGGAAATCATAGTGTGTAGAACACTGAATTAGCCATGCTGTTCAAAATCAGTCCTTAATCCTCAGACTTATTATTACTCAGCGAGGTAATCTGATTGTCTAGAACTGTTCCTCGTTAACCCGTTGCCGCCCAGACTAGCCAGATATGGCCACTAATGGGAGGCATTGAACTGTACAGACTAGATAATAAATATAGCATCCCTATGTCATATATATAAAATATGTATATATAATATATAATATGTATATAATATATGTATATAAAATATGTATATATAATATATAATATGTATATTATATATATTATTATTGCCGCCCAGACTAGCCAGATATGGCCACTAATGGGAGGCATTGAACTGTACAGACTAGATAATAAATATAGCATCCCTATGTCATATATATAAAATATGTATATATAATATATAATATGTATATAATATATGTATATAAAATATGTATATATAATATATAATATGTATATTATATATATTATATTATATTATATTATATTATTATTATATTATATTATATTATTATTATATTATATATATTATTATATATATAATATGTATATAATATATGTATATAAAATATGTATATATAATATATAATATGTATATAATATATAATATGTATATATAATATATATAAAATATATATAAAATATATATAAATATATGTCAGATATGGCCCAAAAAACAATTCGGGCGGGAAAGGGTTAAGGAGTTTTTTCTATTGTTGACCTAGATTTTAAAGTTCTCTCCCTGTTTCTGTTCCTTCCGCTCAGTCGCTTCACCTCGTTTGCAAATTAACACTTAGGTCTACATCTTTCAAATTGCATATCCACCATAGTCTTCCTCTTTGTACTCTTGTATTGAACATGTCGCTTGCGTTGTGCACGATGCGGTCTCGTCCGTGTGGTGAATGAAGACCTAGGGATAGGATGTCGAATGGCAGGATTATAATCTGATCACGTCTTAAGTTTGATGCACCATCGGACGATGCCTTGTGCAATAGATACCGGCGTGATAACAGTTGCATATAGGCCTAATAATTGAACAACTGGCGGAACACGTTACTTGACTGTCAAACAAAAATGATATGCTAACGACAATGCCAGAATCCTGAAAATCGTCCTTGAATGCAAACACCGAGATATAATATTATGTGCACGAAATTAAACTATATTTCTTACTAGCGGACTTATGTTTTATTTCAATTTTGCATTTAAATTATTTGGAATATTCAACAAATTGACAAATACTTTCTTCATAGGCATAGATCACCATCATCATCATCATCATCATCATCATCATCATCATCATCATCATCATCATCATCATCATCATCATCATCATCATCATCATCATCATCATCATCATCATCATCATCATCATCATATATTCGTTTTGTGTTAACAACAGACATAATGCTGTAGGCATAGCCTACATAAAAAAACTATATAATTATTATAGTAAGAAGTAATAGCTTAATAAGAATCTGTTACACCTGGGTGATAATTTTAAGTTGAGGTGCTGTTCTCTTTATTATTGTCAATGGGGTTACAGCCTGGAAGTTTTAAACGTAGAAATTATTCCCCGAGACTTATTAGCCGGATGTTATTGGTCAGATTATTATTTGCCATAGATATGACTCAGAAATGTTTCCCTGCCCGGATGCTATACAAATAAACAATGTTTTCCCTAGATCAGTCTATTTAAGTTCTTTATTTTTTCCTCTATGACCATAGACCTAACTCTTCCTCCCCTAGGTTCCTCTGATATACATTAACTTCTCCCATTCAATTCTTTGCTTGTAGGCCTATATATAAATTTGTTTGATTGTTTGAATGTATTAATCTTGCCATGTACAGTGCTGTGCGTTTGCAAGTACTTCTCAATAAAGAATATTCTTACATATTTACTTAGTATTGCAGAGCCATGAACACCATTTCTCTGTCTAGCATGTATGCATAACAATTACTAGGAGGGCATTCCGCCGTTTTTAACAACGTGGTATGGTTATAGGAAACGTAGCAGTATTGAGTTATTTGACTGAATGCTGTAATTCAGGGCAAGATTGCTGGCAACTATACACTGCATGGTCACAGAGACGGATGTCCTACTAAATGTCCGGGAGATGCACTGTTCAACCTCATCCAGAAATGGCCGAACTATGGTGGGAACCTGGGCGGTAAATGCTGAGATGTTTGCAGATCTGCCATTAAGGAAGATTCATTTCGAATCCTTGCATCTGAAGACGTTTAACGGTAGAGACATTACTTAGAAGCTTGCGTTTAACAAACATTTTACAACATTCGTCCCCAATCTCTCACCTGTGGTCCCTGGTTATAATTTTCAATGCTATGAAGATGAAATGTAAAGTTACATTACAAATTAAACCTTTCATTAGAGATATAGGCCTAAATAAAGCATGTGCATAATAATAATTAGCTGGTTTCCTCGACTTCACTATCCCGGGTAGAAATTTCGAGATTACGAGTTTACGATTACGATAATTATATATATAATAATTGTTTGACAGCGTGTTTCTCGTATGCATGTATGTATGTATGTATGTATGTATGTATGTAGCCTATGTATGAGCACTTGTTATAGGGCCCCTTCAAGATTTCTACTCAGAGGCGCTCCCGACTACTGCGCGGACGCTGAATCGAAGTTTCACGCCGA
>JACEVL010000021.1:245000-257500 GCA_020284085.1 Aporrectodea caliginosa | reverse complement strand
AGGAGGCGGTAAACATCACCGGCACAGTATGCTAAACGACGTCCTCTGGAGAGCCCTTGGCAGAGCGAAAATACCTGCTCAGAAAGAACCTCTCGGCCTTTCAAGAGAAAGATGGGAAGCGGCCAGACGGTGTTACGCTGATCCCTTGGTCACGTGGACGATGCCTGGCATGGGATGTGACAGTGTCTGACACATACGCCACGTCTCATCTTCCTTACACTTCAATCGGAGCTGGCGAAGCTGCCGAACGCGCCACTGTTTCAAAGAGGGTGAAATACTCTACAATTACTACCAGCCATGACTTTGTAGCTGTCGCCATGGAAACCGGCGGCGCTTGGAGCAGCGAAGGTCTGCAATTCATTTTAGAGTTGGGAAGCCGGATAACGGCTGCAACGCACGATCCACTGGAGACATCGTACTTGTTCCAGTTCCAGCGTATCTCAGTAGCTCTGCAACGGGGAATGCCATCTGCCTCTCCGGAACATTGCCAACGCTCTCTGAGATCTGCTGAGATGACTTTACAGTAGGGTGGTTCACAGATGCATGGTCAAAAACAAAGTGCAAGCTAGAAACCAGGGCACCCTCTCAGTTTGTTAGACCTATCAATAGTATTATTTAGACAAAATTTCAGCTTTCAATTCCAACGGGAAGACGGTGCTCACGGACTGTGTCACTTTGCCTGATACCGATAAAAAGACACTAATTGTGAAAATGAATGCGTCGAGCATACATTGCCGTACGAATGCATTTTATTTCACGATAAATCAAATATGACTGTAATTTGACAACACTTGTGATAGTAGAACAGTTATTCAGGTTGAATTGTAAAATGTCAGTAGGTTTGAAGAATTGGAAATGTCCAAAAATGTAAAAAAAACATACATCGTTCTGACCATGAATGTCGATTGTTGCGGTTTTATGACTTCAACACCAGCTAGTCTTAGAGTCTAGATACTGCAAGCACTGCGTCAACAACAGCCTTCTTTGTTGTTGTGAGGCAAATAGCATTCCTATTTGCCACGACGACTTGGAAAAGACACTGCTTTTCTTCTTCATTATTGGTGATGAGTCGGTTGAATTCCTCGAACAACCTCACACACCTCTGAGCCGTGTCATTCACCACTCTCGACTCCTGAACTCTCTCTCTACCTTGTCTGTAACCCTCATTATCGATCCATTTCTCTTGTGAAAGTGTAAGAAAGCAATCACTAATCTTCAAGTGTGACAGCAGTGTCAGTTTTTACTGGCTTGCAAAATCACCCAGGCAAGCTAACCTCCTTCAGTACCGCAGCATCACCTCTCACCTTCCTTTCACCAGGCTTTTCAGTTACTCTGTGAACAATATTCACCTTATCTGTTACTGGAAGTTGGTCTGAGAACAGTGCCAGACCTACAGCCTCATCTGAAAGGTACCACTAGTGGTTTCTAGGGCCTTCCTGGCAGCAACGCTGATCTCGGGGTCAACTGACTCATATTTTCCTAGATTAATCCAAAGTGACAGATCTTGTCCTGGAGCATCAGCAGCAAGTGAGGCCTTTGTCCATGCTTTTGTGTAAAGAAGGGCAACAAAGCTGCACAAATCGATGAATCTGAGTTTCTTTCTTATTCGTCAGATTGAATACACCACGTTGATCACGAAAATGGTAGATTTTTGATGGCATACAGTAACTTGGCCATCCAACTTGCGTAGTGAATTGGCCCAGGGCTCTCCAGTAAATTATTGAAGGCTAACTTCCAAGACCACCATTTTCAGCTCAATGAGTTCTTGGTAGTCATCTCTGAATCTGATTTTCTTTCAGTAAACTTCTTGAGAAAACTGAGTGCTGTTTCATGATAGGGTTCAGTGCTGGATATGACATTCAGTCCTGTATCACGCTTTTCCAAGCAGCTTTATATGTCTGTAAGATTGCAAAATATGGTGAATTATTAGATGGACCACAGCACAAGGTGAATACTTTGGCTAAAATCATGACATGGTGACGGCAGGTCAACCACAGGAGCTCTCGACCTACTGTATCTTCTCTTCCAGCAGAACGCGCACTCCTTTGAAGAATCAGTGTTGACAGAATATCAAAGCTCAAGGTTTGAACCTTGTTGGTGAGTTTCCACAACTCCAGAAGATTATGAATGACCATGGATTCATTGTATCCTGTCCCACACGCTAATTTCGGCACACCGAAAAGTTAAAGTGTTAAATATGAGCTCTTAAATTTCATTGGCAAATGGTAAATTTGAAAATTCACTTAAGAAAATATATATATGTGCAAAACACAGAAAGTAGACACCATGATCTTCAACTAGAACTTTACACTCTGTTCAAGATACCAGTAAGTAAGTAAATAAGTAAGTAAGTAAGTAAGTAAGTATAACACAACAGGAACTATTTGAATCTCATCTCCATGACAAATGTTGAGTTGTTGACCAAGTTATACGACATTAAGATTTACCGCTAATGCTACTATATGGTAATATTTCTATGTCATTGAGCACCATCTTCTAGTTGGAATAAGATGCTGAAATTTTATCTGAATAATACTATTGACAGGTCTAACAAACTGAGAGGGTGCCTTGGTTTCTAGCTTGAACTTTGTTTTTGTGAACCACCCTACTTTACAGACAACAACAATAATAATACGATAATAAATATAATAATAATAATAATAATAATAATAATAATAATAATAATAATAATAATAATAATATTAATAATAATAATAAAATTATAATAATAATAATAATAATAATAATAAGGTTTACGATGGTTCAGAAGACTAACACCTTTGTGAGAACCACTACTGAAATTTGCATGTCTTTAATAGCCCATCTGACCGAGCCTTTTCCGCTGTCAGGTTCAACAAATGATACGTGAAACAAGATGCATTTACTCGTCGATCATAGTGTAAACAGAAAGGACATTAACCTAGTTTTTTCTCTATTTCTTTAACGGTTTTCCAGAGCTCTGTACAATGGTAAAGCCACTTAATAAAAAAAACCAGAAGCGTCACGATGGCGGCCTGGCGGGTCTTCCTTCATGCCTTGTGAGTGAAGGTCTTGCTCAAGGTCATTGCACAATAACTGTCAAAGAGCAGACTGTAATACAACCCGTAGTCATAATCAATACATTTCTGAAGCTCTACCTGAAGTTAAACGCAGGGCACAAGATTATTCACGAGCGCTGCTTCTTAGCTGTAAGGGTGTCTCTTTGCCAGCCAAATCTTCTTATAATTATGTATGTGTTTAATAATATAGTTGTGTGTATTACTGCCTTACAGGTTAGCCTAAGTGATGCTAGGTAGGTGACGGTAGTCTAAGCTATTAATGTTAATTAATGAAACCCACCATCTTTTCCATCATCTTAAGCAAGCACAAGACCTGAGAAAGAAAGGCAGAGCGGACGGTTGAGACATACATAAACCCGGACAGTTATAACAGTCTTCCACCCTGCCATGCTCTTTGTTAACTTGGCACTTAAATCACATGAAAACATAGCCTATGTAGTGTTATTGGCAATAATGACAAAAGAAGAATGTAGTGAACACAATCTTTTTCAGACAGTACAATAAAGGACGGATGGATATGTATTCAGCATTGCCCCAGAATCCGTCTATCTTGACAGGATTATGCATATGCGAGTAACTAAAGAGTGCAAAACATTTAATAAAAATGCTAAAATTAATACTTTTAGTTTTAATGACTTTTGAATTATTAGGTCTATGTGATTGAGTTTTGCTGGCTTCATCCTGTGGTCAAATAAAGCATTTGCAAAGAGATGATTAGGATGATATTCGTTAAGAACAAGCTGATGAAAATAAAAGATCTTGAGACAACTAACACGCAATGGAAGTAGAGCAATCCCTTAACATGGCTGCGTACAGTAACTGTATTAGTATCTTCATTCCTATCCTTGATCTCCGCTAATGGGTAATTGTAACAGAGTTGTTTTCATTGCGTGCTGGTATAGGCCTACATCTACGGACAGTGATGGGTCACGCTGCTTCAAAGTAATCAGTGTTAATGCATATACTTAGCAATTCCAAGCGATCCAATGTGTTTAGTAGGGTGGAGTGAGAAAAAAACCGAAAATTCAAAAGTAATAGCAACCAAAAGTCGCCGAATGACATGATCTCAAAAACTGTTTAAAATTGTGTTAAAATATTAATGTCTTTACCAGGGTGCTAGAGTTACGAGAAACAGCGTTTTTTCACGAAAATTGCAGATGGTCTTGTAAAATATTCTAATTGAAAAACCAAATAGCTGCCATTGAAAGAGCTCTTATAGCCGAATAAAATGACATATTAATTTTCAATATAATATTATGCTCATATTTGTAGAAGTTATTAACTTTTTACACTTTCTTCTGGTTCGCGACATATCGTTAAGCCTAAAAATGGTTAAACACTAGTAACTTTTTTTATCCTTCGAGATATTTCAACCCATAATTTTTTTACACTTTTAGTATAGTTTTGTTTGCAATCTTTCATTGATTTTGTTTTCATTTCAACTGATAGCGCATTTTGTCCGATGGACTGAGTGCTTCGAACATTCCATTTTTATCATGAATAATTGCCATATGTCGTAGAATAAAAAAAAAACAACGCCTACTCGTTCTAAAACATACTTATCGTTGTTCGGACACAGACAGGAACTACGGCAGACTGTTCTACCCACGTGTGAGGAATGTGTTCAACTGGTCCACTACCTTGACCTTCACTCTCCAATGTGCACTTTTCTTCCTCTCTGCGTGATCTTGAATTCATTCTCGATCCTGTTCTCTCTCTCTATCTGATCATGTCAATGATGTATCCCGCTCGTGTTTCTACTACTTACGACAACTCCGTGCCATCCGCTAATCAGTTCCTCTGTACATGCAATCATGACTTTGTTCCATGCTTTGATCTGCGCTAGGATTGATTATGAGAATGCGATCTACATTGGTCTATTCTCCATAAATGCATCTAAGCTACAATCCATCCGTAATGCTTTTGCCCGGTGGCTTCATAGGGGGCATTTCGAATTTTGCCCATATCTCTTCTTTCATCCGAGACTCCTTCATTTGTTTTCCGCATTCGCCAAACGCATCCAATTCAAGATTTTCTACTTCATGGGAAATTGTCTTGCCGGCTTTGCACAACACCATCTCAAGGCCAATTCTATTCCAGTTTCTACTCTGCCTGGTCGTTGCTACCTTCGGTCTACGGCCCGTGGCCACTTGGTTCTCCCTCGAATGCGTACCTCTATCGTCCATTCTTGGAGTTTCGCTTCTGTTGGTCCCTCCAGCTGGAACCTACTGCCTTAGGGCTGACTTCCTTTCTGTTTCCTCAGACCAGTTTCAAAAGCGCCGGAAAAACTCTTTTTTGTCAGTGAAGACACTGGACTGGGTCGGGAGCTCCTCTGATTTTAAGTGGCGCTTAGGAGAAAAAAGAGGGAGTTAAGAGGGAGAAGATAAGGGCAAGTGGAGGTTCCAACATTATCTTTTGTCTAAGTTCCTCAATTGCCTTCATCCAGACTAGGTTGCTCCAGAATATAGTGTATTTTAAAAAGTTCCTAAAAATACTGCTTTCGGCGATTTCCCATTCCATTTATCAAAAAAGACAAGTTATAAATGAGTGCATATGGCAACATAACATTGCTTTGTCAAGGAAGTAAATCCTTGTTCTTGCAGTAGCCATGTGTACTTGTACTCGTACTTGTACTCGAGACCCTTAGTACTTGTACTCGTACTTGTACTCGTACTTGTACTCGTACTTGTACTTGATACTTAAGTATTTGTACAGGTACTTAAGATCTCAGTACTTGTATTTGTACTTAAGACCTTTCATATTCTGACCAATAAATATGAAACATATTAGTTTTTCATATATACTTAAATACCGGTAATTTGTGTTTTCAACCGAAATATTGCGAATATTGCTAAAACTTTATCGTGCTGGGGCAAGGCTTAGCCGTAATGTCTTGTATTCAACCATCCTCGATCCGAGGGTTGGTCGTTCCATGGACAAGTCTTCTCCACCTTTTTCGATCTTCCGTCTCCGTCAACAATCGATGAAAAGGCATATTCATCCATGTGCTGATGTTGTTAAGCCATCGCAATCTCGGTTTTCCCCGCGTCCGTGCTCCTGGTACAGTTCCCTATATGATCTCCTTTTCCAGGCAGTTTCCCTGTTTCCTCATCAAATGCCCACATTTTCTGGAGCACCCTAATCCAGACTCAAGCAAATCCTATCTTGTTTTATACTTTTTCTATATCTCTCGCAACTCAAATTCTAAACGTAATTCACGGCAGCCGTCTTATCTTCAAACCAAGTGATCTTTCGGAAATCTTTTATATAGACAATAAATCGCATATGATTGCTTCCTCAAACCACGTGACGGCTGTCCACTATTCTGCAAGCTTTGATATTCTTATCTAAGTATGAATACCTTCAACATAATTATTATTTTTCTATAATCTATTTAATATTCCTTCACAATATTTGTTGCACAATTATTATTGCGTCTTCTACAGGTGTTTGGGGTTCAATTCGCGATGGGTTGTAGACAATGCAAGCTCAAGTGCAAGGACGAGGCTGCAGCTAACGGACCAGCGGCACGACAGACAGCGGCTGCCGTTGATGGTCAGACGAACCCGGTTGGAGCCTCCGATGATATCCCTAAGATCAACGTGTACGGGTATGACTAGTTTGACTACCTTATGCCTATCTTACCTAGTGCTGCCAATTTAGATTTTGTGGAAGTTCGTGAGCTGCAAATAGGCATGATAAGTGAAAGAAATAAAATTACACAATCATATTAAGAACACTATTATTGTTCTCTTATGTGAAGCATAGACAAGGCATTAGTCAGTTCTTGTATTGATACGATTTTTCCATATAATTTATTAAAGTGAACTGATTGAGCCAGTGGTGACACCATAATTATTATTGTAATAGGTCAATAACGAAATATATTTCAAGCCTTATGTAGGTTTTTCCAGTATTTCAATTAACATTCTGTACAATCCAGCAGGCTAAAATATGTCGACAAGCAGAAAATTAATCAAGGAAGCCTCTAAATAATTGTAAATTAAAAACTAGTTCAAATAGTAGGCCTATTAACTATAATTAGTTATAGCATCGTTCAACAGCCTATGAATACGTTCAACCAAGTAATTAGTATCGTAATATTAGTTTCACAATATTAGAAGCACAGTAATTCTCACGTAAAAGAAAGAAGGATTGAAAGAAAGCGGAACTAACCTTTTGGTAGACCAAACTTATACCTTAGACTTGAGAACCTTCGGACAGACATAGTCTGTTCGGTTTATATATGATATCGACGTCGGTCGTCGCCTTAAGAATTCTTCGGACAGCATCCGAACTTTCTGACATATTGCATGGTTACATTGGTTAGCCACGGTGATCGTAACCGTTCCTTTCCAGTACTATATTCGACTCAGTGTCATTCTTGCGTGTCAAATGTCATTTGAAGGTCAAAGGTCAAAATCAAAGGAAATGACCATTACACAGAATATTGTTTTATTTGGGTGATTCTGTGTTATGGCAATTTTCCATTTATTTTGACCTTTTGACCTTGAAGCGACCTTGGGTTACTTCAAGGTCATTTGAGGGTCAAAGGTCAAAATCAAGGAACAATGACCATTACACAGAATCACCCAAATAACTTTTGGTCATTTTTTTATTTTGACCTTTTGACCTTAAAATGACCTTGGATTATTTAACCTGTAGGCACTGTCTTCTCGAATGTAGCTCTTATCGGTACGAGCAAATTGGTAAAAAGAATAATCAAAATGTAACCATATTTGTCTGAGCTATGACTATTTCCTCATGATTTTCTTCTAAAATTGACCTTTTTGACCTTAAAATGACCTTGGATCGCCTTACATTTAATAACCTTGTTTCTTATCCCAGGTATCCCTTAGCAGCTAAGTGTTTCCCAACCTGTGGGTCGCGACCCCCAAAGGGGTCGCCAAGTGTTTTGTGGGGGGTCGCCGCGGGTTATTTTATGACGCCTCTATCGCCCCATGATTTTATCAGTTTAGAAGAATAAGTGTCCCTATGCATAGCAATACTCAGAAATGACGGCAACAATTTCAATTTTTCTAAGTCAGGGTACGCTCTACAGTCTACAAGTAGGACCTATGTCTTTGTGTAGGCGTATTTTGAAAATTTAACGTACAGAGTTTTATCTTGGTAATATGGAATTCATATTGTCAACTAAGAGACGGCCAAATGCATTCAGTCGTGTCGGCTAATTGGTATCGCATTCCCTTTCCCAGCAAATGTTGTCTTTAGCCGATCGCTGCAGAGATAACAGGTCCGGCCGCTTGCTCTCTTTCAAAGAGGCAAATGGGACGCGCAGCCTGTAGGGCCTAGTGTAGGCCTATACGCTCTTACCAATGTAGCCAACTATCTAATAGGCCCATCAAGTAGGCCTATAGCCGTTTCAGGTTACATATCTTGGCGTCTCTGAACGAAACGAATCTGTTTTGCTGTTGCTGAACGAAACCGATTCCGCCTTCGACTGGTAAAGATAGATTTGCTCTTAGTATATTTCACAACTTTTTACACGCTGCTGACTGGTCAGAAGTCTATAGAGCGTGCGATCAGAGAGACCCAACTTTAGCATACTCGGCTTTTATTGAAAAATATAAATCATTGTACGAATATTCTATTCCGAAAACAACCTACTCGCCAAACAAAAGACACAACATTAAGCAACCATGGATGACGAAGGCCTTATTTAAATCTTGTAACAAAAAAAATCACGATTGTATAAGAAGCATATTAAAGAACCTACACAGGAAAACAGGGCTAGATTTGTGACTTATAGAAATAAATTCAAAAAGTCCGTAAAGATGCTGAGAGACAATATTACGCAAATAAAATTCTTGAATTCGAAAATGACCTCAGTAAAACATGGGGAGTAATTAATAGAAATAAATTCAAAAAAGTCCGTAAAGATGCTGAGAGACAATATTACGCAAATAAAATTCTTGAATTCGAAAATGACCTCAGTAAAACATGGGGAGTAATTAAATCACTTCTACATGGAAATGAATTTTCTTCTCTGCCAGATAGCTTTTTCATTGATAACCTAGAAATTAAAGAAAAAAATATTATTGCTTGCAAATTCAATGATTTCTTCACTGAGATTGGACCCCAGTTAGCTGCAAAAATACCTAACACGGATACTACGTTCCGGGATTTCCTGAAGAGCCCATCCGCCTCCTCTATAATCTAAGGCCTATTGGCATAGAATTAACGTCACCGGCAGAATTAAAAACGATTGCTAAAGAGCTTCGTTCAACACACAGTAGAGGACTCGATGAAATTGACCCTCAAATTGCTAAATTTACAATAGAAGCCACCTCTATTCCTCTTGCGGAAATAATAAATTGCTCTATTACAACTGGCATTGTCCCAACAAGCTTAAAAATTGATAAAATAATTCCAATCTTTAAAACAGGGAACAAACAAAATATTTGTAACTACAGGCTAAAATATCTTTTTTACCATATTTTTCTAAGTTTTTTGAAAATATCATCTATGGAAGAATAATGCAGAATAATATCATCTATGGAAGAATAATGTCATACATTATATCTAAGAACATCTTGTTTAAAGGTCAGTATGGCTTTCGAACTGGATACTCTACTTACATGGCCGTCATGGAGATGTACGACAAGATTTCTGAAGCCAGGGGTCAAAATTATTTTTCAATGGGTGTCTTTTTCGATTTATCCAAAGCATTTGACACCGTAAATCATGAATTTTTAATTAAAAAATTGGAGCACTACGGAATAAGAGGCATATGTCTTGACTGGCTCACTGATTACCTAAAAGATAGCTTCTATTGTAAATTTAGCAACTTGAGGGTCAATTTCATCGAGTCCTCTACTGTGTGTTGAACGAAGCTCATTTAACGGGCATATCTCGCATATATCTGAAGTCATTTGTGGTGTGCCTCAAGGTTCTGTACTAGGCCCTTTGCTGTTCTTACTATACGTGAATGATGTCTCAAACACCTCGTCATTGCTTCATTATATCATGTTCGCTGACGACGCCAATGTTTTCATGTCAAACAAATCTGTTGAAGTATTAGTTAACACGATGAATGCTGAATTAAAACTCGTTGGGGAATGGTTTAAAGCCAAAAAACTCTCCCGAATGCGGTGGAAGATTGTTCACCATGTTTTCTAATGACGAAACTAACCCTAATCCTGACCCTAACCGACTTTCACGACGCCTAACCTGACCCTAAGCGACCATCAAGATGTCTGCCATTTCAAGGGAAGTAAGCAAGTTCACGTGACATGCTTTTGCCAATGACGCGACGGGCGTGAATGTAGTACTTGGGTTCCGCTAACGCCCGGGGCGTGAACGAATCCACTACGTATAATTATAGCACAAAACTGTCACAGGCCGGCTCTGGGACTGTCGAATAAAGGCGAGTTGCTAACTAGCGGTAACTAGTTACTAACAGCATTAGCTATTAGTTAGTATTACAGCAAGTCTTAGGTGTATTGTTTCACAGTTGAAAGAAGATAGTGATCCAAGTGACGGGAGGAGGGTCGCGGGTTACTTGGCTAATGGCTATTATAACAGGAGGTCGCGACTCGAAATAGGTTGGGAAACACTGCCTTAGCTAAAAGAGAAAAACAAGAAAGAATTAGCTGATTTCAAGAATTATTGACTGAGATCTGGTTATTTTTCTCTGCTTTTTGCTAAATTTCATTTTGTCTGACCTTGAAATGACCTTGAATTATCCAGAATTTAGCGTCAATATTTTCTCCCGATATAGCTCTAGTCAATACAAATAGAACAAAAACGTTTCATGCAAATCGGACTATTCATTCATTTTTTGTAATTAAAAAGTGTAAATTGAGAATGGACCTAAGTTCTAAGTCCCGAGGCTGAGCGCCTGCAGTCCTGTAATTTAAGGGTCTATGATTATACTATACAAACCAATTGCTTGTCGCACTTTGGTGTACATACATCTAATAAACACAGTTCAAAAGTGTATAAAATGCAAACAATAAATGGTTTGCACATCAGGCTGTCGGCAGAGTGGATTATGGGATCATGGGTATGAAGACGGATGGGTTTAGTTAGAGGTGGTAGCAGGTGTAGGATGTGTCCCTGGTCCATCAGGATAGCCCCAAAGAAGCGAGTGTCGGCGCTCTCATAGTGTTGTCCAAAATTTGGGGTGTATTCGGGGAGGTAGTGAAAGCTTCTCAATCTATTCATCAACGCTTGGAGTCTATACCTTGCTTACCCTCCGGCGAATGCCCTCCTAATGGAAAGGAAGTATCACAATAGTCACAAAGGTCCCCTACCCGTCTTATACGCCGATTTTCGGTCAATTTCTATCAAATACAACATCTGTCGAATACTTGAAAAACATATAGTTTGCACTGCCCTAACACAACTTAACTTTGCCCTTCGCTGACCAGTTTGCATTCCGCCCATTGGGCTCAACCTTTGCGGCCCCAGTTCCGCTAACGTACCATTTGTCTGAACTGCTCGATGCCTCTCAATAATGTACACCGTCTTTTTTCAAAGGCTTCGATGCAGTCAGACTATGCTTACCTCGATGAGCAACTTGCAGAGCTTACTATACCGGACTGTGTTTTAATTGGATCATTGCCCTTCTTAATAGCCGGCAGCATTGCACAAAATTCCGTTATTCTGTCTCTACCATAGCAATCAATTTCGTCATCGACAGGGGTCGGGCCTCAGCCCTGTACATGCGTTGGTCATATTTATCTGAACTCAGACCGATTGAACACAGGAATAAGTTAATCAAGCCGGGGAATTGCTTTAGGAAAAAATGTTTTTTTAATTTGGAAAACCGGATCGTAAAAGAAAAGGAAAAGGCCCATTTATCAACACTTTTTAAAACTTTTTATTCTTGGGGGAAGCAGAACTCCAATTTCCAAAAGTTTTTTTTGTTGGGGAAACCCTTCGGGTTTTAATGGAAGGGTTAATGATTGGCGAAATGTTTTCCTTTATTTTCCCAAATAGAAATTGGGGTTTTTTCTTTCCCCCTTTTTCCGTGTGGGGAGTGGTTTTGGAAAGATATGTTTTTTTATAAATTTTGGATCCCGGTTTTTTCAAAAAACGAATGGGAAACAATTTAACTTAACTGGAAATTTTAAAAAGTTTTTGGATGGCCTAATTCACGGGAAAAAATTATTATTTCCAAAAGGATTTATTTTTTGGGAAAAAGGGAGGCTATAATTTTCCACCACCAAACAATGCCGGCGAAAACCCCGAAATTTTAAATTCCCCCGCTGATTGGGTCTGGTTGTCAGCGCTCATCGGAAAACCCAATCCAGAGCCATCAAAGTTTCTCTTGAAGAATATCTCAAACTAGGCTTATTTTAATGTTATTCTTATTAACCAGAAACCTACTAAACACTTAGTAATCAGTAAACACTAAACAGTGATTTCCCTTTTATTTCAGTTTAAAACGTTTCTTGGTAAAAAAATTGATTTGGG
>JACEVL010000021.1:47500-242500 GCA_020284085.1 Aporrectodea caliginosa | reverse complement strand
AGGTCATTCAAAGCCCCCGAACATACCCTACTTAAATACCTAAGACTGAAGGCGCCAATGCTCGGGACTTGGAACTTGGGTTCTTTAGTTACTTTATTCTTTTTATCACAAAAACAGAGTCCGATGTGGTTGAAAGTTTTGCAAGTTGTTTGACTCGACAAGATCTACATCTGAGAAAAATGTAGACACCCCATATCCAGGTCACTCAGGGTCATTTCAAGATCAGAATAAACCTGAAATCTAGCAAAACGAGAAAAAAGAGGCCAGCTCTCGGCTAATAATTGTTGAAATCGGCTAATGTTTTCTTGTGTTTTTCTTCCTGATATGGACTACCTGTAGCAAGAAAGAAGGCAACCAAATGCAAGACAATCCAAGGTTATTTTAAGGTCAAAAAGGTCAATTTGAGAGAAAAATCAGAAGAAATGGCCATAACGCCACAATGCTCTATTTGAGTGATTCTTTTACCTAATTGCTCGGGCGGATAAGGACAACAGATAACCAAGGTCATTTCAAGGTCAAAAGGATAAAATCAGGGAAAATGGCTGTAGCTCAGCCAAATGTTGTTTCAGTTTGGTTACTGAGTAATGGTCATTTGTCCTTGATTTTTACTTTGTGACCTTGAAAAGACTTTGGATTATGTTAGCCTTTTAGTACTATGTCCTCTCGAATGTGGCTCTTATCACTACGAGTAAGCAGGTAAAAGAAATCACCCAATATAAAGCAATATAAGGCTGAGTTATGGCCATTTCCTCTCATTTTCACTTTAATTGACTATTTTGACCTTAAAATAACCTTGGATTATCTTGCATTTAGTAGGTTTGTTTCTTACAGCAAGCAGTTCTTATCAAGACGAGAAAAACAAGAAAAAACTAGCCGATTTCAACAATTATTAGCCGAGATCTGGCCATTTTTTCTCGTTTTTGCTAGATTTCGTTTATTCTGACCTTTGATATGAACTTGATTGACTCTGATCTTGGTTTCTATATTTTTCACAGACGCAGCCCTGGTCGTTACAGACAAGTTGTAAAATGTTCATCCAAGTCGGACTCTTCATTAATTTTCTATGATAAAAAGAGTAAATTCACAATGAACCCAAGTGCCAAGACTCAAACATATTTTTGAAGAAATGTCCACCTGTTACCATTCCCACATGTCCACTCCGTTACTACTATGTCCAATGCGTTACTGTTTAAGAGGTAACGGAGTGGACAGGTAACGGAGTGGAGAATTTCAACAAAACATGAAATAAACTTATTATCGCCAATGTTTCGGACCACATTTTTCAACATATCAATTTTGTTCATTTAGGAGATGAAACCTGAGCATCTTCAATGTAGATTAATTCTTGGTTACGAAGAGGACGCCTATAAAACGTTTCATACGTAGATTACACAGTTCAAGCCAAATTATTACCGCATCTATTTGAAAAGTCAGCATATAAACGGAAGTATACACAAGCACAGACATCATAAATGGTCTGACTAATTTGCAGCAAACCCAGATGTTGGTAAGTAAGTAGTAGTGCAAAGATTTATGTACGGTAACGGAGTGGACATTATTTCAGGTAACAGCTAAAAAATCATTTACCCACAATAAGAACTGTTTCATTTAATGACACACTTATTAAATGAAATGGGTTTCAATGCTGTTTACGAATCACACTAGGTTTTTGAAAAACTATCTTCGTGGTCGTATTTCTATAATGTTTTTTTCTACCCGGTGTGAAAGTGACGGTAACGGTAACGGAGTGGACAATTTTCAAATTCAAACGCAGCAGGTAAATTGGTACTTGTCGGTTTTACGACCCCAAAATTCTTTAGCGTATTTTATTATTTCTCTTATGTTTCTACGCAAATGCAAGCTGGATTGATAAAAATAATTGTTTGCCGAAATCGAAGTTGAATTTATGAAACTAGTTATTAGCTCAAATAGAAGCTGGATTTATGAACAAAGCGTGTAGTGTAGCCTCATAAATGACTCGCCACTGTATGACGAGTCAGCGTTGGTCGATAGAGAAGTTGGATTGACGAAAAGAATAAAGAATTCTTTCTAAATAGAAGTCGGACTGATGAAAATAATTGTAGGCTAAGTAGAAGTGGGATTGATGAAAAGAACTTTCCTTAAATAGAAGCTGGATTCATTACAGTTATCTTGAAAGTCATGTTTGGGGTCGTACAACTGACAAGTACCGGTAAATTAAACAGTAGAGCATATATCCAAAATAACCATGGAAGCAATAATCTCCTCAATAGTAAATTCGTATAAATAATTTATTTGAAATAACTATGGCGAGTTTTATTTAAAAAATCTTCGTGAAAACAGAAATATCCATTAATCATCTAATAGCAGAAAATTACTAATTTATATCACTGCGGTTGGACTGGGAGCGCCCATGAGTAGGCTTCTTGAAAAAGCGCTATTTATGTGACAGTGAATGTGTATAATCAGGGAATATGTAATTATGTATATTCCCTAGGGGATATACATATACCCTAGGGAATGTGTATAATTAGGGTATGTGAATAATTCATGTATATCTAACCCTAACCCTAACACTAACCCTAACTCTAACCCCACTAACCAAGAGGATGGTCAATTATAGCAGCAAGCTCAACACTCTACTGCTAGTAGGACCCAGTGCATAGTGAAGTTCCAACTGGTCCAAGGTCGGCGCATAGCTGCATCAGTGTGTTGTTATAGGATCCAAGCATTTTGTATTGCCACATCAGTAGATAAGCAATGAGATCCCACCGTGCGCCTTTTTCTGGATTTGACAGATATGCTGTATGTGCTGATGTTCTGGTTTATCTTATCAAGTTCTCATGTGTCTGTTGGTGTGGTTGATAACATATTCCTGTCCTCCTGATCGATGTGCACAAACTTTCTTTCGGACCATGACCACCTCTTCACAGTGTTCAGTGTTTCGATGCCATGACAATAATTGGAAGTGTCACCAATGTGTTATCGTTCCAGCAAGTCACCATTATTCCAGACGCTGAATCCAGTCTGTAGTCAAATGTGCCATTGTCTATTTCTTTGATCTTATCCACAGCACGGGACAACTGCAGTCCTGAGTTGCTTATTCTGTTCTGGTGGCTGGATTTGCTTACTGCTCAAAAATCAATCATATTCAGCCTGGTGAAAAATTGTCAAACTACAGTGTGAATTTGTCATCAGCTGGAAGCTTGACAACAGCAGAGTCGCAAGGTCCAAGTTAACTGTCGGACCGTCGGTCACTCAAGCCAGCTTCTTGACACGGATCCATCGGAATACATTATTACACCCTGGATCATTTGGAGGACATAATGCAAGTTCTTGCATCCAGAAGTCCTTGTCATTCTCAAGAAGAATAATAATTGTACATTGTCACAATTATTGTGATAATGTCACGGACAGTTATACCTCTTTCCTACCAGAATTTACTTTGGTTTTGCATGGGACCCAAATGGGCTCCATATAGGTCCCATATGGAAAAATGGGTACTAAATGGACTTCATGCACGGGCTTGCTGGTAGGGTTGCTATTGGGATGCTGAGAAAACGCACACATGCACATGTCACTGCAGCTGCAGAAACAGTCAATGTCGCCCAGTACAGCTTAGAAGTTGACGGGGGTCACTTGTAAAGTTCAATTATTGCTTTGCTACTTGTATTGTACTGCATTTTCGTTTATTGATCAACTCTGGCTGTCATAACGCAGCTAGTTACAAGGTTCTTCATCGATAGTCGGCTTGAGTGAAACGTAATTAGGCTAAAAGAGTCAAGTACTTCTGTTAAGTACTTCTAGATAAAATGTCAAGGGCTGGTTGTATGCGATGTGTTCACGTTTACCTAGCAGCTAAAGTTTGATGTCACGCATACTATGCTGGAAATGTTGATATTGTAATTACTCACGGATATGTTATTTAAGAACCAAACCATTGGTTGAAATGATTGACTGTAATCGGGCGACCTCTGTCAGCGGAACGGTTCGTTCGTTTCGGGTTTCCCATTGACACTGCATGTATAACTAAACTAACAGTTTCCGTGTTTATATGTTTTCGGTGATCAATAAAGCATTGATTGATTGATTGATATGTCAGTCGATAAGCCTAAGCGACTCAGTCGACGGAGTCGCCAAGTCAGTCGCTAACTCTCCAAGTCAGTCGTTAACGCGTCTGTGAGCGACTCTGAGGACTATCCCCGTAGTAGAACTGCTATGGCTCAGTCTCGTTCCTTTGCTTCAATTGGCCCCTCTCTTTGGAATGCTCTTTCTCCTTCTGTTCGCTCCAAAATTCTATCTGGCAGTCTCTCTTCTTCATTCGGTTTTCTCAAAACCTGTTTATTTTCACGGTGCTTAGCACACTGGGAGCGCTTCTGAACGGTTCACCCTATGAGAGGTGCTTTACAGATGTTTGTATGTATTACGATACGATATTACAGATCCACAATTGATTAAAGTTTAAGTTTTCCACAGACTAAGCAGTACCTTTGGTCTAGAAAAGGGATTCTCAAACTTATTTGTTCTCCTGCATCCTCCGATGGAGGGGACACATTCATATTTTGACTAGAGTGGTTCAAAAACATAAAAGTCAAGCTAGAGGCCAGGACACCCCTACATTTTTTACACTTGTCATTTGTATTATTCTGGCAAAATTTCAGCTTCCTACTCCAACTGGAAGATGATGCTCAAAGACACATACTTACACCATTGTAATCGTTGTGTAAAAGCAAAATAAATGTGTTACAAATTGTGATTATCTTGGTAACTTTCTTACGTAATTATACAGTGATGTTCTCTTACTAACTTTTTATATTTCTGATTCAATGCACAGTTCTTATTGCAGATCTTGCTATCTACTTCCTGTTCATTAACAGGTATTTGGTTGAAATTTATTTTAATTGATATTTGTACAAAAGTACTGTTTATGCAACATGCAATTCCAGAATTCACATCTTTGATTGCATTTAAACTGCATTCTGCAGAATTTCATACATTGATAAATACATACAAGCATATATATGCATATATACATATATACATAGTTACATACATACATACATACATACATACATACATACATACATGCATACATACATACATACATACATACATACATACAGTCCATCATACATACATACATACATACATACATACATAGGCCTACATAGAAAGCTAAAAATGAACATGCTGATTCCGTAATAGGCGAATCTACACCAGATTGTTCCTTGGTGGTTAACAGGGTAAGTAAAATGCTTTCTGAGATTTTTTTAAATCAACGAGTTAGACCTCCTGCCAGTGCTGGTTTCTGGAGGTGACAAGGAAAACCTGCTAGGAATTCTAAAGTTGGCTTTTGGAGGAGAACTTAATGAAGCCAAGGCTATTTACGATCTGCTGGAAGCATTGAAGTTGACTAAAAAAGTTAAAGTCATGAGCTTTGACAGTACTTCTGTGAACACTGGTCGCTGGAATGGAGCATGTGTTCTTCTGGAAAATATGATTGGTCGAGTGCTTCTGTTATTGGCTTGCTGTCACCATATCATGGAAGCGATCTTAGCCAAGATCGTCACTTTCGTGCCTTTAAGTTACCTACACATAGCCTACAAATATTCCGGAGTTTTAATGCTGTTTTGAAAATGTGGCATATGACAAATTGCAGAGAATGAAGCCAAATGCTGAAACAGAAAATTTCCGTGAATCCGCCATCACCTTCCTCAGCAATATGGCGGGAAGGAAATGGCAGGAGATGAAGATTGTGCAGAATGTTCAATGAGTCCAGTGAATGGATTGTGAGATGCAGGGCAAACAGGCTTCATGAGGGAGCAAGCCTCAGAGATTTTGCTACAAAGAACAAAGCTACCCCAGTCCCTAAAGTAGGTGTTTCATTTCTCCCCTTCCACCAGACGAGTGTAGTGAGAACTCAGACTATCAACATTGATCGTGGGAAAATGGATTAAAGAACTGCCGAACACGGTGTCAAGTCCTTTGAAGAATTGAACAGCCTCCTCCAGATGATGAGGAAGTTGTTGCCTCAACAACTTGCAGTTCCTCCTGCAACTTTTTGACGCAAACAGAACGGCTGATCCCACTTATACTACGAAGAATTCTTCTATAGATGCAGTCATTGCAGGGCTGAAGAAATGAAGTTCTGCGACACAATACTTCTTGGGACTTCAGAGGGCGCCAGCGTAGCTGATCGAGCGTTGTTCATTCATTCATTCATTCATTCATTCAGAGCATTTATATAGCGCCTCTTCAAGAAGCTACTCAGAAGCGCTCCCGGCCCAGCCACGACTAAAGAAAAAAGACTTGAGGGACTTGTAGAACCCTGCCGGATGGCTCACAAGTAAAGAACGGAGATTAAGCGGGAGGTCATTCCAGATGGAAGGTCCTACCACCGAAAAAGCACGGCGCTGCTTAATAGCCAAGCGTGCCCGTTGTGTCGTTCAACGTATAATTTTTTCGTCTTTTCACCGGTCTCGCTTCTATCTCAACATTCTGCTCAGTCAATCTAAATCAGGATATCAGGTAGATCGTTCCTATCTCATCTAAAATAACTTCAATACTCTGCAACTCACTCAGTTTAAATTTGAATTTCCCGCATGCCGCGCACATGGCAATTTCACCCTTCCGCCATCTTTGACCTATATCTCAACCGCCATCTTTGACCTATATGTCAACAATGCCTTCGCTGGTCTCAATTCTTCTGCCTTTTCTTCTCATCCGCCTATCCTTATCTACATCTAACATCGGACCTTCACATCTCTCGTGCCCCATTTCCACACTACCGACGGCAACTGCACAATATTCGCACTTTAACTCCATCCCATCTGCCTCATTCCTGCTCACCCGTCGTCACATGTTTCACTCATCTGCCATAACATTCCGACAAATCTTGTTCACCCTGCTCCTATCTGGCGACATCGAGACTAATCCGGGCCCCATCACAGGCTCCTTACACCATGCTACCAGGTCCTCCACCAAGAAATTTCTGCTCTTTTCCATCAACATCCGATCTCTGCTTAACCCCAGAAACTCCATTGCTCTAAGTGACCTTGCCTCCTGTTCTCGTCCACCTGATGTTATTGCCCTCCAAGAAACCTGGTTATCCACTTTATCTTCCAACCCCCTTATCTCTGACTGCATACCTCGTGGCTACTCCTTCCAAAACTTTCCTCGTACCACCTCCTCTGCAAAGTCAGTAAAAATCTCTGGTGGCGGCACTGCCTTCCTGGTTCGTGAACCAGCTGTCGTCCTCAACTCCACTCATCACAGTTTCCGTTCTTTCGAATGCTCCTCCACAACACTCCGACTTGCCTCAGACCTACTAACAGTCTTCAATATCTACCGGCCTCCTACCTCGTCTGCCTATTCCTCAAAGCCCTCTGTCTTTCTAGATGAATTTGGCTCTCTCCTCTCACTCGCTGCCACTACTCCCAATGAATTCCTGCTCACCGGCGACTTCAACATCCATGTTGACAATCCCTCCGACTCTCTTGCATCCGACTTTCTGAACCTCCTCTCATCAGCAAATCTCATTCAACATGTCAACTTCCCAACTCACATCAAAATCCACACGCTCGACCTTGTTATCACTTCTGCCTCCTCCTTCTTATCACCCAAACTATCACACTCTGTTCTCAACATTACTGACCATTACCTAATCATGGCCGACCTCGAAATTAAGCCTTTTCCTCGACCCCCTCCTTCCACTCACTCATTCCGTCTCATCGGGTCCATTGACTACCAGGTCTTCACCAAAGATATCCTTCACTCTCAGCTGGTTCTTAACCCTCCGTCTTCTCTTGACGACCTCCTGTCTTGCTACAATTCCACACTTTCTGACCTCCTTGACATCCACGCACCACTCAAAACCAAGCACAGCTCACATACCAATTACCCTTGGTTCACCTCCTACCTCCAAGCTTTTAAAACCTTCCGCAGGTGCCTGCGGAAGGTTTTCAGGCACCCGCCGCATTCGACACCATTGACCACAGCCTCCTTCTTCATCGACTGTCATCTTGAGCACGCCTACCAGAGCGCTTCTGACCCAACTTCCAGAACAAAAGCCTTCGCTACCCTAAAATCTGTTACCAATAGATACCACAAACTGATCGCTGCTGCCAAAAAGAAGTACTACTCCTCGCTAATCCATTCCAGCTCCTCAAATCCAAGACATCTGTGGAGAGCTGTAAATTCTCTTCTCCATCGCAAATCTCCCTCTCCACTACCCAGCTCCATTCCCTCTCCCTCTATCGCTGATACCTTCTGTTCATTCTTCTCGGACAAAATCTCATCCCTTCGCTTTACACTGCAATCTCTTCTAGCCTCCAACTCTTCCAGCACTGATCCACTCCCATTTCCAAACCCTACTCCTCCTACCTCTCTATCATCTCTCCCAATTTTCTCTCCTGCCACTGAAACAGAAGTGGCACTCCTCCTAAACTCTCTTCCCAACAAGCAATGTGAACTTGATCCTATCCCCACCTCTCTTCTAAAAGACTGTGCTTCTGTCCTCGTTCCTGTAATCACCAAGATCATCAATCTCTCGATCTCCACTGGTAACTTCCCTATGGTTTTCAAGCACTCTCTCGTCTCTCCCCTGCTCAAAAAAGCAAATCTTGACAAGGAAAACCTATCTAACTACCGTCCCATCTCAAATCTTTCCTTTCTATCGAAATTAACTGAACGAATTGTCCTTACCCGGCTCAATGACTACCTCTCTTCAAACTCACTGCTCAATCCCCACCAATCTGGCTTCACTAAACACCACTCCACAGAAACTCTACTCGTCTCTCTCTACAATAAACTGGTCTCTGCAGTCAGCCATCAGCAAGTCTCCTGCCTCTGTCTCCTCGACATCTCCGCCGCATTCGACACCATTGACCACAGCCTCTTTCTTCATCGACTGTCATCTTGGTTTGGCGTCTCTGGCACTGCTCTACAATGGTTCCAGTCCTACCTGTCTTCCCGATCCTTCTCTATTAAAGCCTCCAGCCACTGTTCGCAACCTCCCACTTTCTTGTGGTGTCCCTCAAGGCTCCGTCCTGGGTCCACTGCTCTTCATTCTGTATACTACACCATTAAGCCATCTCATACAATCCTCCTCTGTTGACCACCATCTCTACGCAGACGACACCCAACTCTACATATCCTTCTCCCAAGCTCTTTTTCCACCTCCATTGCCAAACTACTCAATGTGGTTAACCTAGTCTCTCAATGGATGTCGTCCAACCTCCTCTGCCTGAACCCTTCCAAAACAGAATTTATCATCCTAGGCCTTCCTGACCAAAGAAAATCCCTGACCCTTCAATACTCCTATCCACTAACTCTTCATCTCTTACCTTCACCTCCGATGCCCCTGTCCGCAATCTTGGTGTAACCTTTGATCCACATCTCTCCTTCTCTAACCACATATCCAACCTCTCGCGCTCCTGCTTCATGCACATTCGTGACCTCCGCCGCATCCGACCCATGCTCGACTTCAAAACTGCCTCCACCATTGCTACCTCCATTGTCCACTCAAAGCTCGACTATTGCAATTCCATCATTCTAAACCTTGAATCTACCCAACTAAAGCGTCTGCAACTCCCATCCAAAACTTATTAGCAAGGGCCGTCACCAGAACGCCCAAGCATCATCATATCACTCCGATCCTCAAATCACTCCATTGGTTAAAAATCCCAGAGCGAATTCACTTCAAAGTCTTATCACTAACCTACAACTCTCTACAATACTCCCAGCCCAGATATCTTCGCGACCTCTTCACTATCCAGCCACCCCGCTCTACCAGATCTTCCTCCATTCTCACTCTCTCTCGACCTTCTGTCACTACTCATCTCAAGTTCTCCAACCGAGCAATATCCAACACTGCACCACGTCTCTGGAACGACCTACCTCCTGAATTCATTCCGCACTTTTTCGGTTCCTCAACCATCATCTCCGATCACCCACCATCTTCCGCATCGGGCTCCTCTATCCATCACCGCCAAGTCTTTCCACTTGAAACTAAAGTCTCTCCTTTTCAAGAACTCTTACCACGACTCAACTGATCATCTAACTTCAAACTCTCGACCTAAACGACACCCACCTTAGCAGCTACTCTGACCCCTCTGATCCTCTGGAAACCGGACTCTGACCTCCCTCGGACTACTCTTTTTTGGACAACCCTTCTGACTAGACGCAGCGCTCGTGAATAAGCTGGTGCCCTGCGCTTGGCTTTCGAGTGGCGCTTTAGAAGTTTGGAGATTACGATTACGATTACGATTCAGTTGAGGAGTTGCTAATTGTTTATGTTTCCTTGCAGCAAATAATATTACTAACATGACATAGCTACTATTTGTGTACAATGGTCATTGGTAAATTAATAATCTTATCACAATTTAAGATTTCAAGACGTTATGCGTATTTTCTAACCTATCGCACTGTTAGTTCTATATGGTAAAGGGGAAGGGTCTGTGAGCACCGTCTTCCAGTTGGAGTAGGAAGCTGAAATTTTGCCAGAATGATACGATTAACAGGTGTAAAAAACTGAGGGGCTGTCTTGAACTCTAGCTTGAACATCATTTTTTACCATGTGACCATGGACCACCCTAATTCTGACTCAACGGTGGTCTTCGTAATTTCTTGTATCATAGACAGCTGACGCAAATGAACTAAACATTGTCTTTGTCGATGCAATGCATGTAACTGTAGCCTTTTATAATAAAATGTTCCATAAACTGTGGATATCGTGAACCAGATTTTTACATCATCTATGCAGCTATTATTAGGACTAAAAATTGATATAGACCAGATGTGACGTTGTGTAACTATCGTACACATCAGCCTTCGCACGCATACCGCTTCAGAAGGCATAGGTGTACACTGTATACTGCTAAAGGTCAATAGGCATAAGCTTTCACAACGATTTAAGTTGTAAAAGATCTTGAGCCACAATAAATTTTACAACTTAAAGCTGCTTTGGTTTCTCAGTCACTGTCGTCGTCAAAGTGTTGAAGCAACACGGCTCGCTCTCTCTATCTCTCTCTCTCTCTCTCTCTCTCTCTCTCTCTCTCTCTCTCTCTCTCTCTCTTTCTCTCTCTCTCTCTCTCTCTCTGTGACTCTGTGTGTGTCTCTGTCTGTCTGTCTGTCTGTCTGTCTGTCTGTCTATCTCTTTCGCAATATTTTTTTCGTCAAGCCCTGAGACGGATGAACGGGGTTCCTGTTCTTTGACGCTGGCCATTGTCAAAGAAGGTTGAAACCAGGAAATACGTGTTGCAAGGCTAGTGCTCATCCTTTAGTGAACATAATATTAGGCCTATAGTACCTAGCTCTCAGATGGGTCCGTGCATTAATCAAACAACCCTCACTGTGCAAAATACACCCGAAAGTGCGAGTGTATGGAGATATCACATTGTGCGCACCGTATAGTGCTAGCTGTTGAAAACGTTACACTTTCCAAATAAGTGGAAGAATCCACCTATGTAAGCAAGTAAGTGAAAATGTACGAGTTATTTAATGCTTAGGCCTAAACAACTCATGAATAAATAATGACATCCGAAACCTAAGCACACTGACTGGACTATTGATTACTACTTTGAACTGCAAAGAAAGCTCGGGCATTAGAATTTAATTATGTCCCTATTACTTTTACGAAATCATTTTACAATAGACTCAACCGATCTTTTCTGTGTAGGCTAGAACAAAATTGAACGAACGCAAGAACTGACGACTTATTTTCCTAGGTTTGAAATCAAAAGACATCGACGACTATAATAACAAATTCAAAATTCAAAGTAATCAAAAGCATCAATAACAAAATTTCGCATAACTGAAATCTTTGGATTTCTGGCTCTGTGATCAACCAGATCACCAGTAATTTTTTTCTCAGTGGTAAAGTCTTTGAGATAAACTTTGTCTGGACTGCATCGACCGTTCTTAACGAATAATAGACTGGCCTCTTCAGTTAAACACGTAGGCTACCCTGCCGTCAGCGACTTTTGATTTCTTGACAGATTCTCATCTATGCCTAAGTATTGGCATTCTGTCGTGATGGGAATGATGGATGGAAGTGGACGAAGAGGAAGACCTGGACTGATGGCATCAGGGATTTGTGCAAACAAGACGTACACAGCTTGAGTGTACTGGCGCAAGACAGAGGATTATGGAAACAAATGACGAAATTTGCATTGGACACCTACGGGCTTTCGACCCATGGATACTGATGATGATGATGATAGGCCTACTAATTATTATAGGCACCGTTTATTTTGCCTACGAAAAGTGAAGTATGGTAGCCTACCTCAGCCCAATGAGTTGGAGAACAGGTGTCTAGCACGCTCGAAATAACACAGAGCCTAAAATAAGTGATAGTCACCTTTCATTACTGAAGTGAATTTTTGACGTCGCAACCATGTACATTTATTAATAGGACCATTTGCAAAAATGCGTTCTATAAACTACACCTCTTCTCTTGGTTTTACAGAACTGTAGCCTACTTCTCCAAGTATCAGCGCAATCTCCACAAATTTAAATATTTGGTAGCTATGATTCATTCTTACCTCTCCGTGCTTTTTCCTGACGACTTCTGATTCCCGTTTTCTTTTTATATGTTTTGTATGTTTAATATTCTCATCCAAGCCGCATATCATAGACCTAAGTGAAGTATGGTACCTCAGCCTAAGTCCAAGGTGAAGTCTTCTGTTTATCAGCTCGGTACAAAGGTCAAGTGAATCTCTATATTTTAGCACCGAGCTGTTTTCAGAGTATAAATCAGCTATAGTATTCGGTTGATGGCCATTGAGACCGCTCTACCGATCGGATACCAAACCCGACGAGGAGACAACGACGTGTGTCTATTAAGAAACGATTGTTGGATTTAGAATTAGGCAAATATCGTAGAAATACAAGAAATATTTCTGCTTGGCATACTTCGTCATTGTTCTCGATCTCCTCCTCACAAACGTTCTACCGCTTATGTATGTGTATAAGCACTTGTTATAGCGCCCCTTCTACTCAGAGACGCTCGCGACTACAGCGCGGACACTCAATCGGAGTTTCACGCTGAAGTGCATGAGCAATTGCGAGTGAAGGACTTGCCCAGGGTCGGCTTGAGGTGGATTTGAACCCGCAACCCTCCTGCTGCAAGGCACCGAATATACCCCTACACCACCGCACCCACATCTTAGTACATCATAGACCAAGCAGGCCTACTTACGAACGACACGTGTAAAATTTATAGGTCCATAGATGTAGACTATCATAAAACTGTCCAATCCAGTTCAAAATCAGCTGAAAACTAAAGTACTAACTCCTGAAGAACACTTAGCTACCATATGCAAGAACATATTAAAATAAACGCTACAAAATATCGAGTTCGAGAGTCCATTGTAGAAGCAGATCAACTTGCAGCTTGTGCTGATTCCGAACACACTTTGCAGTCTAATATTATTCAAATGTAAAAATAAAACCAAACTAAAATTTATAATTGATAAATCAAATATAAAAATAATATTGAATTTTTAGATACCTTTTTGTGCCATCCTTAGCACTTGAAATTTGATAAAAATGACGTCATTATTATGCCATAACTGGACGACAGGAACTGTTAAAATCCAGTATTAGCTAATTTTGTCAGCATTAAAACGGTGTTGGAATAATTATACTCATTATTTTCATATTACCAATAAGGGTCCCATTTTCGCGGGCACAGTGTATATATTGTCAGCTTGTTTTTCTACAAGTGAAATGTGAGTTAGAATGATGTGAGAAATGGCAAGAAAAAGAAAAACTTTTCGCAATATTGAATAAAATGGTAGGACTCTGCGAGGTCCGCAGCTTTTTGATGTCGTGCGTGCCACAACGCTGGCACGGATGCTTTATGCCTCGCCTGTTTGGTGGGGTTTCGCCGGGCAGTGCGAAAGGAACAGGCTTCAAACCTTGATACGTCGCCTCATTCGCTATCATTACCTTCCTGAGGACTCACCGTCCTTTGAGCAGTTATGCTTTAGGCGGATTCCCGTCTATTCTCTGCTGTTCTGACCGATAAAGGTCATGTGCTACATGCCTTGCTTCCCCCTGTTAAAACTTCCGTTTATTCTCTCCACCCTAGGGCCCATGATCGTGTCATTCCTCCCGCTGATAGCCTGATGCGAAGAACCTACATCACTAGGATGATTTATAGGACTTAAATAAAATAGACTTGCTTATTTAGATTTATTGCAACTACTATGATGTGTGTACACCAAAATGCGGTTAGCAATTGGTTTATTAAAGGATATTCTTACTTACTTACTTACTTACTTACACTATAATGGACATTATACTCACACATTCAAGACAAACATCGACAAAAGCAGACTCTTCAAGAAGACGTCACCTCAAACTTCACAAAGGAAGAACAAACTTCGAGAATCGGTACTAAACATGAATAGTGACCACTCAGGGTACACTCGACAATGTAATGTAAATCCTCGAAAATTTCTCAGCGCCCACAAAACCCACGTCAGGGAGACCAGCTTATTCACCGGCTTCGGAATCAGCATAATGACCACTAAGGGTTCAACAAGCGTGACACACACAGCGGTGCGCGACTAACTCCCTACTTAACCGCTTAACGCCACATGCCGGATATATCCGGCGGCCAGCTGAAAATCCTCACGCCTTAGCGCCGGATTAATCCGGCATAAACGTAATGACTCAGGCATAGTGCTGGCGTGGCGGATTTCATGCAGTATATTATATTAGCAGAGGGTCATAAGCTATATTTGGGCGGAATTTTTGTTTTTACCCCGGCTACTTCCGGTCTGAGCGCTATGCAACCGGAAACGTATAGTAGTCTCACCCCGCTTAAGGCAGAGCTTCTACAGGGAACTATGTCTACTTGTTAAGCTCACAGGAGAGACAATAGATGACAATTTTGATTATTTAATTAAACGATAAACAATCAGTAATCATTAGGCGGTAATATAATGACAATTACAAATAAACAGTGAAGTAAGTCTTCTACTAAGCGTTGATAATAGTCCGTGAAATATTATCTCTTAATAAAGAATAATGTTCGTTATCTGTAGTTGACAATAATATTAATTAAAATTAAGAATAATAAAAATCAAGGTTAAACAATGAAGTATTAAGTTTTAAGTTTTAAGTGTTAAGTCTTAAGTGTTCACGAGTTCCAAACCTGGCTGTACCCCAAACGATCAATAACCCAAAGTTAAACCCAAAACCAATCTATCCGAACAAGCCTCGTTTTTAGGTGAGCTTAAGAATTTATACCACTGGTTTTGTACCCGTAGAGACGCTGAGCCAATCAGAGGAAAGATATAATTAAAAATATATTTAAGAATACAAGCTGAGGCACTTGCCACTCAAGTGTAAAGCCTGCCTAGGGAAACCATTCAGCCAATGAAACTAGCCCACACCTTATCCTGTAATGCCATGATAAAGCCAAGACCAACCAAGAGACTTATCTGCTTAATTCCCACTAGCAAGCATCTTTAGTCAATGTTGTGTGTATATATATACACTTATTATATACTTATTATATGCATGTATAACCTAGCCTCATGACATTAGGCCTAAAAGTACAAAAAGGCGAAACGGAAGTTTACAAGCAAAGAAGTCTTACAAACAGCTTTAGACAGTAATTCAATTGTAGTCAGTAATTAACATCTGACAGGTGCCAAGTCGGGATTCAAACGGGTGGAAAGTATGAATATTTTAGGAGTCACCCTCACAGGAAAATTTGACTTTGATAAACACGTAGACAACATTTTGTAGGAGGGCTAGGCAGTCACTTTATGCTCTCCGTGTTCTTGCTGCCCACGGGTTATCGGGATCAACACTCCACGACGTTGTCCGTGCGACTACTCTTACCAGGATGTTGTATGCCTCTCCGGCTTGGTGGGGGTTTGTGGGTCAGGACAGACGGACACGCCTACAGTCGCTGCTGCGGCGACTGGTCCGGCTACGATACCTGCCCGAAAACAACCCAAGTTTCGAACAACTATGCCAGATTGCTGGCACCCGCCTCTTCGGTGCTGTTTGTGCAGATCCAGGCCATGTTCTACATGACCTACTGCCCCCAATTAAAACTGTAGTATATGCTCTACGTCCACGTAAACATGACAGAATTCTACCTGTTGCAGACAGTCTGGCACGCAAAACTTTATTATTAGGATGATTTATTCGTGATTATATACTTCACAATGTACACCAAAGTGCGGTTAGCAATTCGTAATCGTAATCGTAATCGTAAATTTATATAGCGCCACTTTAAGAAATACTCCTCAGAGGCGCTCTCGACCTCACAACACCAAACCACGATCGAAAAGAATGGTTTTCAAACGCCTGCGGAAAAGGGGCAAGGAAAGACCAACAAGCTCAATACGGAGGTTGCTAGGCAACCTATTCCAGAGAGATGGACCGACCACAGCAAAGCTCTTATGAAGCACCATCGAAGTTCGAGGCACAGGGACAACCAGGTCGCCTTGAGTGGCAGAGCGAAGGAATCTACGACCTGGCATGTAAAGCACTGGCACAGAAGCTCCCTAAGATAGACTGGGGCTTGACCTGCAAGACAATTGCGAATAAGCATTAGGATCTTAAACTCAATGCGTTTTTGCATTGGCAGCCAGTGCAGTTCCTCCCGTATAAAGCAAGATATAATTATGCGCGAACTTTGGTATGCCTCCTATCAGCCGAGCCGCGGCGTTTAGCACAGATTGCAGCTGACTAATGCGCGACAGGGTTAAGCCCGCGTAGACAGCATTGCCGTAGTCGACTCTGGTGCATATGAATGCATGCATCAGGGTCGTAGCGGCTTTTGTTGTTAGAGAGCGGCGTACCGATCTAATCTGACGTAGATGGTAAAAGCACGTGCGACATACATTCCTCACGTCTTCTGAAAAGGTCAATTCCTGGTCCAGGGTCACACCCAAATCCCGCACAGTGGTAGAGAAAGAGACGGCAGGAAAGAGATGCTGTAGATAGGATAAATCGACTTTGGATAGCTGCCCGCGAGTCCCAACCCAGATGAACTGTGTTTTTCCAGGTTCAGCCGAAGACGGTTGGATGACATCCAGGCGCCAATTACCTCCGATGTCATTTGCATTTTATCCACTAGAGAGATAGCATCTGAAGCTGGACCCGGACATATGCCTGGGTGTTATCGGCATATTGATGCGCCCTAACCCCCACAGAAGAAAGAACCTGGTTTAAGTCAGCGGTGTAAAGGATGTAAAGTAATGGCCCCAATATGGAACCCTGTGGAAGACCAAATGAGACCCGGACCAGTCAGACCGGGTGAAACCAAAAACCACAGACTGGCTACGACCAATCAGAAAAGCCCGCAACCACAACAGAGCAAATGGATCAATAAAGGATATACTTACTTACTTACTTACTTAGAGTTAGATTAGAGCAGCGATTTAGATAGTAATAAATCCGATGACGAAACACGGGCAATTCAGGATGCAGGAAACGATGACGACGAATTTATTGACATCGACGATGGATCGCATGCTTATGCGTTGTGCCATGTTTTGGACTTTGGCACAGCAAAATCAAATTGTGGGAGTAGATCATGATATTCCTTGGTTGAAAATAATAGATCTGAGTAAATATGAGCTGTATGTTGGTTTATACGTGTTCAGCAAATGTCAAAAATTAATTACGCAACTAACAATAAGCCACAAAAATTTCGCTACTTTTACCAATATGGTGCGGCGCCTGGATTTCTTGGCTTGCGGCGGTTAAAGGGTTAATAAGCATAAAATTTAATTGTTTCAGTACAATTACAAAAACTATTAAATTAGAATTTGAAATTTCCATTTTCATTTTCGCGTCTAATTCGTTCATTAAACATACTTTTCAATATCTCATTTTCAGACTTTCGTAGGCCCCTGAAAAGTTCGTAGGCCCTAGGCACAGTGCCTACTGTGCCTAGTGGATAGAACGGCCCTGCGTCGACGTTACCATCGGGTTTAACATCAGGATTTAATTGTATTTTTTATTGACGGAACACATTATGTAGATATAGGTTCAAACGGGACGCAGTAAAGCCGGAATATAGTAACGTTATCTGTAGACATTATTCCACACACAACTTGTTGTGATCTGGATCTCATTATTACGCATGTGCATAGCTGATAGCTCATATCAATCAATCAATCAATCAATTTTCGTTTATTCCGAACACCAGGCTGACAGAACGCAGCTTGTTACATTAGTTAGTCGTATATTTATATATGCTACAGCATCGACTACGCATGTGCAATGTGCATAGCTGATAGCTCTGTAAATCTCAGTAAATAACTATTGGCAGGCCTACTAGTCTTCTCATCTTTTGGTTCTCTGCCACCCTAGGCAGGTTCTTACGTCTAATGTCGCCATTCGTCACGTTGTCTGGCTTTCTCCTTCAACTTGCTGTAATCCTTCTCCATCATCCAGTCCAACAACATCATTCTCAGTCTTCCTCTTGTCTTCTTGGCCTCCATTCTTCCCTCAATTATTGTTCTTAGTAGTTAGTCTCCCCTCATAATGTGCCCCAACCATTTTCGCTGTTGGCTTCTTATTATTCCTATCAGCGATCTTTTTCGTCCACCAGTTGTAGTATATCTTCATTATTTTGTCCTGCGTTCCATCCAGCTGACTCTTTCCATCCTTCGCCAACATCTCAAAGGCCTTTAATCTTATGATGTCTTCCTTCCTCAGAGTCCATGTTTCACAGCCGTATAGCATCACACTCCATATCAGAGACTTGACAATTCGTTTCTTCAGATTCTTTTTAAACTTTCCTCTCATTAATTCCTTTCTTTTATAGAAGGCATCTTTTCCCATGGCTATTCTTCTATTTACCTCTACATGACACTTTGCATCATTTGTGATCATACTTCCTAGGTGACAGAATTTTCCAACTTGTTCCAGTTCCTTTCCATCTATTGTGATCAGAATTTTCTTGCGTCCTTTCCTTTGCTTATCCTCATGATCTTTGTCTTTTTGATGTTTATTTTCATAGCATACTCCTTTGAGATCTTATTTCAACTGATCCATCATTTTTTGTAGCCCATTCTGGCTACCTGCCAACATCGCCTGGTCATCTGCAAATCTTAGGGCTTTCGTCAATCTTCCTCCCACCTGTATGCCCTCCTTCACCTCCTCCATCGCCTCTCTTACTAATTCCTCAATGTAGATGTTAAAGAGAATTGGTGATAGTGGGCACCCTTGTCGTACTCCTCTACCTATCACTCCTGGTTCTGAGAATTCTCCTTCTATTTTTATTCTTACTTTCTGTCCCATGTATAAGTTTCCTATGAGTCTTCTGTCTTTCCAGTCCACCCCTATTCTTCTCAGTGCATGCATTAATTTCTTCCAATCGACTCTATCGAAAGCCGTTTCAAATTCATATAAACACATTTTGCTTTTTTCTGTGAACAGTTATTGTGTATGGTAGAACTTCTACGACTTTGAATGACCTCACAATTACGAGTGCGCTAGGCTCATAACTTCCTGATGCTAATTAAAAGTGAAGACCTATTACGCATGTGCAATTGTTCACAGCCACACGACCATAGACGTGGACGTCAATGTTTGATGGCCCGGTCGATGATCACGTGGTCAAACAACTGCCACTCTTGAGGAGACGTTCAGCAGGCACCTGTTTCTTGCACGTTCCAGCCGCTGCATAAACGCGATCCCGCATTCGTGACGTCGATCACCTGATCTCGTCTGATTGAAGAGTGGCAGTTTTTTAACCACGTGATCATCGACCCAGGTCATCAAACAGTGGCGTCCACGTCTACGGTCGCGTGCCCGTAAACAAGGATGACATTTTGAACACCAGATGTAGCTGAACTTCACCTTCTTGTGGCTCTTGTATGTTGGAAACTTCCTTTTTCAGTGCTGCATCTCAAATGTTCATAAAAGTGACAAATTCACCAACATTTCCAAACGGCGTTAGGATTTGGTGATGATATGGCTAATATTGCCGTTTTTAAAATTTCAGTCAAATGCTAAAAGATTTGACCGAGTTATGACACTTTTTCTAGGGTCCACTTTTCATCGGGACACAGTGTATATATGAGTGAAGGTAACAGAGATGACTACAAAGAAGAAGCAGTGCAGAGTGAGGATGATGTGGGACCGGATGTATTGAAGGAGCAGATACTGGCAGCCATTGCAGAATTGAAAAACAATAAGGCTGAAGGAATTGATAACATCCGAATTGAAATGATTAAAAACTTTGGAGAAAAGGCAATGAAAAAACTAGTACAACTATGCAAAGACATATACAACACAGGAGTATAGCCAGATGATTTCTTACCATTATGGTTCCGCTAAAGAAGAAACCAAACGCAACTACATGCGAAGACCACAGAACCTGAAAACGTCTCTTTACCAGTGAAGAGACTGGCCCGGGTCGGGAGCGCCTCTGTTTTTGAGTGGCGCTATATAAATGCACGATTACAATTACAATTACACTTACAACCATTAGCCTGCTTAGTACTTACGCATGCATTAAAAATTGTACTAAGAGTCATCACGAAGAGAATGCAGTCCAGGGCGGAAACAAATGACTGCTTAGGAGAGGACCAATACGATTTCCGAAAGGGAAGGGGTAATAAGAGATGCAATTGGAGCGTTGAGGGTGCTGACAGAAAGAAGCATAGGCCTACAGCATGGGCAGGACATCTACGCATGCTTTGTCGAGAACGAAAAGGTTTTCGATAGAGTCGATTGGAAGAAATTAATGCATGCACTGAGAAGAATAGGGGTGGACTGGAAAGACAGAAGACTCATAGGAAACTTATACATAGGACAGTAGGCTCGTAGGCTAAGTGGTAAAGCGATAAAATCACGAGCATTACGTAGCAGAGAGTTGTACAGGAAAATTAGCCGAAAACATTTCAGTGCTAATTTTAACCTATTTTAGGTCATAATATGTTTGACCCAAATAGAGTTGAATAGAAATGTAAAGGGTCATCTCTTTGACGCTGTGACCTATCGCCACACAATGTAAAATTTGCGCTGTTCCGTTAAAACTAAAAACTAGCCATATAACATCGTTTCTAGTTAATCGGAGATGGGACACATTTCAAGTAAAAGTTTATAAACATTTTCCTTTTAAAGTTACTCTGCACTTCATGAGAATGCTTAAATGTAAATGCGAAAATGTTTCAATTGGCCTACCCGCTTTAAGCTTCCTCCAATAAAGTCTTAGCTGCGTCGTCTGATGACTGATAGTAGGCCTAGGCTACTTGTTTTGTGTAACCGATGAAACTCTGCTGCTCAATTATATTAGCCTACACTAAACTGTGATAAAATTTCGGCGGGTACAACAACCCTGCACTAGTTAAGACTGGTCTAGTCAATTTTATAATTGAGGAAGTTTATGTGCTGAGCAATTTTTATGATATCAGGGCAGCCGTGCGAATCGAAGGAAATTTCCCAGATCAAAGTAAGAACAATGTTATTATCTTACGATGTCACACGATGGAAAATAAATCTTTAGTTCTTACATTCGGGTCATTTTTCTAAATCGAAAATTGAGAATCGGCTGAGCCTACAGTAATTCGCTAATAAGGAAATAATAGCTCAACGCTGATGTGTGAGTTTTTGTTGTAGGCCCTATATCCAAATTTAAAGATTATAGACATAAAAAATAGAATTTGAAAAAGCAAATATTTTAAGATAGTTTTGTCCACCTTCCGAAATGCAGAGTATAAAATTATTTTAAATTGAATTATTTTCAGTAGAGCACACTTAAATTTCCACTGCCGTTCAATTTCCTTTTGGCGATTTCGAACTTTCTAATAATCCTCGTAAAAACTGATATTTGAAAAATACCTCTAATTCTTTCATATAGAAATTTAAGTCTTCGTTGTCTTAACAATTCTAAGACGAACTGCCTCGGTGTTTAAACGTCTCTGCAACCAGCATTTAAACAATTCTTAGATAAATATGTATGAATTAGCCCAAACGCGTATTTTCTTGACATGCGGATTTGCTCACGCCACACAATTTTCGATTGAGGTCCCGTATCCCGACTATTTCATGAGGTAAACAGACAATTTATTTCCATTGAGTTTAGTATGAGTCAGTCAGTATTCAATGATATTCATTCATTCATTTATTCCGAGAATTTATATAGCGCCTCTTCAAGACACCTACTCAGTATGGCAGAGTATGAGACGCTTCCATCGGAGGATGGAGGAGAAGAAATAAATTGAGAATCCATTTTTTCTAGACCAAACTGACTACTTAGGCTGTGGAAAACAAACTTTAATCAATTTTTGGTCTGTGACCGTAACCATTTGCGTCAAACTGGATATTCGAATCGATGTCATTCTTATGTGTGAAGTTCCAACTGTTTACCGTGAGCGGGTGTTGTTGGTTGATCTTACTTGCCTGCGCGCGACTGTGAGGGAACACTTTCTTCATTCAGATATATGGATATAAAAAGCACAACATAAGGCCTACATGCACTGTGACACAGTAACCGATTGGTTGGAACGCTTGCCTTTCATATTAAAAAGTTCAGGCATGAGTTTCTTATGAAATTGTCACTGTGTCAGAACCTTGAAGAAATCCATAAGGGCTATTTCTAGGGACAAATCTGATGCAATTGGATAAACTCTCGCATGATGATGACTTGTGTAGGCTACTTTAAACCCTTCTTAGCTGCCATCTGCCTCCTCTCTCTGGTCGTAATCGTAATCTCCAGATTTCTATAGCATTAAGAGAGCAAAGTCGCAGGCACTAACAGTACTAACAAGACTCGGAACTCCACAGGAAAATTCGGGACAACCTCTCTGACACAACGCAGCGCTCGTGCATAAGCTGGTGCCCAGCGAATAGGAAATTGTTTTGAATTTCTCCACGGTAGTGGTAGCATTTTAAGCTGTCATCTGAACAAAATTGCTCTATAATTTGAGTGCTGATAAGAACAAGCTGTCACTTGTAGCTTACATGTAGTTTGAGTCGTGTTTGAGTTTTGGGGAGGGGTTTGGGAAGGGAATTTGAACCCTCCCCTATCTATTTTTTTAATTTCCACACTATAATGGTAGAATTTTAAGCTGTCATCTGAACAAAATTGTTCTATAATTTGAGTGCTGATAGGAACCAGCTGTCACTTGTTAGCTTACATGTAGTTTGAGTCGTGTTTGAGTTTGGGGGAGGGTTTGGGGAGGGGATTTGACCCCTCCCCTATTTTTAAAATTTCCACACTGTAATGGTAGCATTTTAAGATGTCATCTGAACAAAATTGCTGTTTTATTTGAGTGCTGATAGGAACCAGCTGTCACTCTTAGCTATTATTATCATATTCATGAAATATTTCAGAAATATTGGGGGGGGGTATAAGCAGCTCCGACCCCCACCTCAAGTTTTGGGGGACCGTCCCCCTGTCCCCCCCAAGTCTCCGCCCCTATCTTCCACACAACCGTGTTTCATCAACATCATTGGCACTTGTAGGCCTACACAAAAACCTTTTCCATCATCGTCATAATTTTTATGACTTTCAGATTCTTCACTATCTGTCTTATCTTAAATTTTTGTTTTACATGATGGTTTGATGTGTTTTGCTTTCCTTGTGTTCTTAGAATATGTTTGGCTCGACGTTCGACAAGGCACCGGTTGATTCGTGACGTTCTACGACTTACTGGGCACCGGTTGATTGGTCGGGACTGCGGCTTCGTCACTTTCTTTGTTCCATTGGCATTTGTCTAAACTCTACGGTTCGTTTTCTTCTGTTGAGGTTTTTTTAGTTCAGAAGCTGTAACTGCTTTGACGGCGTGTTCCTCCTCTAATGCTCTTTTGTTCGAAGTGTCTGTGAGTAATTCAGATAGCCCTGATTGTGAAGAGCAGGCCAATAATGAAGACAGTTTACTTAAATAAATGCATGGGGTTGGTTGAAACATGTTGCAACATGTTGCAACCAACATGTTGCAACCGACCCAGAGTTCAATGTTGCAACCATCCCCGAAGCAATGCATAGACATTGTTAATGGACAATTTTAACGACAGAGTTGTTTTTTGAGTCGTTTTTAAATAAAATGACTAGATGCATTTTGAAGCCCAATTCCTTTCCAACTTACGGCACCAAACAACACAAAATTGCTTTAAAGAAGCAACTACATTAAAAAAACACGAAACCGCCAAATTTACTTTTGATTGCCGAAAATAAATTTTGACTTTTTCGGTAGCTATAGGCAACTGCCTGCCAATAAATTAGGTCACATGGACCTAAAGTATATTCTTTACAAGGTAGGTGATTTAATTGTTCGCTGCTATTATTTAGCGCTTAACCAGCGATTGTCTCGCAACGAACGCCTGTTGCATCTAGCCTCGGTCTCCCCTACATTGTCTACTAAGCATAATCTGTCGAAATGTGAATAACGAATGCGATTGATAGTCTTGGTAGGCTACTAGTAACCAGCAGAAGTTAGGACGTTTCAGCTGCTGATAATAATAAATCAATTCAATTCAATTTAATTCAATGTTCAATAATCGTTTATTCCAGGAGTCTAGTAACAGTAAAGCAACTGACATTAAGCTGACTTTAGCCTCATGCATTACCAGTAGTCATCATCAAGAAAACGCTCAGCTATAACGACTAAAATCAAGTCATCGAAATTCGCTTGAACTGTTGTTGCAACTGCAAGGCGCTCCTTCATTACTCGTCATTATAGCATTGAAGTATAAGGATGATGATAATCATGATGATCATGATTATGATGACATTATGACTATGTAAACTGTAATATGCCAAAAACAAATCTTTGTCGGCGGCAACGGCCTATGTTGTCATAATGCCGTTAAACTGTGGATCCATCCATCCACTATGTTAACGATTCTGCCAATGAATATGATAATGACGATTACTATGATAATAATGAAGATGATGAACATGATAAAGCTGATGACAAGGGTAATAATGGTAATAATTTGTTTTTAACTTAGGATGGCGGACTATGAGGGTAAATCGAATGAAGACATGATTTCTTGGTTCATCACTGCCACATGCCAATTTATTCCAAAGAGGTTGTTTCCTGTGTCTGATAACATGCGTGACTTATTCATGACATCGAGCAATGAACGAAAAGAGTATTCGATACCGTGTGGCAGCCACGCGGAGTTCTATATTCGACCGTTGAATACATGCATCGGCGACTTTGATGGTTTAATATGCAACACTTTGGAGCTGGCCTACAGTGGCGACTTTCCAGTGTTTCCAACTGATATGAGTGGCCTAAACGAAACGATTCTGTGCTACAAAATTGAGTCATACCAGAGATATCCAGGTTTTGTTCGATTGCGAGTGTTAGGATTAATGAAGTATAACTGGAAATACAAAAACTACGAATTAAACTGTACAACTCTTTCAGGTTTCCACATTGGGCTAGGTATGGTCCCTGTTTCACCTTCATATTTTGATCAGGTGTATGGAGACACGTTTCAAAGCGCTGTTAGTGGTCCAGCGATGAAATATCAAATAGATTCAAATTTTATATTGGGAAGTGATGCCGTCCGAAGCGTATTTTGCCCTCAGTGGCCTAGAGAAGCCAAATCGTTGCCTATTCGACCAAGAAATTGCGGATGGCCAACAATGGATACAATCTCCGAGATTGTGCAAAATGGTTGTCATGTTGTTTATGCTCAGCATCGTTCTTACAGTGGCGATTATCATTTTCAGTTGCAGAATTAATTTTACTTCAGAGTTGGACTCCAAACTCAGCAGATTGTCTATCATTTGCTGAGATTCTTTGCAAAGAGAGAATTAATACAAAAAGATTGTTGAAAGGAAGATGAGGTTCTCTGTACTTATCATTTAAAGACTCTGATGTTATGGACTTGTGAAGAGATGCCGCCGGAATGGTGGAATTCCTCTTCTGTTATTGCCATCTGCTGTGAGTTATTGAAAAAGCTGTCAGAATGGCTAAAGAGGAGATATTGCCCAAACTATTTTATTCCTGAAGCTAATTTATTTTATGAGCCATCGAGCTCCACCATGAGTGAGAAGACTGAACGACGATTAAACGAGTTCCAAAATTCTGGAATTCTTAGTCATTTGTAGAAAATTATATACAGCCAACCACACGAACACAATTTCAATTTTTGCACACAAAGAAAGTTGTACCAGATTTCATGGACATTTTTTGCCTCTCTTTGAATATCGGAAAGCGAGTGAAAGAGAAGCTTTGGATATATTTCTTTCCGTCAGATTCTCAGATTATAATAAGATAGGTCGTTCTATAATTAAACCCGGATTAAGTTCAGGATTGCGCCTGAACTTAAAGTGTGCACAATATACAACAAATTTAACTGCGAAACTACACAGTAGAATGACATATCTTCCAACGACAGAGAAGGTCTTGTGTTTCAAGTACTTTGACTTTCTACTGTACATTTTGCATGATGCCTATGGCTTACGTTACGGAGAAATTTCGTGCAATAGCAATGTCTTTGCTGAATTTGTCGAAGTCTTTTTCATGCAATGCAGAATTGCAAGGTCTCAGTATCATAACGTTCCGAAACCGTACAAAGAACAAAGTAGTTGGTTTCTTTTCCTGCGTGCTCAGGAAGTTATGCAAAATAAATTAAAATGTATGAAAATAGGCTCAGACTTTCAACATTTTCTCTTTTTTCCATAAGAGTTTTTATAAATTTTAGAATGAGAAATAAATTCAACGTCATTGCATCAGCACATGTGGTGCTATCTGGCTGCTCTTTACTTTGCCATGACCAGAACACCAACAAGCAATACGTAATACGCTTGTTAATTCTCGAAGATGGCTGACGTCTCAAAAGGATAAACCGATATATATGAATGCAGGTTATTTGTTGTTTATATACGATGTCGCATGTATAATACGTATATAGATTGTGTGTGCTTCATACATAGATCAGTTTAAAAACACATAATCTTATATTTGTTTATCCAAAAAGTACAAAATTACGCAATAATCTGCGTCTATCGCTAATTATCGTTTGCTTTGTTAAAATTAACTGTAATTTCGAGGTGCCAAAATAATGTCCAACTAAATATACCATTTTGTATACTGATTTAATGCTGAATCCATTGGTGTATTACAAGATATTATATGTGAAAACAAACCCGAAATCCAGGGGGGGTAATATATTGTTTCGATGATAGTCAACGTAATGATTTCAATGCTTTCAGCCTGATCGTTAAACACGGATTAAGTTCAGGATTGCGCCTGAACTTAAAGTGTGCACAATATACAACAAATCTAACTGCGAAACTACACAGTAGAATGACATATCTTCCAACGACAGAGAAGGTCTTGTGTTTAAAGTACTTTGACTTTCTACTGTACATTTTGCATGTTGCCTATGGCTTACGTTACGGAGAAATTTCGTGCAATAGCAATGTCTTTGCTGAATTTGTCGAAGTAATTTTGATGCAATCCAGAATTGCAAGGTCTCAGTATCATAACGTTCCGAAACCGTACAAAGAACAAAGTATAGTTGGTTTCTTTTCCTGCGTGCTCAGGATCTTATGCAACATCTAACTGGATCAAATAGCCGCTCAGAATTTCAACTAGTGTCTCTTATCTCCAAAGAGTTTCTTAGAAAAGCTTTAGAATGTGACGATTCACAATTCAACGGCTTTGCTCCTGCAGCTTTGGCTTATCTGGCTGCTCTTCATTTTTCCACATCAGAATTCCAACAAGCAATACGCTTCTCCTTGTCAATTCTCGAAGATCAGACGTCTCAAAAGGATAAGGAAACACTGAATGCAGGTTGTTTGTTGTTTATTGACGATATCGCAAGAATCGTTGGATTGTGTGTGCTTCACAAGAAGATTACTGACAATAATCCTCACTTCATCAACAGGCAGCTTTATCTTGATCTGCGTCTTTCATCAGAGGTGTTTGCTTATTATTTAGCTGCATTATCTGCTGAAAAAATATCCAGACACATGGTTTTTTGTTGTGATTTTCCAGGTTCAGCATTTCCGATGGACGAATACTTGAATACCTTATTTAAACGGAAATGTATTGTTTCGATGAAATTAGGTAGCGATTTCAATGTCTTCAGACAGGTCGCTTATCGCAGAACAGATTCAATGACAGAAACCGAATCTACGAGTATGAATGCTTTGAAACTCAAGGAAACAGTAATTGGTGATCTAATGGAAATTGGTTTAGAAAATATGACATTATTCTACAATGTGATTCGCAAAGACTTTGGCATCAAGTGCAACACAGTCGACTGCTATCGTGCTTCTTACCTTTACAAGTGTCGCCAATACGATCAAGTGTTGCGATTATGTGAACAAATTCTTCATGAGGCTGATCTGCAGAGCCATCCGAAGAAATTTTCAATGGCGAATGTTTTGTTGTTGCCACCGTTTGACTCGTTTTTCGATGAAGATGTGCAGTCGTTGCTTGGATTTCACAGTCTCTTTTAGTATTTATCACCTCTCAACGACATTATACAAAAACTTGATGTAACTGACGAGTCAATATTTGCACACTGCTTTGTCAGTAGCGTGTTTTTTCGTAATAGTGGACTCTCGTTTTTTATTCACGATCATTATTCCATCAAATGTCACTATGTTCTTGGAAGACATTTTACTTGCAAGATATTTGAAAGTCAGATGTTGTATCGACTGTAATCTTCCGTATTCAGAAGCATTGACTGAATTTGCTTCTCAGAAAATTACTTTTCCGTTTGAGCAAATCATTCGCAGGTTTCTTTTCACAAAGCTTCGCTTTATCAAACAATAATTCGGGTTTCTCGTATTATTGATCAAGTTCCTTTTTCGTGACAAATTTGCTCTTTGTACTGTGTAATATTAAAGGTTTAAACTTTCTTCTCTTGTATTTTGGCGTGACTAGGCTTAGCAAGCAATAATTGCGATTCTGCGAAATTTTTACTAAATTTTGCAAGTGTCACCTGCTAAAGACCCGGTCTATACTTTACTTCTGGCTGGTCAATCTAGTACGCAGAACAACTTTGTCGAAAGAAGAGGCGTCGATTGAAGAAGAAGAAAGATGACATGGAGGGAGAGAAGTCGCTTAGGCTACAAATGAAAGATCCCCATGAGCATGAAGTATCATCGAATTCGTGTTTCATTTTAAGCCTCAACGTATCCCTCTGGATATGTTCGGCGCTTCTACAGCTGAATTGACTAGTACCGCTAATTGGTATGAAATTCTACACAATGTGCCTTTTTAGGGCGCTAAACCGCTTATTCATTTGTTGAAGAAGGCGCTAACCTTGCGCTGGACTCTGATGTATAGCAGCCAACTTGGAAGTGGATGCAAATCACATGATTAGGTTTTTTACTTTTTTAAGTTTCTTTAGTGTCTTTAGTTTTCTTTTGCAATTACTGTTTAATTTTGAGATCTGCCGATCTGATTGCTGTCATGTTCTCTAACCCTTCCAATTCCTACCCGCACCTCATCGTGGTGAAAGAATGATCAGCTAAAGTAAGATAGTGCCTGGTAGGGCTATGTCATCAGTGGTGATGGTTTCGGTCAGAGAACCAGTTAGGGCGTCTCATGAGCTGGACAGGTTCACCAGGAACTCCAAAACAGGTGGCCAAAGCAGGTGTTGGAAGGACACCTGAGGGCGAACGAGGTCCGTTACTTGGCCACCGGTTTCCTTAGAGCCAGGAGTGGTCACCACCTGACATAATGTCAAGAAATTTTACATAAAGAGCACACTTATGAATGACCAGGAGACTAACAAACATGGCTTTGACCTAAAGAGGTTTATAACTATAACTGATTAGATGGTATTAGCATTAGGGCTAGTTAGCTTAAAAATAATTATTGATTGTTTGACCCAAAATAACTCTGACTACTAGGGAAGGCTCGACCCTAGTTACCGTGAAGCATCTTACGTCTACTGCTTATGAGATGGTAAGCGTGAGAGAAATGTTGTGGTCACACAACGACCCACTCTAAGTCTGCATTTTAGCTACATATTTGGCATAATTGAGAGAAAGGGGTTGTTTAGGAGCACCCATAGTTTAGTGTCCTATAGGCAAGAGCTTGCTTTTATGTTTTACAGAGAGTCTCTTTAGGTCCTGATATCACCAGCCAAGTCCAGCATATAATTAACATATCTATGTCGCCCTGCGAAGCTGAGGGAAATATGTGGGTCCAATAATTAGGTCCAATAACAATTAGGGAAATATGTGGGTCAAATTATAAGGTCCAATAAAAATTATGTGGATCGACGAATTATGTGGGATAAAAAATAGCTTTAGTTATATCCAATTCTTCTGGAGCTGTTTGATTGCCTGTTTTGACTGCAACGCTGTTTTGTGCCAAAAGGTGTAAAAATTAATGGCTTTAATTCTTTAGTAAACCGGCTTCCATTAAAATTTAACTGATTCAACTAAATGACAGTTAGAACTATCTGCAGACAATATTTTAATAGCATACATTACTTTGAAGCTATCATTTACAGAGTAGGTACTAAACGTTCTAACGATCACTGGTATCATTATTTGGAAGGAAGTTTCGGCAGCTACAGCACTGTTGAAAGGCGAGTTGTTTGTTCTTAGTCAAAGCATTTAATATTTCTTTTTTCTTGGCAATGCGATTGGACCATCTCAAGAGATAAAAGTTAAGCATTTGTTAAGGAACCTAAGCAGAAACTCATCAGAAATGTTAATACGAGAATTCACAGAAATTATTAAGTTCACAATGATTACGAACAAAATATTTTCATGAATAAATCCATTTAACCTTCGCAGGACCAAAACATTTTACGATACGTCGAGGTCCAAGCGGGTTAATTTTTTACCCCACCAAAAGTTTTAATATCTCAGCTCCCGGGTAGGCTACAATAACAAATGAAGTATCGAATTTAATAGTATCAAGGTCAAGGAATCCATTTCTTGTAGTGCCAATAGGGTGCAAGTGTTACTTTCAAGATGGCGGCCAATATGGCCGCCAAAACACACAAAAATGTATATCTCAGCTCATAGTTAAGTTACCATAACAAATAGAGTGTCTAATCAAATAGATGCAAGGTCAGCGAATCGACTTATTGCAGTGCCAATAGTGTGCGAGTGTTACTTTCCAAGAAGGCGGCCAATATGGCCGCCATAAAACACAATATGCATATCTCAGCTCATGGGCAAGCTACAACAACAAATGAACTGTCGAATTTAATAGTTTCAAGGCCAAGGATACCAATTTTCGTAGTGCCAATAGTGTGCGAGTGTTACTTTCCAATATGGCGGCCAATATGGCCGCTTAAACAAATGAATGTCTATCTCAGCTTATAGGTAAGTTATCATAACAAATATGGTGTCTAATTAAATAGTTTTAGGGTCCGCGAATCGATTTATTGTAGTGTCAATAGTGTGCGAGTGTTACTTTCCAAGATGGCTGCCAATATGGCCGCCATAACTCACAAAATGCATATCTCAGCTCCTAGGCAAGCTACAGTAACAAATGAAGCGTCCAATTTAATAATTTTAAGGTCAGTCAATCGCATTTTCATAGTTGCAATAGTGTGGGAATGCTACTATCCAAGATGGCGGACCAGATGACCGCCAAAACACAAAAATTGTATATCTCAGATCAAAATAGGCTACAATAACAAATGAAGTAAAAATTTAACAGTTTCAAGATCAAGAAATCGATTTCTCGTAGTTGAAATAGTGTTAGACTGATACTATCCAAAATGGCGGCCAATATGGCCGCCAAAACAAAATATTTATGGCTCAGCTCATAGGTAAGCTACCGTAAGAAATGAAGTGTCGAATTTAATAGTTTCAAGATCAAGGAATCCATTTCTCGTAGTGCCAATAGTGAGTAAGTGTTTTTTTCCAAGATGGCGGCCAATATGGCCGCCAAAACACAAATATAAATATCTTAGCTGATAGGTAAGCTACAATAGCAAATGAAGTGTCAAATTTTATAATTTCAGGGTCAAGAAGTCGTTTTTTTGCAGTAGCAAAAGTGTCGGGATGATACTATCAAAGATGGCGACCAATGTGGCCGCAGAAATAAAATATGCATATTTCACCTTTAAGTTTAGCTAAAATAACAAAAAGAAGTGTCAAATTTAATACATTCAAGATCAACGTATCGATTTCTCGTTGTGGTAATAGTATGGGAACGTTACTATCCAAGATGGCGTCCATTATGGCCGCCATAAGCAACATATGAGCTGGGATATACAAATTTCTGGGTTTTGGCGCAATATTGACCGCCATCTTGGAAATTAACACTCACACACTATTGCCACCACGATAAATCAATTCCTTGACCTTGAATATAGTAAATTTGACACTTTATTTGCTAATATATCTTACCAGCGAGCTGAGATACACATATTTTTGTGTTTTAGCGGCCACATTGGCCGCCATCTTGGAAATTAACACTCTCATACTATTGCCGTTACGACAGATCGAACCCATGACCTTGAAAATACTGAATTCGACACTTCGTTTGTTATTATAGCTTGTCTATGAGATGGGATATGCATATTTTTGTGTTTTGACGGCCATATTGGCCGCCATCTTGGAAAGTAGACTCTCCACAATTATACAACTATCAAAACTTAATTCTTTGGTAGATTCGACACTTTATTTATGATTTTAAGTTACTTCTGAGCTCAGATATTTAAAAAATATTTTTTCCTATGTTCGAAAAATAACGACGTCGAGGACCAAGCGGGGTAAATATTTACCCCATGACACTTTGGACTCAAATATCTTTTCCCCACAACATGACATCAAAGTGGTTATGCTGTCAGAGTGTCAGAATATGTCTAGGGTATTAACTTGTAAACACATGAAACGTCAAATTATAACTCCCCACAGTTGCTCCGCAATCAACATCCAAATACCGCTGGGGTAATTATTTACCCCGCTTGGTCCTGCGAAGGTTAATCGAAGATGGTACGTAATGTAATTATTTCATGTAGAATTTTCTTAACATGAGATGGTCAGGGCACTCCTCTCGTTTACTTTCCTAAATCTCGGCGTCCCGTTCTACATGGCTAAGTTATTTTTTCATCCTTCTTTTCCTCTGCCCTCGGTACCTGAACGCATACCGTATCTAATTTCACCCCCTCCCTTCGGCCCCTCCGGTCCCTCCATTACCTACATAGAGTCCACAACCAGACTTAATAACTCCGCGGTTCTGAAGTCTGGTTGTGAGACCGGTGGGAAGCGAGTTACAGCCATCAAGGCGTCTGCAGACCAATGCGTTCGCAATAGATATCCTTGAAGACATGGTAATGCAACGCCCTAGAATGCATACCGTGAGACACAGTAGCCGTTTGGTTAGAGCGCTTGTCGCATACTTCAACCGACCTACAACTACAGTAGTATCTCCGTACATTCTTCTCCAGAGAGTATATTGATTTTCTGTCCTTCATGATGTTGTTGTTGACATGCACGTTGTTCAGATAGTTTTATAGAATAACTAGTATGTAAATACATAATTTATTTAGCGCCTCTTCAAGAGTTTTTCAGCAGAAATGGCTCATTTATGGCGAAGAACTCATAATTCAGGGTTACGAAGGAGGAGGAGGTGAAGAAGAAGAAGAGTGACGAAGAAGAAGATGATGAAGAATCGTAATCTTACAAATCGTAATTACAATTATTAATACAATAAAACTGAAATTTGATTATGCCTTTCTATAAACTATGACCCCTAATGTGAAAGGAAAACTCTGCCCAGAGGTTATGTCTGAATATAATTAATGACGTCTTAGCTGGTGCTGATGACGATACATATATAAATGGATAATTGGATATGCAAGCCTCCTCTCTCTGGTGTCTCTTGGCATCACTGGACAACCCCTCTAATACGACGCAGCTTACGTGAATTAGCTACTGCCCGTCTTAGCTGCAGAGTAGCAATTTAGTCATTTTATATTTGCGATCACGATTAAAACGTTTTAAAGAATGTCGACTGCGTTTCAAAGACTTGATCAAAGTCTCTACTCATTGGCCATCAGAGGCGAACTTTGCACAGGCAAACTGTTAAATTGTTAATCTTCGACCGTTAGACCAAAGTACACCTGTGTAACGCTCAACCACTGAGCTTCTGTTTAAAATTCAACTTCATCTATGGTTGAGGGATCACGCTTTGCAAGTGTGTAAATACGAAGGCTGCACTAGGAAACGTTTGAGAGTGAACCTTTTAGAAATGCCTCAACAAAGGAGCTACAGTCGTTATTTAGAGACACGCATACATTAGTTAATGTGATACTGTGGTGCCTTAGTTTCCACTTCTAAGACCACCAAATGCATTCCATTTAAAAATGATGATGATGATGATGCTGGTGGTGTTGCTGCTGCTGCTTATGAAAAGTATGTTGCTGATGATGATAATAATGAGTATGATGATGATGACGACGACGATGATGTTGGTGGCGATGATGATGAGATTATGGTGACAATGATCTAATCTAATCATCGTCGTTGTCGTTATCGTCACTCATGTAGACGTCAACGTCTACGTCATCAACAACATTACAGTAATCTGTGCTGAAGGCGACGTCACTTTCATTGTTTATAAATTCACCAGCACTGCCTCCTGTTTGGCCCGATAAATGATGAGTGCAGCCTGAAGTGCATGAAGTGCATTTCCCTCTTATAGGCAACTCAGACTGTAGCAGCCAACTGACAAGCGCTGCTTGGCTGTCAACGTATCCTCGCAGCGATTGTGGAAAGAAATCGACCATTTAAAATGCAAGACTTTTGCACTTTTGCACATTGTTTATTTCGTCAAAATTAAAAAGTTATATTAAGCAGTAAAAATTTATTAGCCTCTGCATGGCTGTCAATGCAAGCATGAAATCGTTAATTTAAAATTACTCTATGTACAAGTTCAGACATTATTTATTTCGTCCTGAATAAAAAAAGGTTACAATGTGTAGAACGAAATAATTAGGCTAGGATAGTTAATCGTACTTAAGCACATAGGTAATTTCAGTGCAAAGCTACCAAGTCCAAAGATACTGCCAAATCATCAAGTTCATTCACGTGGCTATTCTTAATTATAACATAGCAATACAGAATGATAACGCAAGGTTTTTTATAGCGTTGCACAATATGTTGACTGTATGAAACCAGAATATCGGCTATGAAACCGCGTGGTGTCAAAAAGAAAACATAAGTCATTGAGGTCAAATAGAACAATTTAATTATATTATGACAACTTTCAAACTGCAAGTCAGCTGCCCGAGCCTTGTTAGGGAAAAATTCAAATATTCTAAGGGAGGTATATTACAACGCAACAATTGAGGGGATCAGTTTAATAGCGAGGTATGTCGAAACACTTCTTTTTTGCTTAAAAGTATGATAGCGTGCTTGGACTATAGTATTCTATATAACCTGCAAATTTCGGGCAAATCTTTGTATTTTTTATAGTAATTTTTGAATGACATCATGTCAACATACGGTATTGTGCAGCCAGCAGTATTTTACCATTGCTCCATTGCAATATCCGGTTTTTTCGTGTATTTTTTTATTAACACCGGCGCAACAATAAGGTTATTTGAAATACCCGGTTTCTTGAACGATTTTCGTACTGTATAATGGCAACCGCTTTGTGCAATAATGAGGTATGTCGACAAACACAGGAAAAAAATGTGTAATTTGCAGATTCTAGAAAACAAACTCTGTCCTGGTAACCTGTTACTGCACCAGTAATATAATATAAAAGATAATATTGATGTTTTTACAAAACATTTTGATTCATACCGGGTTATTGACAACAACAAAACTTTACCATCAGTTTCGATGGTAAAGTTTTGTTGTTGTCAATAACCGGTATGAAGCAAAATGTTGTGTAAAAAACAACAATATTATCTTTCGCATTGCGTCACGTAACAATTTCGTTAAAGACAATAATATTTACACGGTGCTTGAAACAGCTTGTCGATTTGTCGTCAAATGGCTCAGATACAACAGTTTGAAGCATCAAATCATTGAAGCCATTATTTCCGACATACCTGGCTATTGAACTGAGCCCTTCAATTATAATACATATTTTTGCGAGCGCCCAACAAAAGAAAACAAACTTGCTGTTATAGGCATCATTTCAATCGCCACCAAGATCTTTATTCTCACGGTATACATAACTTCCGATGTTGTCTCAAAAGAAAAGTGTTAAGACTCCATAAGTTATTGATTCTACGTAGTGAAACGATTTGTTGGTCATGATGGTCAAAGGTTTTCCTTGTCATGATGGTCGAAGGTTTTTCCTTAGTGGGAAGTAATTTTGCTATTGTAGTGGATTTGCGCAAACTAAAACAGATCTACCTATGATGCAACAGTGTCTTGCTTTTCCTCCAATCCCCATATTTAAATTATGTAGAAAAATTCATGAAAAACCCTGCCATATTTTGCGACTTAACGACCTATTATTTGCAAATTACAGGTTGTTTTTTTAAATGAAACTGGCCCAAATTGGCAGTAACTCCTGTCAATGCCCATTAGCAATTTTTACACACGATCTGGAGAACAGAGCCAGAGAAGAGGAAGACGATCCTGCTGTTGAGCCAAAATCAAAATCTTTGGAACAGGTATTGTCATCTCGAGAGTCGCGGGCTCCACAGACGCCTCGGATGTCCATAGGTCGTGCTACAGCGCCGAGTCCTTCCTCTCCAATGCCTCCGTCCGTATGGCGCAGTGCAAGCATCTCCTGTTCGCCACGACGATACTTGCTTAATGACGATGATGGTACATGTTTTGCTCTGCAGATTATATCACCCGAGTAACAGTTCCTCGCAGTGACAAAGCAGAGTGGACATTTCCACCGCAACATCAGTCTTTACACTAGAAACCTTCTAGAATAGACAACGCTCATATAGCCGGGTCATATGCCAATACCTAGGAAGTCATTCTTCAGAATCATATATCAGGGAAAACAAATTTCATATGGAAACAGAATTTGGTCACTGATGCGATGAAAGTCTTCAACTATTATTTATTAATACGAAGCTTTCGTAGAAGAAATCTTTGAATGATCTGCTCAAACGGAAGATTTGCTTCCTGAGTAACAAATTCAGTCAATGCTTCTGAATACGGAAGATTGCAGTCGATACAACATCTGACTTTCAAATATCTTCCAAGAAAATATCTTCCAAGAAAATAGTGACGTTTACTGGAGTACGGACATAATGTAAAACACGTGAGTTCATCCCTAGGACCGTCCATATTATAGGCACAACAGTGTGTTAGCGGTAAATTGGAAGCAAACTCAGCTTTCCTCGAATCATCATTCAGAGGCGATAAATAATGATAGAGTGTGTGAAATCCAAGCAAAGACTGTATGTCTCCATCAAAGAAACAATCAAGCGGTGGCAACAGAAAAACATTCACAACTAAAAATTCCTTCAAACGGCTCTGCAGATCAGGTTCGTGAAGAATTCGTTCACATAAATGCAGCGCTTCGTCGTATTGGTAACACTTGTAAAGATACAATGCACGATAGCAGTCAATTGTGTTGCACTGGATTCCAAAGTCTTTGTGAATCACGCTGTAGAACGACGCCAAATTTTCTAAACCATATTCCATTAGAACGCCAATTATTGTTTCTGTATCTATAACGGAATTCATACTTGTACCATCGTCTTCTGTCAATAAATCTGCTGAACATATTTTCTGTCTTCTAGCATTGAAATGAGGACCTGATTTCGTCAAGACTGCACATTTTGGCTTTATTAAAGCCTTCAAATAATCGTCCATCGGAAATACTGACGCAGGAAACTCCTGATTAAAATCTAAATGCTTGGATAGTCTTTCGGCAGATAATATGGTCAAATAATGTGCAAACACCTCTGGTGAGAGACGGAGATCAAGGTAAAGCCGTTTGCCAATGTAATGAAGATTATTGTCGGTTATCTTCTGGTGAAGCACAAACAATCCAACGATTCTTGCGACATCGTCAATAAACAACAAACAACCTGCATTCAGTGTTTCGTTATACTTTTCAGTGGTGTGATCATCGAGAACTTTTAAGCAGAAGCGTAGTGTTTGCTGGTATTCTGAAGTGGCAAAATGGATCGCAGCCAGATAGGCGAAAGCTGCAGTCGCAATGCCGTTGGATTCAAAAGCGCCATATTCTAAAGCTTTTTTAAGAACCTCTTTTGACATGAGAGACAGCAGTTGAAATTCTGGACGATTATTTGATCCAGTTAAATTTTGCATGAGATCCTGAGCACGCAAGAATTGAAACCGACTACTTTGTTCTTTGTACGTTTTCGGAAAATTATGATACCGAGACCTAATAATATTAGGTTGCATTGAGATTGTCTTGACAATTTCAACAAAGAGACAGCTGTCCCATGAAAGCTCTCCGCAGCTTAAGCCATAAGCAGTTTGTAAAATATACAGTAGGTTGTCATAGTAGGTGAAACATATAACGTTTTGAATTGTTGGAAGATCTATCAGTCCAGGGTGTGTTTTCGATTCAATACATCTTTCAGTATGTGCAAATCTGAAGGAACGGCGCAGTCCTGAACTTTTCCTGATCTTTATTACGGTACGACTGTTTTGACAAGTAAATATGAATGTAGAAAAAAATAATAAATCCAATGATCTTAATTCACTCACTTTCAAAACTTCAACAAATTCGAGCATGTAATCCACCACAAAATTTGGCATTACGTCCATTGTGCTTTTAGACTTGAAATGTCTTCGAGTGACTGGTAGTATGTAATTTTCTACGAACCAATTGCAAAGATTATTAGAATTTCCGAATTTGCTCAGTTGTCCTTTAACGTTGTCAAATATTCTGGAGCTTGATGGCTTGTTAAATAAATTTGCATCAGGTATAAAATAGTTCGGACAGTTTCTTCTCTTCAGCCATTCTGAAAGCTTCTTTAACAACTTACAGCAGATCGTAATAACAGAAGAGGAATTCCACCATTCCAACGGCATCTCTTCACAAGTCCATAACATCAGAGTCTTTAAATGATACGTACAGAGAACTTCCTCTTCCTTTGGACAATCCTTTTGTATCAATTCTCTCTTTGCGAAGAATCTCAGCAAATGATAGACAATCTGTTGAACTTTAGTCCAACTCTGAATTAGTATTACTTCTGCAACTGAAAATGAAAATCTCCACTGGTATTTATCGTCTCTGCAAGAACGATGCTGAACGTATACAACATGGCAACCATTTTGTATTACATCGGCGATTGTATCAATGGTCGGCCATCCATTATTCCTAGGTCGCTGAAGCCAGCGTTGGGTTTCTTTAGGCCAGTGAGGGCACCATTTGCAGTAGACAACATCATAATCAAGATAATAGTCTTTCTTAGTTTGATTTTTAATTGCTGGACCACAAACGAGTTCTGACGGCATCTTGTTTGTTGCGTGGGTAGAAGGGGAATACTTTCTTGCAACAGCATCCATATTTTCCGCTAAATATTTATTTACAATATCTGTATGCTCAAATTCATACTTTTTGCATTTCCAGTTATAGTTCATCGCTCCGGAAGGTAGTAATCGAACAAAACCTGGATATCTATCGTATGGATTAATCTTATAGCACTCGATCGTTTCGGCTAAACCACTCACGTCGCTTGGCAATACGGAAAAGTCACCACTGAATACCAGCTCATCTACTTTGGCGATGATGTGATCAGTGTCGCCAATGCATGTATTCGGTGGTCGGATATAGAATTCCACCGCGCTGCCACACAAAAATGAATACTCTTTCCGTGTTGGTTTTAGGCCTAAGTCATGCATGTAATCGGAGACATCAGTAAACGGTTTTGGAAGCAATTGACAAGTGCCAACGATGAACTCAGATGCCATTTCTTCATTCGATCTATTCGCATATTCTGTCATCCTAAATAAAAAAACATATTTCTCCTAAGCGCTCACCATTATCATCAACAGGAGGAGGAACACAATTCTAGTTAATTCCGTGTTCTTCCACTTCATCATTCATATTCTCGATTCTCGGATGGTGGGTTTAATTAATTAACATTAATCGATTAGACTACCGTCACCTACCTAGCATCACTTAGGCTAACCTTTAATGAAGTAATAAACACAACTATATAATTATACACATACATTAGGATGGTACAGAAACCACACAAAAAAGTTTAAGTTTGTGGAATCATTTCTCCACAAGGCTTGTTTTTGTCCACTGGGATAGATAGTTTGCCTGTTCAATTTAAGCCTGATTGTGCAACGTTTAGAGATCAACCCATTCTCAACATTTTACTTGTGTGCATATTGTTTTTTTGCCAATCGTCACTAGACTAATATGGCTTCATCTGGTTTGAGATCTGACCCAAAGCACTGACTATTGGGTAAGCAAATCTCTCAGTTATCTACAGCAAGATTACGACGTAGCCTGGATGTTAGGGTGGTTGCATTTCTAATGGAAAATTTTCAACGTCAGTTGTTTACTTTCGCCAACCCGGCATTCCGTGCCAATTGGTTTAGAAGTAATGTAGCCCAAAAATTATCAGGATTGAACAATATCTAGGACTGCCACAACGTCTTTGAAATTTTGACTTTTACAAATAATTTTCGTAATTTCGAATGTAAGTATTTGATTCGCATTTTTGGACCTATGTTTAGTTTTCAACAGAAAAGCTGGATGAATTTACTTAAGCACAACTGAAAAATAATTTCTACAATGTTTATGTTCTCGTTGATTATTTATTATTAATTTTTATTGGCATTTTAGTGGTATTTGATCCGTGAGTTCCTGAGACCGATAACTACAAATCTATTCGACTAAGCATACACAAACGGGTGCAGTGGGGAAAAAATCGAAAATTAGAAATTCGAAAAGTAATGGCAACAAAAGTTGCCTAATGACATGGATCAAAAACTGTTCAAATTTTTTTAAAATATTAATATCTTCCGCCCCCACCAGATGGCCAAAGTTACGAGACAAAGCGTTTTGCGAGAAAATTGTAGGTTTTCTTGTAAAATATTCTAATTGAAAACTAATTAACTGCCATTCAGTATATCACTAGACAGAGCTCTTAAAACTGAATAAAATTATGTGTTAATTTTCAGAATATGCCCAAATTTGTAGAAGTTATTAACTTTTTACCATTTCCTAAATAATAATAATAACTCTAATAAATAATTTTAATCACTAATCAGTGTAATCACTAGTTACACTCTAAAGCCGGGTGTTCACAACTAGAACACATTTTTAAAAGCCGAATTGTAACACTAATAGAACGCGTCCGGGCGTTTCTAATGTTAACGCTGGCATTAAGATTTTTAACACTAGTGTTTCGATTATTGAACACCTATATGCGTCACCAATAGAACGCGTCCGGGTGTTTCTAATGTTAACGCTAGCATTAAATTTCTGAACACTAGTGTTCGATTTTTAAACGCTTGATGGGTGTTCTACTCGTTAACGCATGACGTGTGCAAATGCTTTAACGCGTAAATGTAACACTAATAGAACGCGTCCTGGCGTTCAAACCCTGTTCTAAACGCTAGTGCTCATGAACGGAACAAAACAATGTGCCCTTCATTAACACTAGTGTTCCCAACCTATGAAGACTTGCCATGAACACAAATGTTCAGTTCTGATAAAACAGATATATATATATATATCACGAAAGCAATGGGGGACTCTGTAAAAATGGCTGCTATAGGTGGCGCCAGGATGGTATGCAGTTTGGCTACCCGAGGTAAAATTGTGTGCTGTGTTGTGCGGTAGGTTTATTTCAACGACCTCATATATATAACGGTTTATTTCATAGACATCTTACATTTAATATATGATGTCTATGGTTTATTTACGCTAAAGTGGACCACATCACATACTGGCGACGCCTATCGCCGCTTAAAGGAACTGCTCACAGAGTCCCCCATTGCATGCTACAGTATAATGCAGTCCAAAAATTAAGACAAAATATTAGCACAGCTATATCTGAAAGTCAGAATTATGAGATATGAATTTATAATTTTATAGCCATAGGGTCGCCCGGGGTAATACGGTCACCCCGGGTTTTATGGTCACCCCATCATTCTAGCTAACTATCAAGTCTATGGTAATTCTAGTGCAGTATCATACTTATTCTCTTTCCGGTGAATTTCGTAATTATAGCGAGAAGACTACTTGTTGAGTTTAGAAGTTTCCTCGAATTTTTTCAATATTTGACATATTTTCATAAATTAAATGGTGAGCATAACTTACAATTTTTTCACAATGATTTTGTTGGATGAAATTTTCATAAAAATTCCATTGATTTGTTATTGCATCTGGCCTTCAAAACCTAGTTTTTATTAATTGCATTGCACATGGTAGAACGCCATTTTCACAAAATTATTACTGCTACTCAATTGGGGCTATATGGTCACTACTAGTCTGGGTAATATGGCCAGTGTCCATATAACACTGTGCAATGTCCATATTGCCCCGATATGATTACCTAAGTGTTAGGAATAGCACTATTTCATTTGTATTATTAGACCTACCGCCCAAACTTGTGCCTAGCCCTATAGCCTAGTAACAAGGGTTTTTTAAAATAGAGACATGGTTAGACTGTACAAGAACTTGAGAGCACAATGGTCAGGAGAAGATGCAGATATTGCTGTCGCTGCCGTTGAAGGTGGAATGTCGTTAAAGAAAGCTGCCAAAGATTATAATGCTCCACGTACGACCTTACGAAGGAAACTGAAATTGAAAAGATGTGTAAGTTCTATGAAGACAGTTATGGGTAATCCAACAAGTTTAAAGCCGCAACAAGAGGTGGAATATCAGCCGACTCAGCAGTCCAGCAGTATTATCAGGTCAACGATGATCTTGTTCCATCAACAGCTGCAGATACAGAAATCCCGAAAACATAATTTTCAGACATTCTTAATGCAAAAATCACTTTAGTGATTCGCCATGGAATTTAGTAGGAGAAAAAGCGAACTGTTTCTCGTAGCACAATCTAAAACCATGTTAGAAAGGAATAAAAAGAAGATAACTCCTTCAAAAGGACCTGGAAAGAACAAAGAAAAGAAAGAAGAAAATATTATGGAAAAGAAAATGCGGAAGGTTAATGAAAGATAAATGAAGAGAAAAATGGAAAGAACATAGAAAAGTAAACAGGAAAGAAAATAGTCGAAAGGAAAATTAAGAAAAAGATAACAAGAAAAAGAAAACTATCTGAAATTGAAGAAGATGAAGAAGATGACACATATATCTATTGTGCTGTCTTATTTTCAGCTTCTGCTGAGAGTTAGATTTCGTGCCAGAAATGCAATCTCTGGGCACACGACAGTTGTGCAGGAGCTGGTGATGATCAAGATACATTTCTGTGAGATTTGCAATGACAGTGATTAGGTAGGGCCTACTGATTGTAATGAGTTTTTATGTTTATCTTTTGCTTTGGCTTGGCTTTCGTATTTGCAAGTTAATTGTGAAGTTTACATTTCTAAAGTAAACTTGTCCTTTTGGAATAATTTCCTCTCCATATTAATTCTAGTAAGGTTTTCCTGTATAAACTAGGCAAAAATGTTTGTTATATGCCTAAACTGTTACCTTGCTGTGCAAAATTAAATCCCTCTGCTTTTCAAATGATTGATACTAGTAGCCTATAATGATGCTGTTGTTATGGACATATGTGGGGTAAAGTGGACATACTGTGTCCGTATTTCCCCACACCCTGGGGTTATATGGACACTTTAGAAAATATTTCTTTTTGTTCTCAACCAATAACATTTTAGAATATCACAAAATGCAGTTGTCCTATTAAAAGATATAGCAATTCTGCTTCATATTATACAATAATATCTTTTTTACATGTGTATGGACTGCTCAAATGATGAAAAATTCTTAAGGTGTCCATATTTCCCCGGACCACCCTACTTCAATGCAATTGCAGGGTCGTCTATTAAGGACGTCCGCAAAAAGTACCTCCTTGGACCCCTCCCTCACCCCTTGTCCGCTTTTGGCCTTAAATGCCCTCCCACTTTGCAGACACTGCACTCCAAAGCCAATGAACAGTAATAATGCACTAACATACAGAAAACATCCTTACTGAACTACTTGTTCTGTAATTTTAATTTCCAAGCACATGCATAATTGAAATGTCTGAGTACTTGCAATATGAAATTAAAGCAAGTTTCCATACGTCAATTACTGCACTTAAAGCTGTAAAAACTGAAATCAATGTCTGCCATCTTATAACTGAAGTATGGTGCTTAAAGCACAGGTTGAACTACAAACTTTGTACATGTAGACCCATCTGGACATCTGCTTAAGTCATAAGACATCCTCCCCTTGTCTGCATTTGTATGACCCTCCCTCTTTCCGGATGTTGATGACCCATTAGCAAGTCTCAAGAATGTTTAAATTAAAATTCAAATGCTAATTAAAAATATATAACCACACAAGCAATCCCAACAGAACTACTTATATTCCAAATTAACTAGAAATTTACAACACTGCCATTGACACTGATGATAATTGTAAACATTCAAATTCCACGTTCAACTTTAGCACACAGAAAATCCTGCCAATAATGAATGGTTCTTTCAGATTTTGTCAGTGTCACAGGATATGATATTATGGTTAATCATCGGGTAATGACTCCGGCAAACTTTCTGTAACAGCACAGTTTCTTAATGAAAAATTTGCACGTGCTTGCTGGTGTCCTTCATATAATTGCTAGAGTCTGGAGAATATCCAAAAATTAGCATAAAACCTAGGGTATTCTAGGTCTAAAACATAGTACGAGACAAGCAGCAGCAGGGTGGCACTCAGAATATCGGTCTTGGCACTTTTATTACTGCTGTGTCACCCACAATGAAAACGCGGGTTATTTCTTCGCCCTCTCTCTGAACAACGATGTGCAGGGCTCACTCTGCGATGTCTCCAAAGACTGTGCCACAGCACTGTCTGCACTATTCTGAAACAAAGTGCCAACATTCAAAATGACTGGTACTACAGTGTATATATAAAACTGTAATAGATGAAGTTTGACTGAACATTATGTAGGTTGAAAGGCAGGCAGGCAGACACAGAGAGGCAATTTACAAGTCATCATTGTCTATAGTTTAGGTATACTGGATGGGTTGTAAATATCAAATATAGAAATATATTTTAGCAGTTGAAATGCATCAATTTTAGTTTATAAAATGGTGTGAACAATCAGCAAATTAAACTGTTATAAATACATCCTTGAGAAGAAGTTACATTCAAAAGTAATTTGATTGCCGTGATTATTAACTACCCCGGGTATTTGTTTTCACCATGGAACATTGAATTGCTCCTTGCATTTTGGTAAATTTATAGCAATGAAAAATTGTGATAAAAATAATGTCACTGGTCTTCAGCACAACTATTACAAAAAACAAGAATTGCACCGAAAGCAATGAATATCCATGTTAAGTGCTAAATGGGATAATTACCCTCATCAATGAAACCGAGGAATCAGAAGTTGCGATATTACAAGGACTATTGTAGCGTCGTCTTAAAGTTGGCCCTACTTTGCAGTTTGCAATTGAATATAATTATGAGGTTACGTTTGTACATTTCGCGCGAAGTCATACTCACGCTTGTGTATTTCTACAACAACTAAAGCACAAAACGAACCTGTTCAAATGAGTTTTTCCTCAATATCGTTGAAAATAAAACTTCAGCATTACCATTACATAGCAGTATTTCAAAACATATAACCGCCCACATCGAAATCTGGTCGCGTACGTAGACATCATTAATATTCATGGTCGCGCCTCGATGCACGAATGGTTTAACCTGCTTTGCAAAATGAAAGAATATATTATAATAAACAAAGCGAAACACAAGATTATTATAATAATTATCTCAATTCATTAAAATTTCTACTGCGATGCCCAAGGGAATACGTAATACAACCTTAGCGAACTATTTATGGAAAGATCACGAATTCGCGGACGAAGACATGATTAATATTCATCATGGCGTGGTTGAATCTATGAACGCTAGCGTTCAAATATCGCACACCAACGGGTACTTAATAGAACGCCGATGTTCAAAATATGCAGCTCCAACGTACATTGAGTCTCGTGTTCAGCTTGCTTCACGCACAAATGCTAGCCTATTGGAATTAAAATGTTATTCATGCCATTTATTATTGGTTTTGATCGTATTACGCTTCAGTGTTACATGTTGATTTTGATCGTTATATCGCGCCATTGTTGTTGTTTGGCAGTCTTCAGACTTGATTTGGAATTTTTTTAGCATGATTTACATAATGAATTCTGTTTTTTAAGTAGGCTAGACCTATCTTAGAGATATTTACAGTTTCAGCGTCTTTGACGTACATGCATACCACAGTCTGTTTGCCGTAGCCTAACTTGAACGCACGACGCTTATTTCTGCACACCCGTGTTAATTTATAGAACGCCTCAGATGTGCTGCTGGACGCGTCCGGCGTCCTGAGGATTTACAGTGTACCAGGCATGCAATAAATGTAATTGTGATGTAATCTGGATCTACTACAGGCAGTTGAATTTATTCCTGGTTTAAGTGTTCACTTTTCATGGTTGCTTACAACTATTATGCTTACTGTTCAAGTGCTCCTATATTTGATAAAAGGTGAAACTTTGATGGTGTTGTGGCAGTCCTAAATATTAAAAAATTTTCATACAACTTTTTGTGTGATGTTTCTGGAAGGAATGTAACCAAATGGAACCTTGGCGAACATTAGTTTCAACCTTTGATTTTTAAGAACCACCCTACTGGATGTATTGCAACTACATTGGTTTCATCATACCACTGAAGGAAGAACCCTTCCGGAAAGTTACAAAATGGCCTGTGACGCAATTATTTGTATTTGGAAGCGAGCCAGAATACTAACGTAGCGATTTGACTCGTGCGTAAGAAAACTGTCAAAGTATCAGTACTACCTGGCTCTGAAGGTTCATAGAACACACAGCGAGAAAGCGACAGGGTGTCAGAAGACATGTTATAAAATTATCTTCAAGAATTGTTTCATATTGCCACAAAAGACATTATGACAGAAATCCAGCAGGAAGAAAATAGAGAATTCCTTCAAATGCAAAGAGAAAAAGTATTTTCCAGTGGCATGAGTGGAGTAGATTTGAATACAGCAGCAAAAGAAAAAGCAGAAAAAAAGGTAACGACAGGAAAAGGAGAGAATGGTGAAAGTGAAATACGAAGAACATAAGGCAAAGGGCATTATTGAAAAAGAAGGTGAACTTTCTGCGTTGACTAAGTCAGAAGAGATGATGGGTATCAGCCAATTCAGTCATGCACGTCTACAATGTCTACATCAGCAGCTGCTAATGCTGCTTCATCGTCAAAAAAGATATCTAAGAACAGTCTTCCAGTCCTATGATGTTGTTGGTGCTTTGGATCGTGTTGCCTTCCAGACCGTGGTGATGTGTTTATAGCTGGAGTTGTTGCGCAAGCGCTTGGCCATGAAATTTCAGAAATCACATTATAATATTATGCGAAGTTCAATCAGAAAATCTAGAATAAAAGGAAGACGAGAGACAGATGCAATGGAAGAAAAGGAGTGTTCACTGGCAGGACCCTCATTGCTGCACTGGGACCGCAGAATGTTGCCCGACCAAAGGATCAAAGGAAAGTGTGGACCGCATAGTTGTTATTGTCACTAGAAATGGTCAGGAAAAACTTTTTGCAATTCCAAAAATGGAGAGAGGTACAGGTAAGTCTCAGGCTAAGGCCTGTGTGGAAGTAATTGAGAAATGGAATCTGAGTTTACAGATCAAAAGCCTCGTATTTTGTCCCAACACACGGCTTCATAAAGGCGCATGCGTTAGAATTGAAAAGCCTTGGGAACTGAAATGGTCTGGATTGCATGCCGTCATCAAGTCATGAAAGTAGTCTTGTCAAAATAATGTCTTCTTGTCTTTGTTTGGTCCAACCAAAGGTCAATCAACTATTCGAGCGATTTCAGAAAAAATGGCCATCAATGAACCCAGATGCTTATTTCGCAGCAACTGATGAACGAGAAACAGAAACTGTAGTTCGCAAACCATCGCACGAATTTCCCAACTCCATCCAAGACAGCGCTCACGTCAAAGATTAACCATTGCGGAACAATTTACCTATTTTTGTTTAGATAACATAAAAACTGTCAAATGGGTTGACCTCTAAATTTTCTTTCTTTTCATTAAAATTTTGCATGATTGTTATAATCGTTATAAAGAACAAAATTAGCCTTGTGGACAACTGAAATCTGTAACATGATTTTTGTGGACAACCCTAACATACATATAAGAAGATTTGGCTGGCAAAGGGACATCGTTATCACCACAAAGCAGCGCTCGTGAATAAGCTTGTGCCCTGCGTTTAGCTTCAGGTAGCGCTTCAGAAATGTATAGATCACGACTACGGTTTGTATTACAGCCTGCTCTTTGACAGTTATTGTGCAAGGACATAGAGCAAGTCCTTCACTCACAATTACTTCGTGCCTCAAAATTAGATCATGAGGCAAGAAGAGATATGACACGCATGAAGGGAGACCGGCCATTTAGACGCTTCTAGTTTTTTTTATTAATTGGCTTTACCATTGTAGAGAGCTCTGGAAACCGATAAAGAAATAGAAAAAAATAGGTTAATGTCATTTTTGTTCACACTATGATAGACGACTAAAATTTAATGCATAGATTAGTTTCACGTATCATTTATTTATCCGAATAGCGAATAACGAATACCAGTTATAGATTCTACAGATAGTTTTTAGATTTTAAAAATCGAGACACTCGACATCTTCAAGGCCAGGCTCGATTAGATGGGTTATTAGAGACATGCAAAAAAATTAATGCTAGTGGTGGTTCTCATACAGATGTTAGTCTTCTTAACCAAAGTAAACCTTATTATTATAATTATAATTATTATTATTATTATTATTATTATTATTCAGGTGAGAGACAAAGAGCTCATTTTTCTGTGACAGGTTAAATTAAACGAATGTTTATCAGGTGTTGATTGGAAACAACGAAGTTGAAGTCCCTCAGCATGAGATAAGAAATGCTAAGAATAGCGTGAGAAACTGCAAGCATGTTCCTAGGCAAACATTAGAGATAATAGCGAGGTGAAAGTAAACAGGATATATAGAAATAATGGTGTATCTGATATATATTATTATTATTATTATTATTATTATTATTATTATTATTTTTTTTTATTATTATTATTATTATTATTATTATTATTATTATTATTATTATTATTATTATTATTATTATTATTATTATTATTATTATTATTATCATCATCATCATTATTATCATCATTATTATTATTTTTATTATTATTATTATTATTATTATTATTATTATTATTGTTATTGTTATTATTATTATTATTATTATTATTATTATTATTATTATTATTATTATTATTATTATTATTATTATTATTATTATGACTACTACTACTACTACTACTACTACTACTACTACTACTACTACTACTACTACTACTACTACTACTACTACTACTACTACTACTACTACTACTACTACTACTACTACTACTACTACTACTACTACTACTACTACTACTACTACTACTACTACCACTACCTACCACTACCTACTACTACTACTACTACTACTACTACTACTACTACTACTACTACTACTACTACTACTACTACTACTACTACTACAACAACAACTCTCATAAATATGGTTCATTATCATTATTATTATTATAAATTGTAATTGGATTACCTGCGTATGAACAACTTCACCACTGGCTGTAACTGATAGGGCTGCGGTGATCAAGCGAGCGAGTTTTACCTAACTGCCTGCAATGTCTATTGTCTATCCTATTGCTCTAGCTTAATAAGGTCGAGAGTCTAGTTAAGCTCACGTGATTATTGTGCACATATAACAGGCATTGTTTGCAATACAGTAAATTTGTGCATGTGATGTGTACCCTTGAAACTGCTTCATATTCAGGTTAATGATACTTGCATTCAGTCTTTTATGGACACCGCATTGCAATTTAAGACCATAAAACCGTGGCGGGAGGGAAATGATCATCGACAATATTACTGGACCCGAACGTGTTATTGCACGATGTTTTCTTGGAGTGTATGCTGAATGAAGCCGACAAAGAAACATGTTCGTCTAGTCGTGCTCGATTTATTGAGGGCAGAAGTCTGCAACTTAAAATTACATCCTCCCTCTCCTCTCCTTCACTTCCCTCTTCTCCCTCCCTCATCCTACATCCTCTTCCACCACATACGAATTTATTATGCTCTGCCCGCCACTTAAAGGTCATTTGCAGATATGAAAATGAGGCCTACACGATTGCTTACACTACGCTTCACAAGTTATGATATATATTCGTTTATTGATCAAGCAGGAAGACACACCGCTTCACAACTTACATACACAAAGGCTACTATAAAGAAAAAATGTAAGTAAGATTTGGGTGAACGTGATGGCCTAAAAATTCGCTTCTATAGAACTCTAGGTATGTTGACCAAGCTGATAGTTAAGTATGCACGAAAACACCGTTAATTTTCGTTGCTAATCACGTTGTCACGTTGCAAAAAATATTCCAACAGAGGGCCAAAAAGAGTGGCGCTGACTATAACCACCACTTTTTAAATTGGTAGCCTACTAACCGGACACCGCCGTCGCAATAAAAAGTTCACCAATTAATAACAAGAGCTCCATTTAGACCCCATTTTCGAGTAGGTAAACATTATTTTAAGAAGTGAAGAGATGCTTCATAAGCTGGATTCAATCATAAACTGCAATGTTGTTCAAACTGATGAGCCGTCCTCTAGATGTCACTTGAAGGCCTATTCGAGTAATGTGCTGTCTCAGTTTGCTGCATTGGTTACAGTGTGCCTCTGTGTGAGAGTGCATGCGTTTCGCAGTTGCCTCCCGATGGCGGCTTATTTCAGAGATTTAAATCCCGGTCTAGCACGGCTCGTACACGGTGACCTTCAAAGGCATAGCGCCTATTAAAACTATAATACTAAGTCTTATGATAAGGACACAGCGATGGTGAAGAAGTTCACTCGATCAATTCATTGAAAAATTTGCAGGGTCGAGGTGTTAATGAATAAGCTGGTTCCCTGTGCCAAACTTTCAGCTTTAACAATAATTTTTAGATTACGACTAAGATTGTGATTACGTGTTGGAGTCTGCTCTGTGACGGTTACTGTTTAAAGACCTTGAGCAAGTCCTTAACTCACAATTACTTTGTGCCTCAAATTCCGATGCTGAAATAAGAAGAGCTAATTACTTGCCCCTAATTATAGATCGTAGTGCAGATGCGTATAATTAATTCCTCTAGTAAACTTGTAAGATAAGCCTTGCCAAGTATTATAAGGGGTCCAGCTATTAAATGTAAAACAGATACTGGTCATTATTTCGCACGAGATGCCGTCAAAAGTATATGGTGTCCTCAGTGGCCTAAAGAAGCCCAAGGTTGGCTTAAACCAGTGCTTTCCAAACTGTGGTCCGCGGACCGGTGCCGGTCCGCGAGACCTCAGCTGCCGGTCCGCGACGTGAGTCAAAAAAATGGTCAAAATGTCTCAGAATCAAGAAATGGTTCCACCAAATTTTTCATATAGCCTAAAATTTCCATAAATTAAAAGATTCGTCCTACAAGTAAATGTATTTCAGCCAAAATTGTAAGCGAAAACTAGAAATTTTGCTGTTAACATTTGCGATTTTCTGTCCGGCAAAGAAACCGGATGTGACATATGTCCATCGTCTTTAATAATCTGGTCAGTGCATCCGTGAAAAGAAAATAAACACGTCTGCTTCCACATTCAAAACTGTAAGTGCAATTCTAATATATTATAAATTTTAAAATTATAGCAATGACAAGTAATAAATATATTAATAAACAGCACTAGCATATATATACACACCCGCGCTACTATTAAATAGTAATTTCACTTTGTTTACCCAATTTATAGATGGCGAAGCAAGGCTCAATGGACATGTTTCTTAAGAGGAAAAATAGAAATGTGGAGCCAGAAATAGAAACTGATTCTTCAAATTCATCTGATTCAGATAATGCAGACATAAATAGATGCAGGCGAAGCGCTTGATATCCCATCTCTATGGAAGGTCATCAGTGAGCACTTGACTAATTTAATTGACCGTTTTGAGTTTTACTTTCCGACCGAAGACGATCCTCGGATAGGAACTGGTTGGATCCGAAATCCATTTATAGCATCGTTGAACTGTCACTTTGGAAGATAAATTGTTGGATCTAGCTGCTGACGAAGGATTGAAGATGGTTTTCAACACAATGCCATCACTAGCATCTTTTGGATTCATGTCAAAGCAGAATATCCTGAACTTGCTGAAATTGCTCTGAAAGCTCTTCTCCCATTTCCTTCCACTTACCTGTGTGAGAGTGGGTTTTCGTCCATGAGCATCATTAAGACAAGATATAGGAACAGTATGGATATTCGTTCTCCTTTGCGTGTAGCACTGTCCACAATCGAACCACGACTTGATAAGCTTGCAAGCAGTAAACAGGTCCACCGTTCGCAATAGCTAGTCACTGTTACTTATTATGATTTTTAGTTCAGCTAGCATTAACTTGTTTAACACTTGTTTTATACTTAGAACTGTACTTAAATTTGTTACGTTTTCCTAACAATATCCTCTCCTTCCAATGTTACTAAACAATTTGGTACCAAATTCCAAGATTTGTTATGCATTCTTATTAAATGTTATAATACAGATAATTAAGTCTCATTCTAATATACAATATAACAGCCATTATATTTTTAAAAGTCATAAAAAAAACAATTATTAGACTCGCATTTAAAGAGTAATATAGTCATAGACCTGGCTAAACATGCATTTAAATCAATTTTAATATATATTTGAAGAACTTAGGTGATCGAAGAAGATATAATAAGCAATAAATTGGGCACCGGTCCTTCAGCTGTCTGAAAAATTCCTGCCGGTCGTGACACTGAAAAGTTTGGGAAGCACTGGCTTAAACGACCTAGGAATCACGGATGGCCGACGATTGATACAATCACCGAAGTTGTAGAAAATGGCTGTCATGTTGTTTATGTTCAGCATCGTTCTTGCAGAGACGATAAATGCCAGTGGAGAATTTCATTTTCATTCGCAGACGTAATTTTACTTCAGAGTTGGACTCAAGTTCAACAGATCGTTTACCATTTGTTGAGATTCTTCGCAAAGAAAGAATTGATACAAAAGAATTGTCCAAAGGATGATGAGGTTCTCTATACGTATCATTTAAAGACTCTGATGTTATTGACTTGTGAATGGTGGAATTCCTTGTCTGTCATTACGATTTGCTGTGAGCTGATTAGAAAACTTTCAAAGTGTCTAAAGAGGAGATACTGTCCACACTATTTTATTTCTGAAGCAAACTTATTTCATGAGCCTTCGAGCTCCACAATGCTTCATCAGACCGATAGACGACTAAATAAATTCCAACATTCTTTAATTCTTTCTCAATGGTTCGTAGAAAATTACATACATTCATTTATTCGGAGACATTCCAAGCTTGTAAGTAGAGTGGAAATGATGCTACATTTTGCAGATTACGTGCTGTCTCTCTTTGAATTTTGGAAAGTGAGTGAATTAAAATCATTGGATTTATTACTTGTTTCAACTTTGGATTTATTACTTGTTTCAACTTTCAAACAGTCATCCTATAATAAAATGGAAGTACAGTTCAGGACTGCGCCTGAGCTTCCAAATTGGATATAGTTCAAGATGCCTTGAATCGAAGACACACAGTCATCTGATAGATCTTCCAACAATACAGAACGTTTTATGTTTCACATCTTATTGTATATTTTGCATACTGCATAAGGTTTAACCTGCGGAGAGATTTCATGGGATAGTAGTCTCTTTGTTGAATTTGTCGATGCAATTTCGATACCTACAAAAAAATGTAAGGTCTCAGTATCATAACTTTCCGAAAACGCACACAGAGCAAAGTAGTCGGTTTCAATTCATGCGTACTCAGCATCTCATGGAAAATTTAACTGGATCACAAAGCCGTTCAGAATTTCAGTTAGTGTCGCTCATGTCAAAAGAGTTTCTTAGAAGAGCTTTAGAATTTGAAGATTCTAAATCTAATGGCATTGCTCCTGCAGCTTTGGCCTATCTGGCTGCTCTCCATTTTGCCAAAAAGAGGATGGCATTGGACTCTGCTGCACCACCGTATTACCGCCGGCTTCTAACGTGTATGTCTTCTCCTTCTACCTCTGCTGCCCAGATCTCGCCTATACCCCGTGATTCTCTGATAGGCAACCAGATAGAAAACCTTCTGGACTAGACCGGCTTTCCATAACTTTGACAGGTCGATAACGGCCGTTTTATGAAACATTTCTAATGCGCGTGGCAGCAAGTAGGCTCCTAGGCCTAATTTCATTTTATTTGCAAAACAATCTGTTATTGAAGGTGAAAGTCACCATACATATAAGTAAGTAAGTAAGTGTATTCTTTATTATACCAATTTAATATCCGCAGTAATAGATCTATAGGCCTTTCGCTTTCATGCTTTGATAAATATAGTGGGAACAGGTTAACATCTGTCTCGTAACCAAAAACATTAATACTAATATTATTATTTCTCTCAAACTTACTTATCACATTAGTATCCACCGCTACTGGGAATTCAATGCCGGACCAATTAAGATCCTCAGATTGCTTGATTAATTCTTTCGTAATTTTTTCTGAATCTCTCGTAATAGGGTTTAAGGCTCTCGTAACGCACCACTTGAAACATTCTTCGTCTTCGTTCTTCATATTAATAATTCCCTTTTTACTAGCTAAATAGGTCGGTAGTGGAATGTAAGAACTTCCTTTCAACGGTTTATAAACAACCGTGTTGATTTCTAATTTTTGAACCGCCCTGAGTCGCCAGTTACTACCACGCATCTGGAAGGTAGCCATCGACTCGATAATTTTATCTTTCGCGGTGTTATAAATTTCGTTTACATCGGTGGAGTCTAGATTCACCACAGTCTTTGAAACGAATGGAAAATCGTTGGAGTCTACTGCTCCAGTCTTCATATCAACGCGCTCCATTGCGCAGGTAAGGACAAAGTTGACCTTAGTCTGACGATTTTTTGTCAACAAGTCTACCGCCGGTGCTTGAACGGCGTTAAGAAATGATGTGGCATCGATACCATTTGCTCCCTCTACCGTGTATTGTTTCGTGAAACCTTTTATGGCTGAAGCCGTTTCATGAATTTCAAACTTTGGTTTATTAAATATTTTCCTAAAATATGATGTAATTTTTGTTTGCGTTTTAGCAAAATTCTCCTTTACGACTTTCTTCAGTTGCTTAGGTATTTCTCTTTTAATCACCTTCTCACACGTATTAACCGCTAATTTAATTTTGTTGTATACTTTTCGTACTAATGAGACTGGCACGGGTGTTTGTATTGGGGTTTCAATAATATTAGGTGAGATCGGTGTAAAATGTGAGGGGATTAGCGTTTGAGTCTCGTTAGCTTCAATTTTAGCGATCAAATCCGCTTTCCGTAATCTCGTATATCCGACCAAGCCCCTCTGCTTGGCGATTTTTCTTAGTTCGATAACAGTGTTCTTCGTGTGCTCCATTTTATATACAGAAGATTTTTCTTTAAGTCCAAATCGAGATTTTTCATTCATTTTAGTTACATCAGAAAGTTTGGGGGATTGTATTTGAACCAAGGCTATAGATTCGTTCACGAGGGGGTCTGACCTAATATTAGTCTAAATTATCGTACACTGACCAATATTAAGGTCCGTTCACGGCTATTTGAGGTGATTTTGACCAGTATTAGGTCAAAATCGCCAGAGTACCCAATTCTATACTACTAGCATTGACCAAATTCTGTTTTCGTGTGAAATGTGTGTTTCGTGATATGGGATGTTGAATACTTAAACTTACTTCAACGGTATTGTTACGTGACCAGGCTTAAACTATCACCGTCGTAGTGTGGCGACTTCATTGTGGAAAAGCAAAAATCTTACTTGTCACTGCGGGAATATATTGAATCATCTGGTAGGATGTTAAACTTTTCGCCGTAAGCCAGTTTCGTCACGGTGAACCGGAGATCGTTCCAGTATTCTTGCAATGGGCCACAAGAGAGAAAGGCATTTGAGAGGAAGGACACAGGGTTACAGCGTCATCAACTCTTTCAGCTGGGTTCGACACGTGACAATAACTTCTCCAACCATTTAAATCATCCTTTGCATGAGAATGAACTCTTGTACGACTTCAATACGTTCTTTAAATTACATTACGCTGTAACACTAACGGAGAAGTTTAGTGTCTTGCAAAAGCGTCGCCTTAAGAAAAGCCTGCCAATCTCGTACAACGGCCAGGTCACTAATGCTAATGCAGTCAACCGCGAAGTCGAGCATTCGTGCAGCTGGGCAGATAAACACAAAGACATGCAGACAGACAGACAGATGGACGGACAGGCAGATAGATGGAAAGAGAAGGAGACTTTTACAGATGTGCAGATAACAGACGCACAGACCGAGATTCAGACAGACATCTAACAAACACATTGACACTGCAGACTGAGAGAGAGCGAGAGCAAGAGACAGAGACAGACCGACATAAAGAAAGACAGATGGATAGGCAGATATATAGAAAGACAGTTGGTCATTACGTACACACCAACCAGTGATCCCGTCCCAACCAAAAAGAAGAAACGGAACGCAGGCTTTAGGCGCCATGCTAATCAAGCAAAGAACCAATACGGCGTTGCTGTCGTCCAAAAAAGAACTGGATTTGTAAAATTCTGTCCCCACTGGTGCGTTCCGGTCTCAAACAATCTCTGACACCAGCAGCCAGACAAATCTGTTAGCGAACAGGCAAAGCTACATGTAGGCAGATTAAAAGAGATATGAACAGACAGACAGACAGACAGAGACATGAAGTTACAGCTTCCTTTATACCTCCAACATAAGAATCCCCAAATTCTGTCCCCACCAATTCGTTCGATGGGAGATGAATCCACTTTCTCTTTCTATCTGATTGGCATGGAGCATGATAGTCATGATAGGCCAGCACAATGGACTGTCAACCGCGAGGTCGTGGGTTCAAATCCCCATCTGGGCAGAAATCACTGTCGATATTTCGGCTACAATTGCGCCACCTAGCGATACCAGAAGTAATGAAGTAATGAGTACACTTACAATACACTTTATGAGTACGAAGATTAGGTGAGGGAGATGACTGACCACTCGCCTTAAATAATTATGCATGGACTAAGAATATGAATTCACTAACATTTCACTGTCCTTCATATTGCCCTTCTTCTTTCGGATAAGCATATCGTACAACTATAGAAACTTTCTCGGTACTTTCGATTAACGACGATGTATCATATGACTAATAATAAATATCGTATATAATGACGTTGCCCTCTTTATTCCAGCCTTCAGACTGGCACTACCCTATGGTTGGTAGTTTTTCGTTGTTTAGCGACATCGCACGGTCTCATGAGGCTGTTAACGTGGACCCTACTCTATGAGTCAGGGATTATGAATGATTGGACAATGTGGACATTAAACGCAGTTGCCGAATTTATAATAATAATAATATTTTCGTTTGTGCCAGTGTGTTATCCAATGCGCTATCGCCACTCCCCCATAACGTCGGAAGAATGCGTTGATTCCAAGGCCACTGACGTCGGCCTCACCTTATGTATTCAATTTGTCTGTGGTTAATAAACCTAGCGACCAGTCTTCAGCAGTGGCGGCGCTAGCATGGGGCTAGAGTGGGCTGAAGCCCCCTATCGGCGGCTCAGCCCCCCCCCAACAAAAGTGGGAAATCACTGCCAATGCCAGCGAGGAGGGGAGAAAGGGGAGGAATTGGGGTTTTAGCCCCATCAAACCTGAAATCCTGGCGCCGCTACTGGTTTTCAGTGTTTTATAAATTATAAGTCCCATTTTTTCACATACTCTAAGCTGGACAGAAGGCAAATAGGCCTACAAGAAATCACGCATAGGGGTTATTATACGAATTAACTCCATTGATCTTCCCAATGTCAGTGTATGCACCATGGCTTCATTGACTTCTGGGGCGCAAGTGGCGCAGACATTTCTGCCATGGCGTGGATTTGAATCCCCGAGCTCTCGGTTGGTAGTCCAGCACTCTAGTCATTTCCAATAGCACAACTCCATAATGTATTACGGAGGTTCATACCTTTCAAACATGCCGTTGAAAATTCGATGGCAAACAAATGGATTTATGACAATGTATTATGAACCAGTATCCAGTGTATCGTGGAAGCGATTGAAGAAATAATGTTCAGGAGATTATATGTAACGATGAAGCGCAACTGACAAATTTATAAGGTACATTGAAGCCGTTTAAAAGGTGTCTAAGCAACTCATTAAATTGTCGAGCGTTTAGCGCCATCTTACGACCTCCTGATCCGTTGACGTCGATATGAACTCACTTCACAAGGTTTTCGTACACGATATTCATAAAATGTCCAGCATTTTACGACAGGGTTTCATTGTTGATTTCCTAAGGTAATTGAATAAGCGCCACTCATTATAACCAGCGCCAAACAGCGATGTTAAAAGCCATTAAGAATAGAAATAATTATCATCAGTTGCAAAACAGTTAATTTAAACCTGTGACGTGTCTCGTTTGACAGTCCATCACCCAAGCAACTGTTCATGCCATAGCGTATACTGGTTACAACGTAAAAGCAACCTATGCTGTGCATAAAGTAAAACTAGTGTAGTAACTTAAAACTGCAAATTTAACAGATTATTATCAATAAATTTGCATGTTGTTCCCAAATGAGAACAGACTCCATATGTGCCCAATGTTCCCAACTGGGAACAGCAGCCATCTAGCGGATGATCGCGGAATCACATAATACAAGTTCCAAGGACCTTACCCTAGCATCATTTCTTATATTCCAAAGTAGGCCTATGATAAAGATTGTCCACTGGGGAAAGTTTGGGCATTAATGGGTTAAAAATGATAAATTAGAATATTATCTTTGTGTAAGCTGCCGAAAGTAAAAGACGGAAATTTATCTAATTTGCCTCCGGTTGTCAAATATACCCACATAATCCAGTTGAAAATAGATGAAAAATATCGATGTGACTTGTAAAAGTTCAGCGTATAAAACAAATAGGCCTATATTCCATTGAGAGAAATTTAAGTACAGTATGTGCAATTTACGATATAGGCCTACAGCATATTTATTTCGAGGTTAAGCACAGAAATAAATGTAACATAAAAGTCATTAAACAAAAACAAATCACAGAATTTACAGGATATATAACAATCTTGATTAAACATTTATCTTCCTTAATGACCAAACATTTTAATCTAAGTAGAATAAGCTAATTAATTCTATCACTTAACATAATGAAAGCAACAGTAACAATAGTCTAAAATAATCTCACAAAACGATGTAGCGCTAACCGCTCTGTTAAATATCTAGTCCAGTAGACGTATTTGTGCGTATCTTGTGCAGCTAAATTTTATATTGAACAAAAAAGTTGTCAAGTAGTTGAATCCGGAACCAAAGACTTTACTAAGTATGCTTCTTCACTAGTATAGGTTATCATGTGCGCTTTCAGAGTATTACCAACAACAAAACTACAAAACTACAAACTGCAAAACTATTTCATTTTGTGGCATGCAGCATTTCCACAGTCTTACAATAATGTGAAAAAAACAAAACCTTAGATATGTGGTCCCCATTATTACGGAGGAACCTCTGGATTCTCTACATCAGAATGCCTATCCTGAAGTGAAAGAGGTACAAAGTAACTGTTCGTATATATGCAGGTATCCTGTACTTCCTTAGCATCTTTTCATCATAAACCTGAAATTCCAAATGTTTCCAACTGTAGTTGCGTGGAATCATAATTCAGCACAGGTCAACAGCTAAGTCGTCAGGTGGAGAAAATCGATGGCTATAACAATGCTCTAGAAATTCCTTCTCTATTTCAAGCATAACGTCACATATAGCACATAGAAAAGATTTTGACACTTTTGTATTCTCAGGAGATTTGAATTTGTTAATATACAGACATTCTCCATCTCTAAGTTTCGGAAAAGGACCTGCACCACCAGAATTTGTTGAGTGACCTTCTTTGTCTTTATCACAATGGCCTGTGGTACTAAATCCGATTAAATCATCAGAAAGGTTAGGAATTACTTCACTTTTCATTTCAAGATCCTGTTGCGGTGTTCCTGAATGGAGTTTAAACTGCTTTGCTGAAGAACTGCTTTTGGTATAAGGTTTATTGCGCGAGTGTTGCTTCTCAGTTGCATGAGTTCTTCTGTGACTCTTTAGATGTCCAATATCGGTGAATCCTAGATTACAACTCTCACATATGTATGGTTTAACTTCTGTGTGGGTTTTCATATGCACCGTCAAGGCCTCTCCTCGAATAAATGATTTCCGACATAACTGGCACTTGCATGGTTTTTCACCAGTATGAGTTCTCATGTGCGTTTTCAGATTACCAGCGTCATTAAATGATTTCTTACATAGCTGGCACCTGTATGGTTTTTCACCAGTATGGATTCTCATGTGCCTTTTCAGAGTACCATCTTCAGTAAATGATTTCTGACATAGCTGGCACCTGTATGGTTTTTCACCAGTATGGGTTCTCATGTGCGTTTCCAGAGTAACACCGTGATTAAATGATTTCTTACATATCTTGCACCTGTATGGTTTTTCAACAGTATGGGTTGTCATGTGCGTTTTCAGATGACCACCCTGAGTAAATGATTTCTTACATAGCTGGCACCTGTATGGCTTTTCACCAGTATGGGTTCTGATGTGCTTTTTTAGAGAACCACCTTCATTAAATGATTTCTGACATAAATGGCACCGGTATGGTTTTTCACCAGTATGAGTTCTCGTATGCGTTTTCAGATGACCCCTCTGGTTAAACGATTTCTTACATATCTTGCACCTTAGTGTGGTCCAAAATGACATGTACAAAATTTTTCTTTTTAAATTCATGAGGCATGTTGATACATTGCTTCCTATTGATCCAAAAAGGACCTGTGTGAAATTTTTTATGAAACATTTAATATTTAGGGGTCGCTCACGACTATCGAAATTTTACATGAGAATGGTCCAAACTATAGTGTAGCGGCACAGCTCCGAAATTTTAAGTGACTGTGCATTTTTTATACAAGCATAAAATTTGGTACAGACATTATAAATACTAATAGTACAAGATCTAGATATTGGGCCATGCTGAATTATTATTTTTGTGAAAATGGTGGCCATTTTTCAAAATGGCCGACCGAAATAGAGATATTTCAATATCTCAGCTTCTAGTTCACTTACAATTGTGATCTTGATGTCTAAATATACAGATTTAGGGTCAAGAATTCCAATAGAACTAATTTTAGACACTTATCTACACGAGATTTGCAGTCATGGACATCAAATGGGGGCAAGGGGGCAGTCCGGTGCAAAATATGGAACAATTACTCATTAAATGATAGAAGCATGAAATTTTGTACATAGTATGAACGTGTCCTAAAGGAAGATTCTAGCTACAGGGCCATCGCCGTTTTGCTTCTGGCCTCAGTGGCAGCCATTCTCCAAAATGGCCGACCGAAATGTAGATTTTAGATTTTTGTTTAGATTCAGCATTTTCTATGGACGATTATCTGAAGGCTTTAAGAAAGAAAAAATGTAATGCTGCGATGAAGTCAGTTACTCATTTCAATGCTACTAGACAAATCGTTTATCGCAGAATAGATTCCTCGACAGAAACCGAGACTTCAAGTGTGAGTCCGATGATAATTAGAGAAACAGTAATTGATTGTTTGATGGAATATGTTTTAGAAAGTATGAAATCATTCTACAATGTGATTCGCAATGACTTTGGTATTCAGTGCAACACAGTAGATTGTTATCGTGCTTTGTACAATTACAAGTTTCGCCAATACGATATAGTTTTGGGCTTTTGCGAGCGAATTCTTCGTGAGCCTGAAATAAAGAACGATTTTAAGTTGTTTGCATATACGAATGTTTTGCTGTTGCCACCTTTTAACTATTTTTTTGATAGAGACATACAGTCGTTGCTTGGATTTCACACTCTCTGTTATTATTTATCACCGCTGAATGATGAGATGCGAAAATTCGGGAAAACTGTCAATTCAGCTTATGAACACGTGTTTATCAGCGATATGTACTTTAAGTGGAATGATGAATTCACAGAATCTTTTTTGAACCGTCACATCATTAGATGCCAATATATTCTTGGAAGACATTTTCTAGCCAAGTATTTAAAAGTCAGATGTTGTATCGACTGCAATCTTTCGTATTCAGAAGCAATGACTGAATTTGCTGCCCAGAAAACAACAAATCGTCCGTTTGAAGACATTATTCGCAGATTTCTTCTACGAAAGTTTCATATAATTAAAAAGTAGGCCTAATTAAAGAGTTTATTGACATTAATGACCATATTCTGTTTTCGTGTGAAATATGTGTTTCGTGATATGTGATGCTGAATACTTAAACTTAGGCCTACTTCAACGGTATTTTAACGTGACCATGCTTAAACTATCACCGTCGTAGTATGGCGACTTCAGTGTGGGAAAGGAAAACCTTACTTGTCACTACTGGGATAGGAGAATCAGCTGGTTGGATCTTAAACTTTTTGCCGTAAGCCAGATTCATCGTTATAAACCGGAGTCCGTTCCCGTATTTTTGCACTACGTCACAGGAGAAGAAGGCTTTTGAGAGGAAGGACACATTATGGAAACAGCCATAATAATTAATCCTATTCCTAAAGTCTCAAATCCGGTAGCACCATCAGATTTCCGTAGTGCCTATATTGTCCAGGATTTTGGACCGCGCGCCATAGTTCGCAAACATCTTAATCCGGCATTTACAGCTGCCCCCTTCTCAGAGAGGTTGGCGGACCGATTCGTTTTTAGACCAACAGGTTCAACCACTGCGGCAGTAATTGCAGTGCTACAACACATCATTCATTCTCGAAATTTATATAGCGCTCCTTCAAGACAAGGGAGCTTATTGTGACGAGGAGGGGTAAAAAGAATCCACCGATTCCGCTGGTCATCGCGAGGGCCGAACGTGTTGATTCAATCCGGGTTCTAGGAGTTATCATATGATCAGACCTTAGGGGCCGTCCATAAAGTACGTCACGCTATTTTTGACCATTTTACCCCCCTCCCCCTGTCACAAACTGTCACAAAACTCGGACCCCCCCTAAAGTACGTCACACTTTCGAACAGTGATTTCCGAAAGCAAGGCCAATACATAAACAAGGCTTCGCAATAGCATTATTACTAGCGCTCCTAGCGAGAGGAATCGTGAAAAACATGAAAAACACATTCAGGAAATATGCATTTCATGCTATTTTGACATAAAACTAATTAAAATGTTTCAGAAAATTTTTGAAAATTATTTTTGAAGCTATGAAATTCTACTAAAAAAATAAAAAATTAATTATAAATAAATAAATAAATAAATAAAATGTGTGACGTCACACCTGGCCTGACCCCCCATCCCCCCTGTCACAAACTGTCACACTTTCTTAACGGCCCCTTAGCATGGTCACTCACCTAGATAATGTCCTCCCTTTGTGCTCCTCGTCGCTGTATGCTCTCCGATCCCATGGCCTCCCACCAGCTGCACTACATGAAGTAGCAGTGATGACAACTATTGCACACATTATGTACGCATCATCGGCCTGGTGGGGTATGCGAGTGCCAGGGATAGGAAAGGATTGAGAAGATAATTGGCAGGATGAAACGAAATGGGTTTCTTCCTCCTTCGACCCCGAGCGCCGAGGTAATGGCAAGGGATGCCGATGACCGCCTGTTCTCCGCCATATGGTCATACAGCAAGATGGTCTGCAGCCAGACTTATTGCACGTCTTCCTCGGTACTCTCACGTCTCCACGTACATGACTAATAATCTTCACTATAAGCGTCAATCGACTGATATCTTCGGTATAATTAAAACAACCCACTCGATTATATTAGCCATAGGGTAATGTCCCCGAGCGCCGAGTTAATGGCAAGGGCTGCCGATGACCGCCTGTTCTCCGCCGTAATATGGTCAGACCCAAGCCATGTTCTTCGAAGCCATTTTCCAGCAAAGAAACCATTTACATATAACCTTCGCGCCCGACCACATGACTTAAAACTTCTCCTTAAAGACGATCGAAAGTTTGTATCTGGAGTTCTGTATCCGAACGCTTATTAATTAAACTAAATTGGCACCTAATCCAAACTCTGACAGTAATTGTACTCGAATCCTTGTTAAACTAAGAATGAGCTTTCATTGTAACAAGTTGCGTCTGTGACAACTTGGTAATTCAGATTAAAGGAATATTGATTGATTGATTGATTGATTGACACAGAGTTACAGCGTAAATAACACTTCCAGCTGGGTTCGACACGTGACAATGACTTCTCCAACAATTCAATTATCATTTGCATGAGAATGAATTGTTGTACGACTTCAATGTATTTTCGAAGGCGCTATATATAGGCTACTTTAAGTTACAGTACGCTACAACACGTTATGCTACAATAACGAACACTAACAGAGAGGTGGAGTGGCTTGCAAAGAAGTCGCTTAAGAAAGCCTGTCTATCCCGTATACGCCGCCCAGGTCACTAATGCTAATTCAGTCAACCGCGAAGTCGAGCGTTCCTGCATATGGGAAGATAAACAGATGGATAGAAAAGAGAAGCAAACTTACATATGTGCAGATAAACAGACGGAGTCAGACAGGCATCTAGCAAACACATTGAAACTGCAGACTGAGAGATAGCGAGAGAGACACAGACATACCGATAGACAGATATATTATAGAGAGACAGTAGGTTAGGCAGACGTATACACCAACAGACAGACAAACCTGTAAACGAACAGACGGCGATAGACAGATTAAGGTCTTCTTTGTATTTGCAAAATTCGATTTCATAATAATTTTTTTATGCTTTAATTCTAATTGTCTTAAATTTGTTCCTATATGCAGTGAATTTGTTTTTATTAAATTCATTATGTTTTTTAAGATATTTTAGGTATAGGGAATTTTTCTTCTTACACGATTTAAGAAGGCCAGAAGTCATCCAAGGTTGAATAAATTTGGGCTTCTCGGTATAATTCTTTTTACCAGAGACTAACGGGAATGCATTTATCGTAAGCAGTTTTATATACTTTTAAAACAATTCATATGCACCGTTAGCATCCCCTTCCCTACTAATGCTCATTACTTGCTCCCATGTACTATCAGTTAGTAGAGCTTTAAACTTCTCAACTCTTTCCTCATTAACAATACGATAATCAAAGAAGTTTGATTCCTTCTTCTTGGGGTTTTTAAGCGCAAAACAAGCAAGAACCGGTAGATGGTCAGATAAGTCCGATATAATGATTGACGTTTCTATCAGCCTGGAGCAAGCATTCGTAAATATATTATCAATCAGAGTTGAGGTATCAGTGGTAATTCTCGTGGGTCTCGTAATAGTTGGAATGAGCTGATGGGAAGTCAGACAAATATAAAATGAGTTAGTTTCTTTATGCTCGTTAGTTTTGAGCAGATCAATATTAAAGTCCCCTATTAATATTAAATTAGTACCCTTTGTAATGTGAAGCAGTAGGTCCTCTATTTCTACATTGAACTCCGCTATGTTTCTCCCCGGTGGCCTATAGACAGCCCCCACTAAGCATGCACTATTCTATTCTTATGACAATATAGGCCGTTTATAAGGAAATTGTTCCATATGCTTCTAAACTACAATTCTCAAAGTTTGTTCTTCTGTTTGTCTGCTTGTTGGTATGTTCGTTCCACTATCCAACGGAACACTCTTGAGATATAAAACTAGGATCGAAAGTTCTGAGGCGAATTTCTAAATTCTTCTCTCTTCTCAGCACTTGAAACTGGCACTGAAATAGTATAGGAGTGGAGAAGTTGCATTTCATTAAACACAGATATATATAGATATATATATATATATATATATATATATATATATATATATATATATATATATATATCTGTGTGTATGTGTCCATTGTATTGTATTGTATTCAAACATTTATAAAGCGCCTCTCATAGGGCGAACCATTCAGAGTCGCTCCAAGTGCGCAAGGCCACAAGAGAAGAAAAAGGTTTTGAGAAAATCAAAGGTGGAAGAGAGGTTACTAGCTAAAATTCGAGAGCGAGTAGATGGAGACAGCGCATTCCAAAGAGAGGAACCAATTGAGGTAAAGGACCGGGACTGAGCCATAGCTGTTCTAGTATGAGGCACTAGAAGCTCAAGTCTGTTTGATGAGCGTAGTGGTCGATGGGAGGAGGCTGAAAGAGGCCGGAACAATACATCAGCTAAATATTTTAGGGCAAGACTCCTCTGTGTCTTGAAGACTACAATGAGGATTTTGAATTTAATGCGAGCAGAGAGAGGAAGCCAGTGCAGTTGTTCAAACATGAAGGTAGAAATGTAAGAGTACCGTCACGGTGGTAGGCGTGCTATTAATCTGGCGGCTGAATTTAGGACCGACTGCAGAGGTGAAAGACGAAACTCAGGAACTGTGTGTGTGTGTGTGTGTGTGTGTTAGAGTCTATATCTGAAGAGTGTTCCGTTGGCGAGTGGGACGGACATACAAGCAAGCAGACAAACAGAAGGATACACTTTGAGAAATGTAGTTTAGAAGTATATGGAACAATTTCCTTCTAAGCATATGCTCTACAGACACTTAATCTGCATCTGAGCATCTCCACCATAATGCCTTCATTACTACGTGCAGTGATTCCACGTTGGATCCACAGGTGACCACTAGCAACACCATCATAATTATTGTTCCACTGAACTTGGCCGTATGGGGCTGTGATCTGCGCCTCTGCTATGCAAGTTTTTCTACAATATGCATTCTCATGATTTTCAATTTTGTGGCCCAGCCCGCTTATATGCATTCTACAATAATCATCAGACAGTGTAAGATTTATCCATTAGTAGTAAGCTGTGTATCGACAGATTCAGATAAATTATTAAAATTGTGCAATATTATTCATAAAAGAACTGTGTAAACAACAATTTAGACCGGGGCAAAGTCATTCCCTTGTATAAGTGGATCGACAGTTACGCATGTTATGAAAATCGTCCATTGTGGCAAATATGAAAGGAGCAATGACTCTGAGCAATTGATTAGCAACGTGTATTTAGGCCTGGACATAATGCAGGGCAAGCTCATTAATTCAACTTTCGCTGTCAGTTGTCGACACTTTTCTTTTACTTTGACCAATGCTCTTTCTATATTAGACACAACGGTGGACTGGCGGCCTGTAGTTAAGCGTCGAGGCTTCCTCATGTCAATCCTGGTCGGCAACGATGAGAAACAATCGCCAATACTTAGTCTCTGAAAAGGAAACGATCGGATGTGTCTGTTTCATCCCACTTTGAGATATTATGAGAGTCTGCATTATAAACGCTTACTAACGTAGCCTACTGTACGTACTAACAAAGTAGCAAATATAAATTTGGAGTATTATACTATTATAGTATCCCAAATTGCTGATCGCTAGGATCCCTTTTATTTTATGGCCTAGGGTGGTAGATATTTCAACAAGAAAGTCCGATTAGACCGCATTCTAGACGGTTAGTTATGTCGAAAAACGCTTATCCTATTCGATATCCCGATAATAAGACCCATACTCCTCTCTAGGACTATTTGGCAGTCATTTTGCAGTATCTTTGCTTGGCTAATAAAAGCGTAATATAAATGCTCAGATGCAAATACATAGGCCTATACATACATGCATTCATTAACACATGCAGGTATAAAAATACGCATAGATGCATGATGATGATGATGATATGATGATGATGATGATGATGATGATGATGATGATGATGATGATATGATGATGATGATGATGACGATGATGATATGATGATGATGATGATGACGACGACGACGACGACGACGACGACGACGACGACGATGATGATGATGATGATGACAATGTTGATGATAACGATAATGATGATAACGATAACTGATGATAATAATGCCATAATTATTGACTGATACGTATACAAGTGATTTTTTACTCTTGCCTCAGAAGTTCACTCCTAGCTATTAAACTCCCAAACTACAAAAGTGTCGTTGCCCGTACTAACACTCGTCAGGTCTCAATAAATCCATTGGCGTCACTGCCTGGAATAAAATTTCGGGAAAAAATTAGGCAATCACCCACACTTACTTTGTTTAAGAAAACCTACACACTCATTTTGATTGAAGGTAATTATTTCATGTTTTGATGTAGGCCTATTCGTTTTATAATCTCCTAACGTTTCAATACACTTTCACTAATTTCTTTTTGTTTCTAAATTGGTTGACTTTTGTTATGCTGTTAGGATTTTGCATATTGATCAAGTCACTAACTGTTACAGTTGGTAATATATTTTCTCTCAGCCGCCACATCATCCTCTCTTGAAACAGTATATAAGTGTCCCGACTCAGCGGGATCATTGGTCTCTTCAGGCCTTCATCAATCTACACGTAAAGAGCTACTTGATTATTTTGTTATTTGAACTATTGATGATTGGTTACAAAATAAACGATTGATTGATTGGTTGATTGATTGATGAGGAACGTAAAGACAGTGGCGTAACGAGGGGGCAGGGGGGCGGCCGCCCCCGGGCGCAGCACTGGGGGGCGCAAAATGAGGGTTTAAGACAATTTTTTGTAAGAAAATGGGCAAATTTTAGGTAAATTTGAGGTTTTTTTAAGGAAAAGTAGACAAATTTGAGAGAGGGGCGCAAATCAGCGTAGGACATGGGCAAATGAACGTAGGACAGGGGCGCAAAATGAGAGTTACAGACGAAAAAGCAAAAAAAAGGTCATCAGAAAATTTTCAGACGGAACTTGGAAATTCTTGCCCCCGGGCGCCGGAACCCCTAGTTACGCCACTGCATAAAGATATAAAGACTATTGGTGATAGCTTTCGCTTTCTCGTTAATTATAGTCGTGATAATTATTATGTAGGTCAGCGGATGTTTCCGAAACAAAGGCCTTTTAATTGTCGGTAAAATACCCGTCCTTTGTCATAAGGCGAAACTGTACATGTATACTTTTTGAGAGCGTTGCTGAACTTCTTGCAAATTGAAATTAAAGCACTAGCAAAAGAAAACTCACCAATAGGTAGGTCAGAAATTATATGGCAACTTACGATACATGTGCTGTTTATTGCTTGGATTCGTTCCTACACTAAGGGCACCTTTCAAACATGGCGGTGTTGTATATTGGACAATGCATCAATCGAACCAAACTCTAGCAGTAAATATGTCGACAACATAGTATGATGCTTGCACATACTACTATTCCTTTATTTCACAAACTCGTTGACACAAACGCAACAAGATTACAAAATCAACAGTATAGATATCAATTAGACAAAAATAATAGTCAAATAGAAAAGAGGGTTAGGAATGTATTAATGACTGACACCTATTGCTAAAGAAAATTAGTGTATAGCCAATACACCATAAAGTACTCTAGGTATGAAATTTCGATCATCACTATCCGGCCAAGTGAAATCATGAGGCCGGGGTCGCAGATTATAATGACGAGTAATTATTGGGGGAAACAGTGAACGTGACACATGGAAATCGTTCCTTATCACTGCCTTTAGTAGACTGGAGTCAGCATCACACACCAGATGATTGATATCCGGTGAGTTAGGAGGAAGATATCCAGCATGCTTGATTCGCAGCAAAAGTCTATCGAGTCTTTTTCGGTCTTCAGCCGTTGTAAGACCCCACCAGGCTGGAGCGGCGTAAGTCAATCGAGAGACGACAGTTGCCTCAGCAACCCGGCAGAGGGCGCCACTGGGAAGACCATTCGACCTGAGTATTCTGAGAGCGTGTAAAGCTCCACTACAGGAGACAAGGACTTCATCCACGTGATTGGTGGCTCGAAGGTCATTAGTTATGGTTACACCTAGGATCTTAATGGTAGAAACACGTTCCAGTCCCTTCAAAGCTTGAGGTGGCTGTACTTTACTATTCCGGGTAATAATCATCTCGCGTGTTTTTCGAACGTTCAGACGCAGATTGTTTGCCGTCGCCCATTTCTCAACAGACAGAAGCTCTTCACTGATGGTGTTTCGCATTGAAGATCCAACCAGAAGGTAAGCATCGTCGGCATATTTAGACATGATGTTTTCACGGTTCCTTGGGTGTAGATCCGATCGATTAGCATCATAGGCAGACGGACCGAAGCCACTGCCCTGTACAACACTAGCATTGATTCTGGCGACAGATGATAACAGACCACCAAATCTCGTTGAGTGGCACCGGTCTTTCAAAAATGCCAGCAGCCAATTATAAAAGTTGTCGGGCAGATCCAGAGACGAGAGTTTGGTAGCCAACGTTGAATGCCTGACCATATCGAATGCCTTAGTGAAGTCGAGCGATATCAGCGCAACATGATCGTTAGTTTGCAGAAGAGCTGAAACATGATGTAGGATAGAAATGAGCGCCGCTGTCGTAGATCCTGTAGGCCTAAAGGCAAACTGATCTGCAAGAAGCTCAGACATTGGAGGGACTGTAAAAGCAGGGTAGATGAAGCGATGCACCAACTCCCTCTCAACCATCCTCGAGATAACCGGAGATATGGGACGGAAATCAGCAGGTGAAATAGGTTTAGCGATCTTAGCCACTGGATAGATGATGGCTGTTTTCCACTGATCAGGGACATGCGATACCGATATTGATGTATTAAGCAAGTAAGCCATGACCTCTGATATTGCTGGAGCAGCCAATCTTAGGAACCAGGCAGGTAGTTGGTCAGCACCTGTCGTGGTGTGCTTTAGGCGATCCAAAAGTTGGAATACCCGCATCTCAGTAAAGAACTGCTTGTTGTCGATGGCCGTTTGTCGGAATGCAGGGGGGATGTAATCGGCATCCTTTGACACTGCAGCATAGTGCGAATTCATGTCCTCAGCAGATGCAACTGGTTCCACAGTTTCTCTTTTATCCCTACCAGTGACCTTCCCGACCTGGCGCCATAACTCACCAACACCTCCTTCCGGCTTGATCCGACTGAGCCGATTGCTATTAACCCTCTCAATCAGTTTCCCAACTCGAACAGCAAGAGCTGATGCGATGTCCAATCTGCCAGTCCGCATCATCTTTTTCTGTTTGCGAAGAAGAAGTTTGATCTCAGGAGTGAGGAAGTACGGATCAGAGAAGGTCAACGTTACTGTTCGTTCAGGATAGAACCGATCAAGAAGAGACAACATTACGGTGTAAAAACAGTCCCAAGCAGCGTAAGGCTCCTTCTCTTCGTAGACCGATGAAAAATCTACATCTGCTAAACTGGTCAGAAAATCCGCATGCTGACGTGGAGTCCGTCGTCGAAATATAGCCTTCTCTCTTCTCTTATTACGTCCAATAACATTTCCCGATGTGGTTGCGACGATTGCTTTATGATCAGTACGCAGTGCAGAAGTTAGAATCTTGATGAAGTTATAACTAGGCTCTGACACAAAGAGTCTATCCAAAATGTCTACACCACGCGTAGCCTGAGTGATTAGTGGAATGAGCCTAGTATGCTCAACGACTTCGTTTTCACTCAACTGGTTTAGATCACCTCCCAGCATAATCAATGCACTGGGCGAATCAGTTGAAATGCGCTCAACTGTCCGCTCAAGTCGATTAAGTAATACTTGAGTGTCATAAATAGGCCTTGGAGGGTGATATACAACACCAACAAAAATCTTTCTGCTAGGCAGAGAGATCTGCACCCACAACATCTCGAGAGAGCGGATGTCGTCCCCTACCGTATAATCCTCGACAGTTAGGGCTGCAGACACACAGATCGCAACCCCGCCAACCCGCCGACCCAGTCGATCTCTTCGAATAAGTCGAAATCCTTGGACTTGAACGGAGGTGTCTGAGTGATGCTTTTTCAGATGTGTTTCGGTGATCATGGCGATTTCAAGATGGTAACCTGTCAATTCTGACAACAGTTGATCAAGAGCATTAGGCTTTGCAAGTGATCGAGCGTTCACAATGTACAGTCCCGGCAAGCTAACTGATGAAACCGTTGTCTTCGTCGAACCTGTTTGCCAAATCGGAGCTCGAAAGACCGTAGTAAGACAGCACGGCGATCGCAATGGCCCCCGTGGGCCTCGCAATGTCCTTGGTTGGCTCACTAGTACTGGAATTGGTCGGCTGTTGGCTACGTCTTCCTCCGCAACGTCACCTCGCCAGTCAGATGTAGTAGTCTTAACAATCCGAACACGAACATGGGCTCCACCTCGCACACCTCGGTAGCGCAGAAGTCCACAAGTCGCAATCTGACGCATTAGGTCATGGTTGGCCGCTTCTCGAGCACCTGGTCAATTCCTCAAGGCCAGAAGCTCCCAGCGGCGCCAATAGGTTAGAGGAGGAAACCCCATGACGTTATCAGCACTTATTCAGCATACTGTACATATTCCGTTTGAAAATATCCAGAAGACAACAAGTTCTCAGACATAAAATAAACCTAACTCCAATAGTAGAAAGATCGTTCGTAAATGCTGAGAAATCCTTGTATATTCCAGCGCAATGGCTGTTAATTATTATAAAAGATATGGTATAATACCAAAACTGGCGGCCAACAACGACGCTCACCTCTCCATAAGTCGAGAAGTAGAAGGTCAAAGGTCACTACATAAATAGCACTCTGACGTCAAGACGTGTGCCTGAATGAATATTAATGCGCGACAAGAAAGAGTTCTTTTACATCAAAAAGGCTGGAAGAAGAAGAGCATATACAGCTAATTTATAATAATAATGGGCATTTAGAAAATAATGTTTAAAGTCAAGCTACTGTTGGCAATATTTCGCCTCCTCGGTCTACGTTTGTATTGCCTTATGTCATAATATTATGCTCTGTAGGTTATGAATATGAATAAGAAAGTTGTGAGCTCACCGCCTGAGGCTGTGTGAGCAATAATGCGTGCAGGAAAAAACTGGAATATTTCTATTTGAGTTCGGTTATAAATATCGCACATCTATCCTAAAGCCGAAATATAAGAAGCGTTTCGTAAAATGATTAGATGATTAGTTATAGAAGTAGAAGTTTTGACACATTTTCATGCGTAATTTTGACAGGTTTTCTAGTACATTTGAGAGTATTGATCCCGACTCAGATTGTAAAGAGTATGCGGATCAGAGTTAGCTTAATTAAATGAACAGTTACGCATGTTCATACGCTGATCGTGTTTGTGGTTTCGAATATGCTGCGATAGAATATTCGAGAGAATCGTAGAAGAACACATAGCACAGTAAGAATAAATTTAATATCGTTGCATGTTAAGCGTAGACAAAGAAGTCGTCAGTTCTTGCACTCGAACGATTTTTCCAAATTTAAACTATCGAGTTAGCTAAGCCTATAGTAACATGATATCGGAAAAGATCAATAAAGAAATAAATTGAATCCTAATGTCCTAATCCGGTTTTCCTGTATTTTAACATTATTTTACTCAATAATACAAAGTGCAGAGTTAAAATAGCAAGTAGCTTATTTCAAGAAAGCATTGACCTCGATTCCAAGTAAAGAGTAGCCTAATGTAATTAAAAATTAGTTCAACACTAATGATCAATATATATATATATACATATATATATATATATCATTATTTTGCCTCTTTGTTTGGGTCAATAAGGTCTACCTTCTCTAAGAAATATGACAGTCCATGTTATTTCAAGGTCAAAATGTAAAACTCGAGCAAAAACGGCCATAACCCAGCCAAATATTGTTGTATTTGGGTGGTTGTTTACCTGGTTGTTCGGGCCGATGAGTTTAACCCTCGGGCTACCAAGGGGGGGGGTTGGAATGACCCCCTAGGTTTTTTGCTTCGCAAACTTGTTCCATATGGAATATAATTGTGACATTATAGGTAGCTGTAGCAGGATCATTTGCGCACATTTTGAGGTATACAATCATGGAGGTATCTCACGCCATTCAAAAGTTACACCCGATATACCCGAGGTATACCAGAGGGGGTCGATACAACCCCTTAGTTTTTTGACTATAGCTTATTGACTATTCTTCCTAGAAGAGAAACAATTATACCATTCTTTAGAGGGAATGCAGGGCTTCATTCGCATACCTACATGTTTGTCTTATGAAAACCGGAAGCGATCAAAATAAATAATAATACGCGTAATATGCATGAAAAATGGCTGGAAGAGAAACAAAGATACCATTCTTTAGAGGGAATGTAGGGCTTCATTTGCATACCTACATCTTTGTATTTTGAATACCGGAAGTGATCAAAATAAATAATAATACGCGTAATCTGTGTGAAAATGGCTGAATACAGCATCACAACGTAAACCGATATATCAATCAATCAATCATCATTTATTGTTAACCTTTGAACAGTGAACATTGCATTTACAGTTATACAGTTTTCATTGGAAGGGTAACAAGGAGGCCCTGAAGGGATGAGTATCCCGCTAAATAGGGTCACCTATGTACCAGATATATACATCTAGAGGCAGTTGCGATTGCTATCTAGTTCAAGATATCTCGTGGGCTAAACGCCCTATACCGGTGATTGGTTAGAGAACAGTTTATGAAAATAGATCGTTATTTTGTTTACAATAGTTGGTATTATCTATAGGAGCTTAACTAATAACTTAACTAACAACTTAACTAAATAAGATCAGTTTGGTTACTTATTAGGTGGGTGCGTAACATCTTTTTAAACATATACAGATTGGTTGCTTGGCAGTAATAGACAATAAAGCTTAGCTTATTAATACTCTCCCTCCCATGCTTTATAATCCTATACGATTTCCCAGCTTTAACAGAATTTTTTTATCGCCTGCGACGAGCTGCGGAGCTGATGAGTAAGCTGGTTCTCAATGCATAACATTGATTTGCATATTTCAGTGGGAATCTTATTCCATACGGAGGGGCCTATATGCTTGGCTGAGAATTTGCGTGAGTTTGAAAGTGCAAGCGCTGGGCGATAGTTGCTCGAGCTCCTGGTGTAGTGTGTGTGAATATCTGACCGACGCTGAAAGTAATCACTAAAGTTAGAGGGCAGGAGATTATGAGTAAAGCCAAACATAAAGTACCTATTTGTAGAGTTTTTATTTGTTGTAAATTGAGTAAATTGAGTTCCGTGAATAAGTCTTTACTGTATGATTTGTGTAATCTATGGTATGGAGCTTTAGTTATAACCCGTAGTTCTCGTTTCTGGAGTGTGATCAATTTGCTTAATCGTGAGTTGTATGTTGAGGCCCAGACCATCGTGCAGTAAGTAAGGTAGGGGTATATCAGTGAATGATATAATTTTAGACAGATATCAACTGGCAGGAGATGGGAGTTACGTGACATTATACCTATGTTTTTTGCTATTTTTGCAGTGATGGACTTTATATGGGCATTCCAAGTCATGTGCTGGTCAATATACACGCCCAGAAACTGTGTTGTCTCAACTTGTGTGATGGGAACGTCATTAAGTAATAGCCTTAGGGATTCTCTGGGAGGAGCCATTTTTCTATGAGAGCTGAATAGTATAAAGGAGGTTTTATCGCAATTTAGTGACAACATATTGGCGCTGAACCAATCGAATACTAGTGTAAGTTCAGAATTGATTATTTGTGTTAAGGTGTCAAAGGAGCTGTGGGAGCAAAAAATATTTGTGTCGTCTGCAAATAAAATAAAGGAGAGAATGTCAGATACATTGGGTATAGGTCGTTAATAAATAGGAGAAATAGTAGGGGGCCTAAGTTCGATCCCTGTGGTACACCATGCTTAACAGTTCTTAGTTCTGAAACGGCACCATTACAAGTAACATATTGGAGTCGATTCTCAAAGTAGCTAGTAAACCAATCTAATTGGACTCCTCTGATTCTATATGTAGATAATTTGTGAAGAAGAATAACGTGATTTACGGTGTCAAATGCTTTTGCCAAATCCAGGATTATACCTATAGAATATTCATTTTTTTCAAAAGCATTTGATATTTTATCGTGCATTGTAAGTAAGGGTAGCAGAGGGGGATGTCCCGCCCGGAAGCCATGCTGTGAAGAAAAATGATGTTAGACTTTTCGATAAATATGCTAAGCCTGCTGTACATAACTTTCTCAAAGAATTTTGAAAAGAAATGGAGAATAGCTATCGGTCTGTAGTTTATAGAGTTGTCCTTGTCACCTTTCTTATAAATGGGAACGACTTTGGCAATTTTTATGGCCTGTGGCACCGTTCCCGTATTTAGAGAGCAGTTTATTATTTCAGCTAGTTGGGCTGCAATAATTGAGATATGTGAATTAGCAATGAGTGGATCTATATCATCGGGCCCTCTGCTGTGCGTACTGTGTATGGTTTTGCTTAAATTGACAATTTCATCAGAAGACGTAGGGATGAGGCCAAACGAGTTATAAAGTGGTGGATTAAGGTATTTTTTAAAAGAATATCGCGAGTTCGGGATTTTTTGTGCTAGAAGACTTGCGATATTAGCGAAATAGTTGTTAAATTCATTAGCCATTTCAGTTGAGTTATCAATTGGAGTACCATTAATTTTCAGAATTTCGATTAAAGTGTCCCTCTCCTTTGTTTTTATTATGGAACGGATAAGCTTAAGTGTCCAAGTTTTTTTAAGATTGGTACTGTTCTTGTTGAATTCTAATGCATAATAGTTTCTTTCTGCCTGTATTCTTAATGCTTTAAATTTGTTTCTGTAAGTAACAAATTTCGATTTATTGATCAGCGTAGTTTTTTTATGTATTTCAAATAGAGGTTGGCTTTTCTTTTACTCGACTTAAGCAGACCCTTGGTCATCCATGGCTGTTTAAAACGTGGTCTATATTTTTCCAGTATGAAAAACTGTATGATTGGGAATGCTCTGCTATACGCGTCTTTGTAGCGCGTTATGAATAGATCATAGGCTCTGTTTACATCTCCATTGGAACATTCTTCCGAAACAGGAGTCCAGTTAATTGCGGATAGGTAGGTATTAAACATTCTCTTCGTTTCCTCGTTAATCAGCCTACGTTCATTGGTTTGATAATTTCTGTATTTTTGGGCATCAAAATTGAAACTTGTAAAAACAGGTAAATGATCCGAAATATCCGAGGTTAGGCCTACAATTTTTGATTCATCAATTTCGGGCCAAGCATTTGTAAAGATGTTGTCGATTAGTGTGGCAGAGTGGGCAGTTATTCGCGTAGGCCTTATTATAGTTGGAAGAAGGTTATGTGAAAGCATATTATTAAAAAAAGAATTAGTTCCAGAGTGGTCTTCTACTCTCAATAAGTCAATGTTAAAATCACCCATGATTATAACGTGTTTTTCTTTAACTGCGATTTTTGACATTAGAAGCTCCAGTTCGATGCAAAACTCTTCAAGGTTTGTGCCGGGGGCCTGTATATAGCTCCCAACAAACAGGAACCATTCCCCATTGTTAATGGAACTTGAGCAAATATGCATTCGTACGTTTTGGGTTCGGGGCCGAGAGCTGTTATATCGTAATTTTTATAGGTAATATTCTTCTTTATCAGTAGACCTACCCTTCCGCCTCGGCCATTCTGCCTCGCTTTGTGGAGAAGTTGGTAGTTTGGTATATTAATGGTGTCTGTTAGTTCATTGCTGTATAAGTATGGATATATATGTATGATGTATATTTATACGTATATAAACATATGTAGGGATGTATGTTTGTATCTTGGATACATAGATCAGTTTCAAAACACGCATAATTTTATATTTGTTTACCCAAAAAGTACAAAATGTACGCAATAATATAAAATATCGCTAATTAAGGTGTTCCGTTGTTAAAAGTGATGTAATTTCGAGGTACATTCACATAATGTACAACTAACTATACCATTCTGTGTAGTCCCCGGAGTCGCTAACAGAAGCGTTAGCGACTGACTTGGAGAGTTAGCGACTGACTTAGCGACTGACTTGACTAAGTCACTCGCTTATCGACTGACTAAGTCGCTTAGGCTTATCGACTGACTTAACGACTTGATATCGACTTCTCGGGTAATCAGAAACGTTTATTAGTTACCTAACAATAAAATGCATTTTACGGCGTACTGTAAAGTCACGTTTCGCTGCACGTCATGGTTTGTGGTCAAATAAAGCGGTGGTAAATTAAGAGCAAATATTGGCTATAGGCTACACCAACCAAGTCAAAATTATCAAACCATTATCGCGTTACTTTCAAATCAGATAAGAAACTTATGCATGCAGCATTCAAGTGTGCATATATATTCGTACGCCTGTTGTATGTAGGCCTATGTCTCACCCAGACTTACCAACAGTTCGCCAAAATGGGCCCAAACACCGGATTTCTCTCGAAAGCGCAAATGGACGCCTATTTTCCCTAATTTCACAAACATTACTATCAATAATTTTTCCGGCATCATCTTTAGTTGTACCGTATTTTAATACAGACACTGAAGCCAGCGTATTTTCAATGCAACGTTTGCATCGAAGAGACGCCATTTTTAATTAAAGAAGTGCGCCACGTTAGATAACGTGACAGAAAAATCTGACTGTTGATAGCATCGACGTATATTAGGTTTCGATGGTTGATTGTAAGTCTAAATATGGATTCCTTGGAAGTTAGTGTATATCTAGTAAAGTAAGTAGTTCTGGATAGGAAGTAAGGTAGTAAATAAATAACTGCTGATATGGTAAGTGGACAAAGTCGATAGCAGTCGATGGCTTAGCGACTGACTTCGACTTGAGTGCTTAGCGGCGGCGGCGGCGGCGGTGACTTGGTCCAGTCGATAGCCTTAGCGACTGACTTCGACTTGAGGGCTTAGCGACTGGCGGCGGCGGCGGATGGCGGCGGCGCCGGGGACTAATTCTGTGCAGAAATGAATGCTGAATCCAATGCTGTATTACAAGTTATGATATGTGAAACCAAACACGAAATCCACGGGGGGGTCGTCTCAACCCCCCCCCTTGGTAGCCGATTTCACAAAAAAAGCTTGGTAGCCCTAGGGTTAAAAGTCATCGTATTAAAAGCTCACATAATCCAAGGTTATTTCAGTATTAAAAGGTCAAAATCGACAGAAAATGGCCATAGCTCAGGTAAATATTGTTCTGTATGGGTGAATCTTTTCTTAAACTGAGCTACGGCCATTTTCTATGGTTTGATATTTTGACCTTAAAATAAGTACTGCCCGAGATCTGGTCATTTTTATCTGATTCTTGCTAGGTTTCTTATTTTTCTGACATGAAAATGACCACAAATGACCTATATGATATTTTTTCAGATGCCGCTTCGCAGGGATAAACAGAACAAAAAGTTAATCCAAATCGGAATCTTTGTTCATGTTGATCATGTTGTTCTGGTAGATCGAGTAAATCGACAATGGACCCAAGTTCCCAGACCCGAGAATGAGCGCCTACGGTGTTAGTAATTTAATGGGTCTATAGTACAAAAATGCACACGCATATAATGCCTGTACGTATGTTCACTGTGTAATACGATGACCGATTGTTTGGTGTTCAAGATTGAGCTTCCATCAGACGTTTACCATATAATTATAAGAAAACTTACGCATCGCCATTAGTTGATGCTTTTGGAATAAGATGCCGGTATCACGAAATAGAGTATCCGTCCTAAGACTATCCGAGGAGATGTATGAATTTATCCCCCCGGATGGAATAAACCGGTTTAGAGTATCCGGGGGGCCTAAACCATTCTATCTCCCATCGTCATACGCATGACGATAGCCTCGACGAAAATCCAGTCAAAATAACCAAAAACGAAGTAAATTAATTTCAGGTTGACGTAAAAACTAAAGATACGCAACTTACAATATTTTATGTGTACAATAAGTCCAAACAGTACGACTGAATACACTTAGAAACCGCCAAAAATGCAAAATAAACCGAATACTTCATTTCGTTAAGGTGGATACTCATGTATGGGGGATACTCCATTTCGTGACACCGGTGCTCAATGAATACAGAAATAATAACACTTGAACATGATGACGACGACTACAAAAAGTGATTATGTTATTTAGTTTGTTCTTGTCTGGTTGCAGCAATGGACGACAGTGTGTCGGAATTCATCGTCCGTACATGTCGAATTCTTCCAAAGTCCAACATTAACGTCTTTGATTGCATACATTTGCAAGCTTTCATACCATTGAAAGAGTATACAATTTTCTGTGGCAGCTCTGCTGAGTTCTTCATTCAACCGTTTCGTTCATGCATCGACGACCTTGATTGCTTTAAGATGAAACCAGACTCGCTATCCTTTACAAACGAGAGGCCAATATTGCCTCACGACGTCCGTCATAGTGCTAATACAATAGACTGTTTATTGATCGAATCATATCTTGATCAACCAGCTTTTGTACGATTTAGTTATTTTGGACAAATAAGGTATAACTGGGAACTCAAGACCTTTGAGTTTATGAAGGCGAATGTCAAAAACATTGTAATATGCGAAATGGATGAAATTGCCACTGCTAAATATAATAAAAAATGGTGCAAGGTTGGTCCGGCGAGAAGATCATTAGAAAAAGGTCTACTTTCAATTGATATTGTTGAATCCGTATGGTGCCCTCAGTGGCCAAACGAAGCAAACAAATGGCCTAATCGGCGAAGAAGGTACGGATGGCCGACGACTGCCACCATCCACGAGGTAATACAGAATGGTTGTCATGTTGTATTTGCAAAACACCCTGCTTGCAGAAATGACGTACACCAGTGCAGGCTGTCATTTTCAGTTGCGGAAGTCATTTTACTTCAGAGTTGGACTCCTATTCAGCAGATTGTCTATCATATGCTCAGATTCTTTGCCAAGAGAGAACTAATCCAAAAAGATTGTCCGAAGGAAGAGGAAGTTCTCTGTTCGTACCATTTTAAAACACTGATGCTCTGGTCCTGTGAAGAGATGTCACCAGAATGGTGGAATTCCGTGTCTGCTATTAAAATATGCTGTGCTTTATTTGAAAAACTTACCAAGTGGCTAAAAGATACAATATGTCCAAACTATTTTATTCCTCGAGCAAATCTGTTTCATGAGCACTTGAACCGGAAGACCGTTGATGAAGCTTCTCAGAAATTGATTTATTATTGCGATTCCGAAATTCTGAGTCTTTGGTTTATGAAGCATTATATACAGCCAAGTTTTCTTGGTGTATTTGATACAAATTGCACTGCTGATGTATCTAGCTGTGTCTCTGAGCATATGTTGCAGACCCGTAAAGCTATGAAGGCAGATGAACCAAAAGCTGTTGACTACTACGTTTCGGCAAGGTTCTGGCTTGATGTTTATTATGCACATCGCACGGTAAAGGAAGTATTAGAAATTGCATCTCTCGAATTTTACAAATATTGTTTGAGAATTGGTTCACTGTTTGAGAATAAATTACATTTTTGGCCATCCGCAGAGAGTGAATCATGCTATTGGCTTTATGGATCGACGCTGCGTACACTGCACGCTGTCCATTTATTGGACTGTACAGAAATGCACTATGACAGCGAATGGTTTATTGACGAAATCAGACAAGTCTTGATTAAACCAATTTTTTTTAGATCCATGCACCATAACTTACCAAGACCATTAAACACTAGTGTTAATAGATGCCAGTTTTATTTTATAAAAGCTCAGGATCTGATGGAAAATCTGACTGGATCAAGTGATGACCTAGAAATTCAAATTCTGTCTGAAATATCAACGGCACTTCTCAGGAAAGCTTTGGAATGTGAGGATTCCAAAAGAAACACCATCGCTAAGGCGACTTTGGCCTATTTGGCGGCTCTTCATTTCGCCGCATCAGAATATCAAAGTGCTATAAACCTTTGCTCGAGAGTGATGATCATGAATGAAAACCCTGAGGGAGAGGGCACGGAAACATTAAATGCAGGCTGTTTGTTGTATATTAATGACATTTCTAAGATAATAGGATTTTATTTGATTTTCAGGAAGACCAAAAACTCCTCTTTGCATTATACTAGGAGGCAGTTTTTTCTAGATCTGCGTCTTACACCAGAGGTGTTTGCTCATTATTTAAGAATTACATCAACTGAAAGAAAAGCCAGAGCTTATGGACTTAAGAACATTTGGCAAACTCCAATATTTCCGTTGGATTCAATTTTAATGACCCTTATTAATCGGAAGTTTTCACGAATACCAACGAAAAGAAATAGTGTTTTGTGTGTTTATCGAAGATCCGATCCAATGAATAGACCAGAAGCACTCAATGAAAGCTGTTTGCCAAATAATGATAATATACTTCAATTGCTAATGAACTATTCCTTACAAAATATGACATCATTTTACAATGCTATCTGCAAAGACTTTGGCATTCACTGCAATACAGCTGATTGTTACCGTGCTGCGTATCTCTACAAGTGTCGTAAATATCCTGAAGCTTTGCATTTGTGTGAAGAAATTCTCGACGAGCCAGATCTACCGAGGGACTTGAAGGAACTTGCATTTGCCAATGTAATGGTGTTGCCACCGATTGACTCTTATTTCGACGGTGAAGTCCGATGTCTGCTTGGATTTCACACACTGTTCTGCTATTTATCGACTCTATATGAAGATCTGCCAAGAACTGAGGACACTTTTTATTGGACGTTCAACCAGTTTTTCCTCCAAACGATTCGTTCTGAGAAGTGTTTACTGTCTAAAGTTCTTGACGAGGATTATACTATGAAACGCCATTATTTTCTCGGGAGACATTTCTTGGCGGGATATTTGAAAGTGAGATGCTTGATCGATTACTGTAAACCACTCTCAGAAGCAATGTTCGAATATAGGAAACTCAAACTCAAAGCTATTCTTCCTTTTGAGCGCATCGTACGCCGTTTTCTTAAGCAAAAACTTCGTCAGCTTCGGAAAGGGATGAATGCAAAATACTACTGTGCAGGCTAAAATATATTATTAATGCATTATTTTGGGTAGGCCTATTTATAAAGCGCCTCTAGTAGTTGTTATTATTCAAAGGCGCTGTCGGCGTGAGCAACCCGAGAGAATACGAAGGTTATCAGGCGGCAGACTATGGAATAATTTATGACGCTATCTGTTTCAATGAAAGTCAGAATTTGCGACTCTCAAATGTGGCATAACCAAGAAATTAATACCAGGATCAGAAATTTATTATAAATTTATCGTCGTGATTGGTTTGTTGAATATGTATAAAAAGCTAAAGCTGTGCAGCAGATACCAACGTTGCTGACCACAGAGATCACAATTCCTGCAACTACGGCATTCTTAACGCATCTTAATCGCTTCTATTTTCACCGTAAAAATGTGAAAAAAGTATCTGTATAACTTCCACTAATAAGAAAGAGCCAAGAGGTTCATTATATGCACTGAACTTCATATTAGGTTCATACGGTAGTTGTGTGTTTACACAAAATTAGGTCACCATATCATAAGGTCTGTCATTTTTTGACGTAGCCGAAAAATAGTAAGTAAAATATTTCAGAGTCGACAATGCAATGTTTTCCTCAGAAACCTTTAATAAGTATGGAAAGCACTGGCACACAAAGCTCCCTAAGATAGACTGGGGCTTGACCTGCAAGACAATTGCGCATAAGCATTAGGATGGCTAAATCTCGAGCTTTTGGCTTTTGTTGCATTGGCAGCCAGTGCAGTTCCTCCCGTATAAGCCAGAAATATATGCTCGAACTTTGGTATGCCTCCTACCAGCCGAGCCGCGACGTTTAGCACAGATTGCAGCTGACTAATGCGCGGGGACCAGCGATCCTATAAATTCTTTAGTTGCTAACTATCGCTGGATTACAGTGACATTTGGACAAAGATTAAAATGTAAGGTAAGGTCTACATCAACAGCTTTGGAATACCCAAAGTTCACTTAAAAATAACGGACAATAGGCAGCAGCGACACATAGCGACTGTAAACGAAGGTATGTGCGAGAGGAGGGAGAGGAGGGAGGCGGAAAGGCGAGCCTTTAAGACGGTTCAGAGGGACAACAGGGTCTTCGAGAAAACCCGGAAGAAACCAAGAGAACCTGGAGACAGCCGCCAAGAGACAGGTGGTGGTCATGATGGTCATGATAATTGTATTGTATTGTATTTATAAATTTATAAAGCGCCTCTCACAGTGAACACCAATCAGAGGCGCTCCCAGTGCGAAAGACTCCGAGCGAAAAGAGTGGTCTTAATACAACGAAAAGATGCACCTGGCCCACCAGATAGCATCAGAGAACGGGCTGATGAAGGGAGTTGGTTCCATAGTGAAGGGCCAATGAAGGCAAAAGCTCGGGATTTAGCCATAGTAGTCCTCGCTCGTGGGACAAGAAGGTCAAGGCGATCAAGTGAGCGAAGCGGGCGGTGAGAGGTGGCGGAGATAGGCCGCCGAACGAGGCAACAAAGGTATTTGGAAGCTAGGCCAGAATAAGATCGACAGACAAGAGCAAGGACCTTAAGCTGGATACGAGCAGTGAGAGGGAACCAGTGAAGTTGTTCCAACATATAGGAGGAGATGTACGAGAAGCGAGGCAGTCGAGCTATCAGCCTGGCAGCCGCATTAAGCACAGCTTGAAGGGGGATAGGCGCACTTTGGGAAGGCCAACAAACAGAGAGTTGCAGTAATCAATGCGGGAGCAGATGAAGGCATGGACTATAGTCGTAAAGACCGAGGAGGAGACAGAACGTCGAATCGCTCTGAGGCGTCTCAGGTGGAAGTAGCAGGAACGGGTGAGGCGCTTGATAAGTCCATAAATAGAATAGAATAGAATAGAATAGAATTGAATTGAATTGAATTGAATAGAACTCTCAATCTGACGGGAATTGGCGAGACTTGGCTACATACGCTGACAGGCCACTGCTCGAACTTTTATTTATCGCCCATTCTGGGTTGTTCAATATCCAGATGATCATTACATTGAGTGCAGAAATGTCAACGACATTGAAGAAGCAGACAATCTGTTAGTCTTACGTTTGACAGACTCAGCCAGTATTATCTTCAGGGTCTCCTAAGCACTCAGCCTTTTTGGTCGTTTAGATGTGCTCATTGTTGCTCAACAATATAGCAACAAAGTCACATAACCGATTTGAGAAAATATAATAATTATTTGAGAAGTTATGCAACAAATATTGGCAGATGATAGTTAATATGGTGGTAAAAATAGAGAGATACCGATCGTCTGATGGCCCTTAGACGCCTCAGCTTAAAGAAGCAGGAGCTGGTCAGGTTCGATACGTGATCCGTGAACGTGAGGGAGGAGTCGACAGTGACACCCAAGTGACGGACACTAGAAGAGTATGTGAATACAGAGAATTTCTCCGTCAGTAATAGACAATAAAGCTTAGCTTATTAATACTCTCCCTCCCATGCTTTATAATCCTATACGATTTCCCAGCTTTAACTGAATTTTTTTATCGCCTGCGACGAGCTGCGGAGCTGATGAGTAAGCTGGTTCTCAATGCATAACATTGATTTGCGAATCAGATAATCGAGATTATGATAATTATCACGGTTTGTTTATTCGGCCTACAGGTATTGCATAGTTGCATACTGCGTAAAATTAATGCGCTATGATTAGCCAGTTCTCCAATAGTCTGGTCACTTGTTTTTTATAGTATTATATAAATGTCATAAAAAGCAATTTTAGACATATGACTGTTTATAATTATTGATTATAATTATACAAACGTACATTATTATTTCATTTGATGCAGCGCTTTAAAATGTATTCGGTAGATGACAGGACATACTCTCTAAAACTTCAGCTTACTTCTAATTGTAGCGAAACAATTTAATCATCGCCATTTTGTGCTGACGACAGTTTAACCGAATTTATGGAGAAATTCGACGTTAATGCCAAACCAGGTTAGATTCTATAACTCTGTGCATGTAATTTATTGGACAAATACATTTAATTAACGGCAGCTAAGTCAATGAGAGAGAGTTGCTAATGTAAATTGTGATTTGATCTTAATGTTTTATTCTCTATAAACGATGTCTGAAAAGTCACTAGATGACGTTAGACGCAGTTCCTTGTCATAAATGGTGCGGCCCGAATCCCCGAAACCCGAATCGCAGAAACGAATTTCGGCCGGATCCCGAAAGTAGTTTTCTAAGTCCGACTCGAATGAATATAACTGACAAATAAACATGTGAATAGGCATTGACGCTTGGTCTATGTCATGTTTACAATTTAACTCTGAACAGCATTCTGGAGTTCGGCCGCTGGTAATCCCGTAGTTTAGGTTGGTAAATTATTTGAATGTCTTCAATGCCGGACTTCACGTTGGTAAGTAAGCAGTCTACCTATGTCCATGATAACTATCATCAATCCCGCTTGGCCGCTTCCATTTCATCGAGAGTTTGTTTTAATCAATCCAGCTTCCATTTCATGAAAAAAATGACCCAACTTCTATTTAACCCAAAAAATATTTATTTAAGCAAAGAACTATTCTCATGGGTCCAGCTTCTACTTAAGGCAACTATTATTTTCATCGTTCCAGCTTCTATTGCATCAAAAACTGAGTTTCATCAATCCAGCTTCTATTTACGATAAAAATTATTTCGATCAATCCAACTTCTATTTAAAGACAGAAATGGTTTCATCAATCCCACCTCGAGTTAGGGAAACAATATTTTTCCATAATCCAGCTTTCATTTTTATTTGATGATATAAAATAATTTACCAACCTAAACTACGGGTTTACCGAACTTTTATTTAAGCAAAGAACTATTCTCATGCGTCCAGTTTCTACTTAAGACAACAATTATTTTCATAATTCCAGCTTCTATTGCATCAAAGACTTAGTTTCATCAATCCAGCTTCTATTTACGGTAAAAATTAGTTCGATCAATCCAACTTCTATTTAAAGACAGAAATAGTTTCATCAATCCCACTTCGAGTTAGTGAAACAATTTTTTTCCTCATTCCAGCTTCCATTTCAATTTGACGATACAAAATAATTCAGCAACCTAAACTAAACCCGTAGTACTACTACTACTACTACTACTATTCCTTTATTTCAACGAGTTTGTGAAATAAAGGAATAGTAGTAGTAGTAGTAGTACTACGGGTTTACCAAAAGTTCCATTGATGAAAAATATCTTGTTGGTTAAATAGAAGTTGGATATTTTTTTTCATTAAATGGAAGCTGGATTGGTAAAAAAAAATTATCGATGAAATGGAAGCGGGATTGATTATAGTTATGATAGACATAGGTAGAGTGCTTACTTACCAACGTCATGTACGGCATTGAAGACATTAGAATAATTTAGCAACCTAAACTACGGGATAACCTTTCCAGCTTTTTCGGGGAGTCGGGTTTAAGAGGTTCGGCTTAACCCCATCATGAATCGTTCTTTGTAACTTGTTCTTTAAAACTCGTAGGTCTACAAGCTTGAGTATGTTAGCCTTTTGAATATTTTGCCCGTTGTAGTATTATTATTTGTCATCAATCCAACTTGTACTTTTTAAAAAAGATTACTGTAATGAATCCGACTTCTATTTACCAAGAATTCTCTTCGTCAGTGCAACGTGTGTTGGACCAGCGATGAAACCAATGCAATGGTCATAAATAAGTATTGTAAAGTCGGGCAATTAAGCAATCTTACTCTTAGTGTTAGTTCTGCAGGTAATCCCGCATTTTGCATATTTTATTCTTGTTTCTTTCAGAGTAAAGTAAATAGTAATAGCGTATTTAATTATGGGTCGGTTGGAGTACTTGAGGCGATTAGTGACTAAGGATGGGAGAGATTGAGATATGAGGACAAACGGTCGACAAAGATGGCTGTATGGTGAAGAGTGTGAAAAGTTGTTTTGGATGGTAGTATTACATTGAGATGTAGGTTAGCGATAAGACTTTGAAGTGGATGCGCTCAAGCATTTTCAGCCAGTGGAGTAATATAAAGACGGGAGTGATATTGTGATGCTTTGGTTTATATGTTTATGCTGGAGAGTATATGAATGAACAGTCATTCCTCTGTTTTGAGCTGCAATGAAATTATGTTCTATGAAGATGTTACATATTGACGTTTTACTGTTTTATTTTTAGCAAGTGTATGAAAATGACGAGCAACATTCTTCCAGAGCTCCAAACTCTAGTTGTAAGAAAAGGCTTTCATCTTAATAATATTACAGTGGATTTGTTTTACCACAACTTCCGTTATAGTCAACTATTGTATCTTCAATAAATATATCGTGGATAGTATCATTAAGTTGTGCCACCATATAGCCTACAACGGATGGATGGCTTCAGTATTTCGTCATGAAGTTTTTTCGTATTTTGCTCAACAAGAACTACTACTGGTGCATGAAACATGAACTCTTCTTGTAAGCATCTTAAATGCAAACTTAAATGAAGTAATCTGCAATGTGCTACATTGGACACTGCTGATGTTGGAAAGGCTATGACAACAACAATTGCAGAAACTTTTCACAATTGCTTTGAATCGCTTACCATCACTCATCCTTGCCAAGAAGCACATACGAATCGCTTAAATACACAAACATATGATTAAATGTTAATTATTTAGGAAACTGTATCCTCAACGTGGTCATCTCACAGCTCATCAAAGAACCGAGACTGGAGAAGAACGTTGAAATTAGCAATTAAGTGAATTTCATGATGGAGAATACGAAAACCCAGAGGGATGAAAAACCATACAGGTGCCAGCTATGTCAGAAATCATTTAATCATGGTGGTCATCTGAAAACGCACATGAGAACCCATACAAGCGAAAAACCATACAGGTGCCAGATATGTCAGAAATCATTTAATCACAGTGGTAATATGAAAAGGCACATGATAATCCATACTGGTGAAAAACCATACAGGTGCCAGCTATGTAAGAAATCATTTACTGAAGATGGTCATCTGAAAACGCACATAAGAACCCATACTGGTGAAAAACCATACAGATACCAGCTATGTCAGAAATCATTTAATGAAGGTGGTCATATGAAAACGCACATGAGAACCCATACAAGCGAAAAACCATACAGGTGCCAGATATGTCAGAAATCATTTAATCACAGTTGTAATCGGAAAAGGCACATGAGAACCCATACTGGTGAAAAACCATACAGGTGCCAGTTGTGTCAGAAATCATTTAATGACGGCGGTAATCTGAAAAAGCACATGAGAACCCATACTGGTGAAAAACGATACAGGTGCCAGCTATGTCAAAAATCATTTATCCGAGTAGGGACCTTGAGGGTGCATATGAGAACCCACACAGGCGCTACACCATACATATGCGAGGGTTGTAATAAAGGGTTCAGAGATATTGGACATCTAAAGAGTCACAGAAGAACTCGTGCAACTGAGAAACAACACTCGTACAAGAAACCTTATGCCAAGAGCATTTGTTCAGGGAAGCAGTTTAAGCTCCATGCAGGAACACAGCAACAGGATCTTAAAATGGGAAGTGAAGTAATTGCTAACCTGTCTGATCATTTCATCAGATTCAGTAGTCCAGGCATTCTTCATAAAGAAAATGAACGTTACTCAACGAACGTACATTCGGATTCTAGTGGAGTTGCAGGTCCTTTTCCGAATATTACAGATGAAGGATGTCTGTATATTAGCAAATTCAAATCTCCTGTGGATGCATATGCGGCTTTGTCAAAATCTTTTGGATGTGCTATATGTGACGATATGCTTGAAATAGAGAAGGAATTTCTAGAGCATTGTTCTAGCCATCGATTTTCTCCACCTGACGACTTAGTTGCTGACCTGTGCTGAATTATGATTCAGCGTAATTACAGTGGAAAATATTTTGAATTAGAGATTTTTAGTGAAAAGATAAGCACTATGGAAGTACCATATACCTACACATATACGAGTAGTTACGTTGTGTCATTTTCAATTCAGAATACTTAGACAGTATAGGCCTACATTGTGATTTAGATAATCCAGAGGTTTCTACTTATGTGCACCACATCTCTAAGGTGTTGCATTTTTCTTACATAGGCCTAAGTGTTTGACTTGAATTGCTGCATGCCATCAACATTGATATTTTATGCTATAGTTACTAACGACGCAGTAAATTCTTTCGCTCTACTTTACAACTTTACTGTTAAATATTAAATTTAGCTCCACAAATACTTCTGCTGGGCTAGATAATTAACAGAGCTGTTAGCTGTACTTCATTTTGTATGACTATTTTAGACTATTGATATTGTCGTTGCTTTCATGATATATTAAGTAATAGAATTAATTACCTTGGTCCACTTAGATTAAGTGTTAGACGCTATGCTTAGTAATTATGAAACATAATATGTAATCAAGATTGTCATGTATGCTGAATATTCGGTGTTTTGTTGTCTTTTGTGATTTTTTATGTTACATCAGTTCTGTTCTTAACCTCTAAATAAAAAAGCTGCATTGCGTAAATTGCACATGTTTACAATTATTTGAATGAAAAATGTTGTTTATAATACCATGAAATTGTTTAATTCATCTAATTTCAGCTGAATTTTAGATACTTGTTCGAAAGTAACGTGAGCAGCCTTACTGTAGAGTAGATTAATAGTAGCCTAAAGATTCTATTGCAAATGACTAGGTTTGCGACGGGACAGTCCCGATTTGGAGGCAAATGTCGTCAAGTCGGGACAGCCAACTGTCCCAACTTTCAAATTTGTGACCAAACTAAAAAAAATTGACTTAAAATACAATACCCGTACTAATTACTGCTAACTTTTCTTCGATTGGTGACGGAGATGAGCTTTACAACGAGTTAACTTACCTTCGAGCAGTTTTGCCGAAGCATGCCAGTCAAAGGTGCAGATCTGAAATGGGTTGCATTTTTAAAGCAATGGACTGTTCAAGTTTGCAAAAACTTATTGAGCTTTTGTTGTCGGTGTCAGTGAGCAATGTTCCAGTTGAAAGACTCTTTTCTATAATGAATAACCTACGGACTGACCATTGTGACCGGCGTAAAAGAATGTGTGTTGAACTAGTGGAACCTGAATTGCTTGTGAAGGCAATTTATAGAATGACATGTGCGGAGTTCTACAACTTTGTTTTAGGAGAAAACCGTTCTCGAAAGCTGTAGGCTATGGAGTAATTTGCTTCAAATCAAAGTCATGATCATCGCATAAGAAAGTTGCTTGAAAACTGATCGACAGAATCTGCATGTGTTGTTAAAGTTAAACTATTTTATAAAATCTCAGTCACAATTTCACAAAATTGCAGAAATGAAAGTAGGAAATGAACCATAATATTTATAATGTAATAAAAATTGTCTACTCCTCTGAATGACTTCCTATCTTTCGGAGCGCTCTACCTCTAGTCCTCTGCCATTTTTCACTCATCTCGCTCCTTTCCTGCTCTTTTTGCTCTCATCAGGGTTCTGTTCTTGGACTCATCTCTACATCCTCTTTAAGGCTGATATTGAGTCTCTATTTGCATTCTGTTCTATCAATTTGGGTCCTTCTCTTTGGAAAAGCTTCCCCTCTGACCAGCTTTCTGGCCCGCGAGACCTCTTTAGCTCTTTTTGTAAACTATACTTAACTAAAGCGCCACTCGAAACTAAGCGCAGGGCACCAGTTTATTCAGAAGCGCTGCGCCGAATCAGAGGGGTTGTCCAGAGGGTCAAGAGTAGTTAAAAAAAACCGGTTGCGATGGACTGTCATCTGAAAGGTTTGGCGTTCAAATGTCTGCTGTGATTGAGCCCCATAGCAAATGCAGCTGTAGTGAGTACACGGTGGCAACACATACCAATTGCTACGGGAGGGTGTGTCTAAGTATCTCAAAGAATGAATTCATTGAAAGATGAGCAGGATTAAGGCCCCACTGTCACTGTATAAAACGTCTACATTTACATTTTAGCCTAATCAGTCCGAGATTAGTCTTCACTGGGAAGATCAAGAAAGTTAATTCGTGTTATAACCCCACTGCGTAGTTTCTTGCTTTGGCTTCCTATAAATTATAGCATGCGATTTGTGTCAAATTTGGTCTCATGGTTTACGTAACAATAAACTCTGGTCGCTACATGACGTTAAACCCTCCAAAATGCAATTCTTTCCTTAGACACCTTTAAAACATCTTCAGTCAATCCTACAAATTCGTAACGTCCGTAGAGTTGAGTGAGTTGAACTCCGCCACTGTTCGCTTTCTGACAGTGCCACTCCCAAGCCTGGATGAAGAAGGAGGGCGACGCTAATGATCTTTATCATCACACAGTGTCGATAAACTGAAACTACTACTAGTTGAATGAGCTGTAATATGCCAAAAAAGAATCTTTGTCGGCGGCTACGGCCTATGTTGTCATAAGCTGCCGTTAAACTCTGGATCCAATCCAGTTCCATTGCTAGGTCTTATCTAACCATTAAATTTGAAGTCGATGTCAGCGGTACTGGAATCCGCGAGGTTCATCTAAAGTACATGCACAATGGATATATTACTCCATTCTACGTTTTCAGCAACCCACTATTATTGTTTTGTTAGGATTATATCTAAAAAGATAACGTGAAATGATATATTTATAACGTCATTTCAAGTCATCTTAAAGGTGTCTAATGAGAAAATTAAATTGTCCAGCGGTTAACGCCATCCAGCGACGTTCCGAACGATTTTATTGATAAAATGTCCAGAGTTCGACGACAGGGCTCTATTATTTATTTCTTAAGGTAATTTGTTTAGCGCCTCTTCATATTATTATAGGCGTTTCTTGCCGCAAACATAGCCACATTAAAAGTCATTAAGCATAGAAATTATAATTATTATATTCGTTTATTAATTCAAATTAACAAGTACGCAGTAAGCTTACATGGCATACTAGTGGCAGACGATAACAAGTTTACCCAGAGTGGAAATTAATGTAATTTAAAAATAACAAGAAAATACCACGAAACCTACTATCAGGCTCTTCAAGTTGGACAGGAAACCAATGCTAATAATTATTACTCATGAAGTTATGCAACACTGGACAAGTCATTCACAATGTTAAGTCATTGCATACGACATCACGAATAAGCGCTCGTGAATAAGCTGATGCCCTGAGCTTAGCTTTAGAGTAGCTCTTTACGACGATGGAGTTTACGATTACGATTACGACAAGTCATAGAGTGCAAAATATGCAACTCATCAGAGTCATCAATCTTCAGAAGAGTATAATAATTATTGTCTGCCATGCTCTTTATTCTCTCTAACAACCATCGGGCTACCAAGGGAGTGGGGTGGTTACCACTCCTCCTACGTTTTTATGCTTTTTTATATGGAATATAATTTTAGCATTTTAGGTAGCCTAGCTGTAGCGGGTTCATTTGTGCACATTTTGAGGTAACCATCATGGTAGGCCCTACGTAGTATCGCACGCCGTTCAAAAGTTATGCCCGATATAGCCGAGGTAGGCCTACCAGAGCGGTGGAAAGTGGAAACCACCCCCCTTAGTTTTTCGACTATAGCGTATTCATTTTTCTTCCTGAAAGAGAAACAAATATGCCACTCTGTAGAGGGAATGCAGGGCTACATTTGCTTGCTTACCTTTTTGTCTTTTGGAAACTGGAAGTTATTATAATAAATAATAGGCCTATATCCATCATCTGGGTGAAAATGGCTGATGCAACATCACAACGTAGGCCTACCGGTAAACCGATATTTCTACATAAACGTTTCTCAACAGCTACAGATTTAGAACTTATATTAGCTTAAACAGATACTGAAGATGAGGTGAGAAGGCAGTTTACAGCAAGTATTCGCACAAAATAACGGGAGTAACTTGGAATAACTGCAAGGACCACTGATCCGCGTATTTTACAGCCGTGAACATTAACGTAAAGTCTTGTTACATGTTGCCTTTAGATTTCGCCACAACTAAACAGACTATATGGACTAGTTTGTAGGCTATTGCTACAAATGAAGCATCATTATGTTTCAAATGTTCTTGGATACATAGATCAGTTTCAAAACACATAATCTTATATTTGTTTATCCAAAAAATCAAAAAAAGTACGCAATAATATAAAATATCGCTAAATATCGGTTCCGTTGTTAACAATTATGTAATTTCGAGGTGCATTCACATAATGTAGCCTACAACTAAATGTACCATTTTGTTCAGAAATGAATGCTGAATCCATTGCTGTATTACAAGATGATAGCCTATGTGAAACCAAACAAGAAATCCAAGGGTGGTGGTAGCCTAACCCTTGGCAGCCCGTGTTACAAAAGAACCTCGGTAGCCTGGGGGCTAAATTGAGTTAAGCTGTGAAGAGGCCTCTGCCGAAGTCTATCAGTAGGCTATGCAGAGCGCAGGATACCAGTCAATTCAAAAATAGCCACCGATTCACTCAACCGTAAAATTGGGTCACGCTGTCATTTGCATGACGATTCTTCACGTCAAGAAAAACTTCGTAAGGAGAGGACACAGCGTAAGACAACGTTCATCTGTTTGTAGGCCTAAGCCTACTTATGTAAAAACTATTGTCTAATGATTTATTCGCTGATTATCGCTCACATATTCTACTGTGATTTTTAGAGTTTAAACTAGTTGCGATCGAATTTTGCAAATGCAACGTCGCTCCGATGCCATGGGTGGGGCCGTCATAGGTTAGCCAATTATAATTATTATGACGATATAGTTAAACGCAAGAGGCCATACAAATCCTACGAACTCACCAAAACCTCACCTCTTGCTGTCTCTCCACAGGTCTTCCACTCAAAACTGAAAACACTGCTTTTTCACAAATCCTATCCCGATTCCTTCTCTTCCCCTCACCTCCCTCGCCATTTCAACTCTAAGCATCATCCACCTTAGCCGTCTGAATTTTAGGCAGACAGCCTGCCTGACTCTCTGGATTTTGACCCCCTGCCTATCGATTCTGTTTTGGTTAAGCGCCTGCGAATAAGCTGGTTCCCGCGACTTCGCTTTTGTGGGCGCTCTAGAAATATCGAGTTTACGATTACGATTAGGGCCTACGATTACTATTACGATTACGAAATCAATTCAGGCTTTTACGATGGTTGAGAACACTTGCAATTGAATTCTTCTGTCGTCAACAGATCCTAAAATGTGATTGATAAATTTAATTGAATTGGTTTGTCTTGCAAGTAAAGATTTGAAAACGAAAGTAAAAGCGAAACCCTTGGAAAATTGATCTGTTAATTTCCAGTGACGCAGAATCACTGAGCGAGCGACGATCAACAACTAGGCCTACTCAGTAGGCCCTAATACCAAACCGATTCAGCAGTGATGAGGGGCAAGATTAATTTCAAGGGTGACAAAGATATTGGTGGGTTGCTTTGGCTAAAATCTTGATGCAAACAACGTAACGTTGAAGTTTAGAGATAGCCATAAATTGAGTTTTATACAAATCGATGCGCTCACGATAGGCTATATGCAAAACAAAAGTTGCAATTTACGAGGGTCAGCAAAGAACTGCTAATGTAACAGTGGTAAGACATAAATGGCGATGATAGTATACATAGGCTAAACACAATTTTCTCTACAGGAATGTTAACCTATTATAGGCAATTATCGTTTACGAGGATTGCTTAGTTTTCATTTGTCTTGTTTTGTAGACATTGGGACTTTGTGATAAAGAAACAAAGAAGAAATTACAAGTATTTCACGGTATGTTAAAGGCTTGTCTAGCGACTTTCTATAATGATGATGATGATGATGATGATGATGATGATGATGATGATGATGATGATGATGATGACGATGACGATGACGATGACGATGACGATGACGATGACGATGACGATGACGATGACGATGACGATGACGATGACGATGACGATGACGATGACGATGACGATGACGATGACGATGACGATGATAATAATAATAATAATAATAATAATAATAATAATAATAATAATAATAATAATAATAATAATAATAATAATAATAATAATAATAATTAGACACTTTCGCTGCATCCTACGAACATCTAACATCGCAGAACGCAGGTGCAGCAGCGGAAAAGGCACCTCATAATAAACAATCCAAATACGCTGCTATCTCACAATCACATCATTTCGTTCCTGTAGCAGTCGAAACTGCAGGAAGCTGGCACACAGAATCACTGCAGTTTGTTCGAGAACTTGGAGGCAAGATCTCAGCAGCGACAGGCGACCAGCGTGAAACCAGTCATTTACTACAACGCCTGTCAGTGGCCCTACAACTTGGAAACTCTCTGTCTGTTTTAGGCACCACAGGTTGCAACAACACTGTAGCCAAGGAGAATGACAGCTTATAACAATATTGAAAACAGTTACTTTTAATCAGTCTGTACATAAGTTTGTTGGATTTATGAAGAAATAAATTTGTCTTATAATAATAATAATAATAATAATAATAATAATAATAATAATAATAATAATAATAATAATAATAATAATAATAATAATAATAATAATAATAATAATAATAATAATAATAATAATAACTTGGTCGCATTCAACGGCACTTTTCCTGCAAACCCTGAAGACGAGGCCTGACCCTCCAGACAAATTTCCTGCTTCTTATGGCAATTTTTCCTAAATCCTGAGGGATCCTTGATACCTCGGGTAAAAAAATAAATAAAACACTAAAATAATAATAATAATAATAATAATAATAATAATAATAATAATAATAATAATAATAATAATAATAACGCCTGAGGGTGGTGCACCATAAAAACTCAGTTTTTGCTAGATTGAGTTTGCAATACAACCAATCCGCTCAACCCTCGGTCCTTTTGGGAGTCACACTCCTGTAGGCCTACCTAACCGTGTTCTCCTTATAGATTTGATTCCCTTGACAGGCGTGGCTTCTTAGCTAGGATGTTGTACAGTTAGACATTATGTTTTGTAGTTGACCTAATTTTCTTCTAAATATCGTTTTCTTTGTACATAAATTATTTCTGACTTTGTATGTAAAGCGCTGAGCGTTTGCTTGCGTTCAATAAAGAACATTCTTACTTACTTACTTACCTCTCTCTCATCTCATCCTTATAATTTGACACTTGATATAATAAAAGTGTCGGGTAATGACCATAGATCATATGGCCAAGCTACTCCGACACTGTTTAATCAACTGCCTCCTGAATTACGTCAGCTATCCAACCCTCCAGCCAGATGAGTCTCTGTAGTAAAAATTACATCTCTCTCTCTCTCTCTCTCTCTCTCTCTCTCTCTCTCTCTCTCTCTCTCTCTCTCTCTCTCTCTCTCTCTCTCTCTCTCTCTCTTTCTCTTCACCTGATACGAGGGTTGGTCGCATTGTAGACGATTCTTCTCCATCCTCTCCTGTCCTCGGTTTCTCGCAGCAACCGTTCCGTTGATAATTCCAACCATTCGCCCACATTGTCCATCCATCTCTTCCTTGGTTTCCCTCTTGCTCTTGCTCCCGGTGCCGTTCCTTGCATAATTTCTTTCTCCAGGCATTCACCTTGTTTCCTCATTATATGCCCAAAGTAAGACATCTTTCTTCTTTTTATTGATTCCAGTAAATTCCTTTCCACTCCTGCCGTCTCTAACACCCATTCATTTGTTTTTTCTCTATCCATGATATACCCAGTATTTTTCGTATGCATTTAATTTCAAATGCTTTTATTCTCTCCTCGTCCCTCTTTTTGATTGTCCAGCTCTCGCAGCCATACATCATCACTGGCCATATAAGTGTCCTCATTAATCTAATCTTTGCACAGGCCTAGTATACGGTGAACAGGGTTAATTACTTGAATCGTAATGCCTAATACCCAGGGTTTTCTGTATTTAAACATTAGTAATTTATAATCTTAAAGTGCTAGCCTAAAACAACAGCTATATATAAATAAGTAAGTACGTTGGTATGCATGTATGACTACACTTAATACAGCGCGGTGTCTTTGCGGGTGGGAGTAGTCTAGTTAACTATTGTAAATAAGCACGTTTTGAAAAGAAAATTGAAAATGTTGCTGAACGGGGTAAATGCTGCAGAAAATGTAGATGTGTTGCCACCACTTGCCTCTCATTTCGACACCGACATACATTGCTTGTTTGGATTTCACACATTTATTTGTCATTTATTGGCCTCAAATGAAGGTTTTTCAAAATAGAAGTCCATGAAATATTACACCAATGACTTCCAATTCACGAATCTAATCTACAGGTGTACTTCTATGGCGCCGTTGGATGTTTAGTTCAACGGGATGCCAGCACATTATGTATAGTCCAACGTTTTTAGAGTTTTCCAGTGACAGGCGTTGATCAGTAGAGATTGCTTCGCATCATGAGTATGTCTAATAAAATTTTAATTACCTGAGTTTGTAATCGTATATTTGAGTAAAGGTTACTTGCCACACTGATGATTGTGATTTTTTTAGGATAGATGAAAGTAAGCCCAGGATGTCTTCAGAACACGATCGTCCAAAATGTGACTGATTAAGTTGGTTGTTACAACTTGATTTGGGTGACAACTAGAATTTAAAACTTAAAATACTTACGACGATTATGATGAAGATGACTATGATGATAATGGCAATGATGAAGGTGACATAATAATTATGACGATGATGACGATTAATCTGGTAGGAGATAATTATGTCTTTTCAATTATAGATGACGGACCATGCAGCTAAATCGATTGAAGAAAAGGCTTCTATGTTCATCGTTAGCACATGCCAATTGCTTCCAAAATCGTTTTATACTGTTTATGATTGCATGCATGACTTAGCCATGTCACAGTGGCCTGCATCAAACCAGTATTCGATTCCGTGTGGCAGCCTTAATGAGTTCTATATTCTACCACTGAATACGTGCATCGACGACTATGATGAGTTATTTACCTACACTGACCGGTTGGCCTGCACTGGTGACTTTCCAGTGTTGCCAAGTGATATGAGTGGTCTATCTGAAAGCATTAGGTTTTTCACGATTGAGTCGCATAATAAGTATCCAGGTTTTGTTCGATTACGAGAATTGGGTGAAATGAACTATAACTGGATATGCAAAAAGTACGAATTTAACTATACAGCTCATGCAGGTGAATACCTGTTGCTAGACTTGGCTTTTGTTGTATCAAGTAATCCAGAATATTTCAATCAAGAGTTAGTATCGAATGGCGATGCACTGCCAAGCATTGTTTGTGGTCCAGCAATTAAATCTCAAATAGATTCAAAAATAACTTTGGGAACTGATTCAGTCACAGCCCTATTTTGCCCTCAGTGGCCTACAGAAGCCAAAAATTGGCCTACACCACTAAGAAAATACGGATGGCCGACAATGGGTATAATCGCCGAAGTTGTACAAAATGGCTGTCATTTGGTTTATGTTCAGCATCGTTCTTGCAGATACGATAAGGGACAGTGGAGATTATCATTTTCATTCGCGGAAGTAATTTTACTTCAGAGTTGGACTAAAATCCAACAGATTGTTTATCATTTGCTGAGATTCTTTGTAAAGAAGGAATTGATACAAAAGGATTGTCCAAAGGAGGATGAGGTTCTCTGTCCGTATCATTTAAAGACGTTGATGTTATGGACTTGTGAAAAGATGCAACCGGAATGGTGGAATTCATTTTCTGTAATTGCAATTTGCTCTGAGTTGCTAAAAAATCTGTCAGAATGGCTAAAGATCAGATACTGTCCGAACTATTTTATTCCGGAAGCAAATCTATTTCATGAGCCATTTAACTCCGCAATTCTTCACCAGATCAAAAGACGAATAAATGAATTCCGCAACTCTGGCACACTTTCTCATTGGTTCGTGGAAAATTACATACTACCAATCATTCGGCCACATTTTGAAGATCGGAAAACCAAAAAAGTTATGCGAGGTTTCATGGATTGTTTGCTGCCTCTCCTTGAATTTCGGAAAGAGTTTGAATTAAAAATGTTGGATTTACTACTTTCTCTCAGTATCTCAAATTCTAATAAGACTTGTCGTCGTGCAATTAAAAGCGGCTATTATTCAGGATTGCGCAAGTATTTAAAATTAGAACAACAACCAAGATCTAATACCAAACAAGCGATTATAATGCCATTTCTTCCAGCAATAGAGAAGATCGTGTGTTTCAGGTACTTTGTCATTGTACTGTATAGTTTGCATGCTGCACATGGTTTATGTTACGGAGAGATATCTTGGGAGAGCAGTCTCTTTGTTGAACTTGTCGAAGTTATGATGATGCACCCTAAAATAAGGTTACAGCATCATAACTTTCCGAAAACGTACACAGAACAAAGTAGTCGCTTTCAATTCCTGCGTGCTCAGGGTCTCATGGTACATTTAAATGGATTAAATAGCCCATCAGAATTTCAACTACTGTCTCTCATGTCAAAGGAGTTTCTCATTAAAGCTTTAGAATATGAAGATTCAAATTCGAATGGCATTGCTCCTGCAGCTTTGGCCTATCTGGCTGCACTCCATTTTGCCACATCAGAATACGAAACAGCAATACGCTTCTGTTCGGCAGTTCTCGTAGATCAGACACCTCGAAATGACAAGGAAACACTAAATGCAGGTTGCCTATTGTTCATTGATCATATCGCAAGAATCGTTGGATTGTGTGTGCTTCACAAGAAGATCACTGACAGTAATCTTCATTACATTGGCGGGCGGCTGGATCTCGATCTGCGTCTTTCAACAGAGGTTTTTGCTCATTATTTCACTGTATTATCAGCCGAAAGAACTTCCACGCGTTTAGATTTTTTTCATGATTTACCATATTCAGAATTTCCGATGGACGAATATCTGAAGGCTTTAAGGCAGAAGAAATGCATTGCTGCGATGAAGTCAGTTACTCATTTCAATGCTACTAGACAGATCGTTTATCGCAGAATAGATTCTTTGACAGAAACCGAGACTTCAAGTGTAAATCCCATGATAATTAAAGAAACAGTAATTGATTCTTTGATGGAATATGTTTTAGAAAATATGAAATTATTCTACAGTGTGATTCGCAATGACTTTGGCATTCAGTGCAACACAGTAGATTGTTATCGTGCTTTGTACCTTTACAAGTGTCGCCAATACGATACAGTTTTGCGCTTATGTGAGCGAATTCTTCGTGAGTCTGAAATTAAGAATGATTTGAAGGTGTTTGCATATTCGAAAGTTTTGTTGTTACCACCTTTTGACTCTTTTTTTGATAGAGACGTACAGTCGTTGCTTGGATTGCGGACACTCTGTTATTATTTATCACCGCTGAAAGTTGACATTCAGAATTGTGGATCAACTGTCAATCCAGCTTTTGAAGAGGTGTTGGTGTACTTTAACTGGATTGTTGGATTAGCAGAATCTGTTATGAACCGTCCAACCATTAGATGCCACTATATTCTTGGAAGACATTTTCTTGCAAAATATTTAAAAGTCAGATGTTGTATCGACTGCAATCTTCCGTATTCAGAAGCAATGACTGGATTTGCTGCTCAGAAAACAACTGATCGTCCGTTTGAGAACATCATTCGCAGATTTCTTCTACGAAAGCTTCATAGTATTAAAAAGTAATTATTGAGTTTATTCACATAAATGACAAAATTCTGTTTTCGTGTGAAATGTCTGTTTCGTGATATGTGATGCTGAATACTTAAACTTACTTAAACGGTGTTGTAATGTGACCAAGCTTGATCCTCAGGCTACCAAGGTTTTTTGTGACATCGGCTACCAAGGGGAGGGGGTAGTTACCACCCCACCCTCTGGATCTCGTGTTTGGTTTCACATATCATATCTTGTAATACAGCAATGGCTTCAGCATTCATTTCTGAACAGAATGGTATGTTTAATTGTCAATTATGTGAATGCACCTCGAAATCACATAATACAACGGAACCCCCACAATTAGCGATATATTATATTGTTGCGTAGGCTACATATTGTACTTGTTGGATAAACAAATGTAAGATTACGTATGTTTTGAAACAGATCTATTATAAATATAATAAGGCTTCATTTGTAACAATAGCCTACAAACTAGTCCATAGTCTGTGTTAGGTGAGGCGAAATCTAAAGGCAACAATCATGAAACAAGACTTTACGTTATTGTTTACGACAGTCAAATAATTATGTCAGTGGTCCTTGTAGTTATTGCAAGTTACTCCCGATGTTTTGTGCGAATGCTTCCTGCAAATCGGCTTCTACCACTACCTAAAATGTAAAAATTATATTCCATATGAAAAAACGATTTTGAGGCATAAAAACGAAGGGGTGGTAACGATCACCCCTTGGTAGCCCGAGGGTAAGGCTATCGCCATCGTAGTGTGGCGACTTCAGTGTTGAAAAGCAACATCTTACTTGTCACTTGCAGGTTTATGAGAATCAGCTGATAGGATCTTAAACCTTTGCCGTTAGCCAGTTTCATCATGGTGAACCGGAGGTAGTTCCCGTATTCCTGCACTTCTTCACAAGACAGGAAGGCATTTGAGTCTACTTACCTATTTGACATACCTTTTGAACCTAGCCTTGTGACCTACCACTGTGATCTACCTCTGTCACTTACTTACTCTTTCAGATTCGTTTTATGCGCCTCTCTTCCCAGACCGTTCGATCAACTCCAGTCGAACCATCTTCCCAAGGTTTTCACCTGAAGATCTCCTTCTCCCCGACAGATGGCGACCATAGACACCGATCACGCCCTTGACCTTCTCCATCGGGTCATGGGTCAATCGTCCTCTTCAATGGCTCCTGGTCAGCTGGGCAGTCCTCTGCCTCCGCCACCTAGTGACGTCCTAAGGAACTAATGTCCGAGTGGCTGACTGATAAAGCGTCGGCCATTCCAATGTGCTACTTCTTGGATTCGATTCCCGTTGTTGAGTTGTGTTGCCTCTGAGATGGTTGTCCGGTTGTCGGATGCGTTGTTGCTGTTGCATCACACAGATTAATTACTCTAATACCTACCATACCTTCTTTTCAATTCTTTCCGACTTACCACACCTTTTTCTAGCCTGCCTGAATCTGCCATAGCATTAGTAGACCTACTAACCCTTCTTCCATTGCTTCCTTCATCTTACCCTACTCTACCCTACGAAACCCTATTTTCTAGTTTACCTTATTCTACCTTTCCTTACTCCACCTTACTCTACCTTTCCCTACCATACCTTACCCTAAATTACCCTCGTCTTGCGTCATTTATTCTCTCCGTAAATACCATACCTTATCATAGCCTTCCTGAATCTATTATTATACCGGTACAAATCAAAACCTTATCTTCTCCACTAATCTAGCGTATACCTTAACCTGTTATACTTGATATACTTGATATAAGCGATTCCTAGAATGGAATGCAACACAAAGTCAAAGGCGTTTGCACGAATCTGTGTTACGAAGAACAGAACAGGCGAACACGTGATCCGTTTGCCGAGTATATATGTTGGTATTTTAAAATCATGTTTAATTGACGCTTCCTCAGAGCTTAGCTGTTTGATGAGACGTGTTATTTTTATCATTATTTACAAATGTAGTCGTTTGTAAATGTAACTCGATGTTACTATTAATACTAGGGGTGGGCAACGATTAAAAATTTTAATCGAAATTAATCGCACGATTAAACTGTGTTTAATTATGCGATTAATTTTTAACGCAAGTCACAATTATAGATAAAAAGTACAACTACTCAACAGACTCTGAGAGGTTACGTTGAAAATGCGCTATATAAATGCTTGCAGTCAATAAACAAAAATTAAACAATGCTTTTACTACTTGTTTTTACTTTTTAGTTTTTACTTTAAAGTTTAAAGTTTAAACCGAGCGGTTTTATCAAGAATGATTTAGCGCATTTCTAGAAATTATTGGACGCAGTGACAATCGCGTTAACTGTGTTAAAAAATTTAACCGTGTTAATTAATTAAAGCATTAATCGCGTAAATAACGCGTGAAATTCCGAGCCCTAATTAATACACACAGAGTGTTGCTGCGCTGAACACGTATATATTATGCTTCCTTATAATAGAGCGCAACTCGTGATGGGTGGATTAAACAATCGAACCGATTGCTTTTGCAATCTTGACCTTTTAAACTGCGCTAAGAATACACGTCATGACGTACAAACACACACACACACACACACACACTCACACACACGTGCGTTATGTTGGCCTACATACATAATTTGATACAATCACCTACATACACACAACCAGCCATGCATACACCGTCCACTTCGTTCCTGCAATAGACTTGACCTCTTGGTTCCCCGTAGCAGAACTGCTATGGCTCAGGCTCGTTCCTTTGCTTCAATTGGTCCCTCTCTTTGGAATGCTCTTTCTCCTTTTGTTCGCTCTAAAATTCTCTCTGGCAGTCTCTCTTCTTCCTTCGCTTTTCTCAAAACCTGTTTATTTTCGCGGGGCTTAACACACTGGGAGTGCTTCTGAACGGTTCACCCTACGAGAGGCGCTTTACAAATGCTTAAATACGATACATACATGCATACACAAATGCACACATATACCACTATTTGTCTGTGTGTCTATATATCTGCATGGCTGTCTATATGTCTATGTCTATGTGTAGGCGTCTTTATGTCTGTCTATCTGTATGCTTGTCTGTATGTCAGTTTGTCTTTCTAGCTGTCCGTCTGTAGGTGTTTGTATGTATTTATGTATGTCTGTCTGTCTGTATCTTTCTATGCATTGAATCGTGATATTGAGAAACTTTGCGGATGTTCTTCTGTGGCTGCGTTTTCAGTGGTGAGACCGCAATGTGTGGCGTCTTTTTCGGAAGAGTGGATCAGGATCGACGATCCACCCGAAGGAATCATTGATCAACTGGTAAGCATCATCGATCCTTCCTCGATCCGATATCTTCCTAACATGACCTTTCAATAGAATGCAATACAATACAATATGACAGAACATCGATGGCGCTGAGCAGTTGTGAGTGAAGGACTTGCTCAAGGTCCCTACACAGTAACCATCTCGGTGGATGAGGATCGAACTCCTCAGCTTTGCGTTACAAAGCGAGCTGTTATCCTGAAGGACATTATTTTATTCTCAAATGAGTTGTAACCAATATCAGGCCCGTGCAAAGCTGGTAATAGGACCAGACCAGATGGGAAGTGTTGGCCCAATTAATTTCAAACAGCTCATTAAGTATTTTATCCGCATTAATCTAGTGTCCGTGACTTGGGTGTCACCCGAGACAGCTCTCTTACCTTCACTGAACACATATTCAATCTTACCCGCTCTGCTTACCTCCAACAGCATTCAGCTGAGCAGTTGTGAGTGAAGGAGCAGCATTCAGTACAGATTGAAGAGGAGATAGACGAACCTTGGGTAAACCAACAAGGAGAAAATTACAATAGTCAATTCGAGAACAGACAAAGGCATGGGCAATTGAGGTGAAGGTAGAGGATGAAACAGATCTGCGAATAGCTCTAAGAGGCGTCTTAGAATAGGCCTAAGGTGAAATTTCCGTCGGAATACTCCATCAGAAATTACTCAAACGAGTGAATCCGACCGGGGTTGGGCTGGAGCGCTTCTGAGTTGACATCCTTGAAGGGGCGCTATATAAATTTGCTGAAATTTTTTTTGCTGAAATAACTACTAAATACTGAAAGGCCATTCCTCAGACGCCCTATAGGTACTAGCATCGACCAGCCTATACATGCGCGCCGCCTAGAGAGGAATGTCATATCAGTGTGCAATAAAATGTACATAACACCTTAACGTTTTATAGTGCTAGACTGTTAACCGAGAGGTCGCGGTTTCAAATCCCAGCTACGGCAGAAATTTCTTTCAAGTTGTCCCCTCCACTTAAGCATCTAGGCTATAGTGAGTACACTGTCAGTCTCTGTGATTTACGGATTATAGTAACTTCTACGGTGCTGGTAGTATCTAATGCAGAAGACATCAACCGATGATGCACCAAAGCCAAGCCATAACTCGTGTTAATATCCGAAAGATCATAGGCCTAGTCCGTGTTACAAAAAAAGCTTGGTAGCCCGAGGGTTAATGCGCCTTTGATCGCCCTTGTTATTATTAGTCATTCGTGTTCTATGGCTAGGTATCTGACGCTTTTCCATAGATTGAATGTTAGGTGAGGTCGACGTCAACCGCAAACAGAGGGACAACCGTCATCGTTCACCTAAACAATGGATAATACTTCGTTCTACCTTGTCAGCAACCCAGTTGGACGCCATCTGTTAAGATAGAAACGACAAATTTAGAGAGACAATAACCGTGGCAGAGAGAGTGAGCGGCAGATGGATAAAGAAACAGAGACGCAGAGATAGAATAAGGGGAGACCATGATAGTTGAGTATTGTCACGTGACCTGGCTAAAAATGTATTATGGCGACTTCGGGCTGAAAATTTTGCTTGTCACTTCGGGGATAAGAAACTCAGCTGATAGAATCTTGAAGTTTTATCTGTAAACCAGTTTCATCATTGAGGCCGTTCCCATATTCCTCACTGCGTCTTATTCTTGCACTGCGCCAGAAATGAGAGCTAGCATTGGAGAGTAAGGACAGAGTGAGAGCAACACCCGATGTCCTTCCGGCTTCTAAGGCGTCTTCTGGGGTATCCGCAATCTTCACGCAGATAGATGTTCGGTCTTGGCCTCACGAGAAGTTCCAGTTCCTCTTTACAATTAGATTCTCCTATAATGTTTCCTCCACGGATCACGTAATGCAGCCATAGTGTCAGTAATACAATTTGGTCTAAAGAACAGAGGTAAGAAAATGGTGGGGAATTTTGAATGTAAGCATTATGTTCTGGTTTTAGTAATTGATGTTCTAACGAAACATGCTTTAGAACACATGACATCATTTTACAGTGTGAAATTCGCAATGACTTTGGCATCCAGTGCAACACAGTTGACTGCCATCATACTTTGTACCTTTACAAGTGTTGTCAATACAATGAAGTGTTGCGTTTATGTGATAGAATTCTTCAAGAGCCTGATCTGCAGAGACACCAAAAGGAGTTTGCATTTTCGAATGCTTTGGTGTTGCCATCATTTGATTCTTTTTAGCATGGAGACTTACAGTCGTTTTTTGGATATCACACACTCTTATTTCTGTCACCTCTTAAATGTGGGATAACTGACAAGTCACCGTCTGAGAACTGGTTTGCCAGACCTATTTACTATGATCAGCCTAGCTAACAATTATTAGTTTATCAACGCCGAGTTTAGGTAGATTGGTATTGATATTCTTTTTGTGAAGTGTTTCTTTTCATAATACGGTTGACAAAATCTACACCACCATGGCTGCTGCTTAGTTTGACATAATAATTTTATGTTTCTCCATGTAATGCAACGTACTCCTTTTAAGCCAACTTCGACTAGACTATTAAGTTAAAGCACTACAATCGTTGCAGTATCAAGGTGTCTGTGACGACGCTAAGTCGGCGACACTCGAGCTGAGAGTTGCATATTGCAAAATAATAATTAGTTTATTTTTAGCTCCCAGATTGCTTTTTCACACACTAAACACACACACACACCCTCTCTCTCCCACACACACACCCCCTCACACACCCCTCAAAACTCACACCACATTATTAATATTTTTATATTTATATATATATATATATACACATACACGCACATACACATATTATACCGAGACCCCAAAACCTCCCGCGATCAGGAAGTGCGTTTAAATTTGTACTTCTGCTGAGCAACATTTGATGAAGTGGATCCTTAAAACAAGTTCCGGGACAATTTGGGATCACTCCAGGACATCAGTTCTGACGAAAAGTTTACATAGACCAGAACTTGATGTGGAAGAACACAGCTCGCGTTTCTATAGAAAGCCCACAAACACTGGCGTCACCTGGCGAGTTTCTCATGTTAGGCCACAAGCTGTAACTGTTAATCTCCATTATAAATACGGTGATGTTTGTAGTTCTTTAAAATTGTTCATTTGTGCAAATTGTTTGAGTCGTTTATAAAAACCCCGGGGGATTAATTGGTGGGAATTCAAATAAATCTCAAAATTATTCAGTTAAATAAGCGAAAAACGACCAGGTTATTAACATGCTCTCAAAACCACTCATTGAATTAAAACGTTCTTACAATCAAAATTACAAAAAATCAACCCATTAAATGGATTTTTAAAAGGACTAAAAGGGAAAAAAATTCATTGGGGTTTTAAAATTTTTTTTTAAAAAAATTTGGGGTCAAAAAATTCAGGAAAGGTTTTTTTTCCCCCGGGGTTGTTTTTTCCTTAATTAAATTTGTTTCCCCCAAGTTCTTTTAACAAAAAATTTTTTTCCCGGGCCCCCCCAATTTTTAACCCTCATTTTTACCCCAAAATTTTTCCCAAATAAACCCCCTTTTTTTACCTTTACTTGAGTGGTTCCGGTTTTGGTTCCCCTAAACGTTTTTAAAAACGAGTTTTGGTTTAAATTCCTTTTAAAGCTCCAACAAACAACGTCACATGGAATACAAATGTAACCCGATGAGAATAATGTAAATATGCAAACACTGCAAACAATACAACTGTTTTTATATGCCCTCCTTCCAAAGTTCAGAAATGCGCACACACCATGCGATTCAATATCGATGGCGCTGAGCAACTGACGTTAGGGACTCGTTGAAGGTCTGTACAGTGTACAAAGTTACCGTATACGAATGCAGAGTCTTAACCGGAACTCTCCGTGTTACAGGCCGAGCGTCCAACCAATAGGCCTAATTGGCTACCGTATCATACATAATTATGGGTTTCATATGTCTTACATGATATTGTCCGGCGGCCAACGATATCGGCGGTTTTGAAATATCTGTCTCAGTTTGGAGTTTAGGTAAAAAAAATATGCGCGCAAGATGGGAAACTCACGAAACTAAAGGGTGGATGTTAAAATAATAAACTAGCCTACGACTGCATGAACTGTTGATCACATGCATGAGCGTGTACTGCTTCTGCGGTGGTAAGCGGGGGAGGGATGATGTGCGTAGTATAGGCTACTCACAAACGACCCACTGAGTCTGCACGGAGTCTACATTTTAACTAGCCTATAGATATTTTTGGAATAACTGAGAATAAATATGAATTACGAATACCCACAGTTTAAGGAACCACTGTGTGGGCTACAGCTTGCTATTATGTGTGACAACGAATCTGTTTAGGTCTTGATGACAGCAATAATATATGATTACCAAAACTATGTCTTCATGCGGGGCTATAGGAAATATGTGGGTCTGGTAATAGAGCAAAATAATAATAAAAAAGGAAACTGATTATGTGAGTCCAATAGTAGGGTACGATAATAACAAACATAAACGAAGTATGTGTGTCTAAAAGTAGCGTTAGTTTAATTTTTTTGGAGCAGCAGAAGTGTTGACTACAACACGGATTGTGCAATAACCGTAGTAAGTCCATAGTAAACAATGCTTCTGTTAATTTATAAATTTAACTGATTATACTGATTCAAATGATTATACTCAATTATACTTAGAAAGATCAGAGTGTTATTTTAGTAGCCTAATAGCGCTCGTGAACAAGCTGGTGCCCTGCGCTAGGCTTTCGAGTGGCGCTTTAGAAGTTTGGCGATTACCATTACGATTACGACATTATTAATTTTTTTACAGAGTAGTTAGTAAATATAGGCCTGCTAACGATCGGTCGTATCATTAACTGGAAGGAGATTTAGACTGTTACGTCATTGCTGAAAGGCGAGTTGTTTCACTTAGTCAAAGGAATTAACTGTATTTTCGTGGCTCTGCTGTTGGACCATCTAGATAGACAAAAGTTGCGCATCTTTATAGGAACCTAGGCAGAAACCCATCAGAAGTGTGTTGCTTTCACATGGATCGTAGGGACCGACATAGAAATGTTAGTATTAAGAATTCAGAGAAATTATGAAGCACACAATTTAATACCAACAAAATGTTTTCATGAACAAGTCTAGTTTATCGAACAAGGGCATAGGCTATTTCAAACAGACGTTTCTGGACATTTTTCTTCACTTTATGAGCATTTTTACATCCTTTCAGAAATCTCTTCACAGGAGACTAGAATTGAAAAGTCGTTTATTATGCTGTGATAACGATGTTCAGAACTTCCTTATAACCCTCAGTGGACGCAAGTGGGTGATCTGATGGCTGTTGTTTGCTACCCGCATATTTCGCGGCCTTGTTTGTACATATTGACTTGTGCACAATTGCACATGCGCAATAGACCTTCGCTTTTAAATAGCACAAGGAAGTTTCTGAGTCTAGCGCATGCGTAATTATGAGGTTAAAGTCGTAAAAGGTCTATGTACAGTAGGGTGGAGTGAAAAAAGCAAAAAATCTAGAACCTCAACGGAATAGTCAATAACTCGTTGCCTTTTGGTATAGTAAGTTATCATGTCAAATATTTCTTTAAAATTCGTTCTCTAAGATTTGCCCCAAAGCGCTTTAAAATTTAACAATTTAATAAAAAATGACGAATATATAAAAATTTCAATAAATTTTTTAAATGTAATGCGCTGATTGTAAATAGTGATAACTCGTTTCCTTTTGATGTAGTTAGTTATCAGGTCAAATATTTCTTTAAAATTCGTTCTCTAAGATTTGCCCCCAACGCGTTTTAAAATTTAACAATTTTAACAAAAAATTGTCGAATTTATACAAATTTCAATAAATTTAAAAAAACATTTAATGCGCTAATTGTAATAGTATTTAAGCATTTAAGTTTGACGTATTTAATGACCACGCAAATTAAAATTAATAAAATGACTATATCAGCAATATTAAATAAACAATAAGCACTAAACATTATAAACAATCCCAACAGTTGAAGATAGATATGTCACTAATTACTGAAAAGTGAGTCAATGCTCATTTATTTTATTCTGTTGATTGAACTCCGATTGAAATTCTGCTTTAGTATAAAAAGAAGGTATTAGTTCCCGTGAATCCAATCTGGCAAGGATGGAACATTGTTTAGATGTTTGTCCAACAACAGCAGTAGATGCCTCATCAACAAGTTGGACAGAGCACTCAACCGATTGTATGTGGCATAGAAATTGGGGAAAGTGGAGTGTTGGCACACACTCACTGGCGATAAATTCTTCAAGGTCAGCTGTTGAAAGTGTGGAAATGACCGGTGGTTCTGTAACTTTTACGTTTTGCCAATCAATCAGATCGATGTAATCATTTGCAGCAAAGTTAAGTTCTGGATTACGTATTCTGTGTTTCTGCTGAAGTTCATTTCTCGATCGCTATACTCTGTTGAGTCCTAGAGCACGGATATGCTTCCAAGTTTCGGTTAGGATTCGATTAGCTGTGGTTATCCATCTGGAGAGCTACATGGCACCTGGTTACGGCTCACCAAAAATTGAGAACAATAAACCCTTTATCACAGTGGTTTGTTTGCCAATTGCATTCAAATGAATTGCCAATGCTAAATCTATTGCAGCGTCTCGACGGTGTCACTGCACGTCCACGGGCATTTACAGGGCCAATCGGCCAAGCCCTTGGCTGTGAACAACTACCAGTTATTTTGTTTGAGAAAATTGAAGTTGATTTTCTGCAAGTCACAGCAAATAATCTTAGCACTGATCAAAAGTATTTGTTTGAAATAATTATTTTCTATTCCAGAACTTAACTTTTCTGCAAATGACTACATCGATCTGATTGATTTGCAAAACGAAAAGCAACAGAACTATCTGTCGTTTACACACTTTCCACAGCTGACCTTGAAGAATCTGTCGCCAATGAGTGTGTGCCAAAACTCGATTTTCCCGAATTTTCATGCTACGCACAATCGGCTGAGCGTTCTGTCAAACTTGGTGACGAGGCATCTGCTGCTCTGGTTGGACAAACATCTAGACATGGTTCCATCCTTGCCAGATTGGAATCACGGAACTAATACCTTCTTTTTATACTAAAGCAGAATTTCAATCGGAGTTCAATCAACAGAATAAAATAAATGAGCATTGACTCACTTTTCAGTAATTAGTGACATAGGGCCTATCTAGTCTACAACTGTTGGGATTGTTTATGATGTTAAGTGCCTATTGTTTATTTAATATTGCTGATATACAGTCATTTTATTAATTTTAATTTGCATGGTCATTAAATACGTCATAATTTAGTGCTTAAACACTATTACAATTAGCGCATTAAATTTTTTTTAATTTATTGAAATTTGCATAAACTCGACAATTTTTGTTAAAATTGTTAAATTTTTAAAACGCGTTGGGGCAAATCTTAGAGAATGAATTTTAAAGAAATATTTGGCCTGATAACTAACTACATCAAAGGGAAACGAGTTATCACTATTACAATCAGCGCATTACATTTAAAAAATTTATTGAAATTTTTATATATTCGTCATTTTTTATTAAATTGGTAAATTTTAAAGCGCTTTGGGGCAAATCTTAGAGAACGAATTTTAAAGAAATATTTGACATGATAACTTACTATACCAAAAGGCAACGAGTTATCACTATTCCGTTGAGGTTCTAGATTTTTTCCTTTTTTCACTCCACCCTAATGTACAGTAAGAACGAACTAAAATGTTTTCTGTGAATTTGGTTATCACTCCTCAGTGCTAAGAGGATAGAATCACAAGCCAAACGTAACTGAGAATATTACACGCAAATAATAGAAGGGATTTTAAAGTATTTTTCAGAGGTAAGAGTTTAACATTTTAAGGCTTATTTTGGTCCAAATCCTGTTGACTCGAAATGTAAAGGGTCGTCTCTTCGACGCTTTGACCTTTCTACGCACAATGTCAACTTTGCCTGTTCCCGTTATAACTAACTTCCAGTGGAATTTATTTCCAATATCCAGGAACAATAATTCATCATATCCGCTGGATGGCCATAGTAAACTTAGGCCTTCTCCATGAAGATGTGGCTATTCCCCATTGCAAACTGTATCATGTGGTCATTCATATGGCGAGCAAATAAAGAAGCATCTCATATCGCCAACAAATAAGGAAGCATCTTAGTGAGATCTGCCTCTTACTGACTGCCGTGTAGGTCAAAATTACTGAGCCCATCATTTCAATCCTGTGCAAACCCAGTTGATCTGACTTGGTATTCATGGCTACACTTCAAAACTAAGTTTACCCGCCTGCAGGTGCTTCTTTCTCCACTTACGTGGGTGATTTGAATTACCTGTTCTTTTTCCTATGTGCCCTGTCAGCATATTTTGGTCGCCAATTGTGGTACCTGACTGAGCGTCTAGTAGGATTTCGATTCTTCGACGATAATATCCCGGTCGAAGAGATTAATTTCCCAAGAGAAGACGGACTTTCTGTGGTGCGCAACCAGCAGACGGTGCCTCCACCTCGACACCGGTGCGCTGAACATCTGCGGGGTTTCCATCACGCCTTCGACATCGGTGCGTGATCTCGGCGTCCTGCTGCTGGAGTCGCGCGGATGGTTGGCTGTTGCTTCCGTCAGCTCCGTCTCATCAGGAGCTGTATCAAGTCCTTGCCTTTCGAGGCCGCTAGAGCAGCCGTTACTGCTTTCGTCATCTGTCATGTGGACCGCTGTAACAGTTTGCTGGCTGGCGCACCTGGGTATCTCTTGGACGGACTCCAGTCGGTGCTTAACGCTGTTGGAGCTTATCTGTAACAGGAGGAAATATGATCACGTCACGCCACTTCTTCGCGACATCTTGCACTTTCTGCCTGTCCCGTTCCGGATCGAATTCAAGCTTTGTTTACTTGTATTCAAAGCACTTCATGGGGCGGCGCCTGAGTACTTGCGCGACTATTGCGCAGAGACTCATTCCTCCGCGTCTGGACTGCGACTCAGATCGCTAGTGAAGACCGACCTACGCGTACGGAGGATGAGGACGCGCTTCGCTGATCGACGCATTCTCGGCCGCTGGTCCCAGATTCTGGAACAGTCTTCCACCCGTCATCAGATTGGCCGACTCAGTAGACGCCTTCAAATCTAAACTCAAAACTTATTTGTTTGTCAAGGCGTATCCTGCTGATTAGTTGTATGTGAGGGATTGTGAGGCGCCCTTGTAGAGGTATGGCGGCGTTAAGGCGCCACATAAATTGTCGTTATTATTATTATTATTATTATTATTATTATTATTAGTTATTATTATTATTATTATTATTATTATTATTATTATTATTATTATTAGTATTATTATTATTATTATTATTAGTATTATTATTATTAGTTATTAATGGTCGGCCCCCTTTGAGATAGTCCCCGGAGTCGTTAACAGAAGCGTTAGCGACTGATTTGTCGACTGACTAGGTCGCTTAGGCTTATCGACTGACTTAACGACTTGATATCGTTGCGCTGATATCGCTCGACTTCACTAAGGCATTCGATATGGTCAGGCATTCAACGTTGGCTACCAAACTCTCGTCTCTGGATTTGCCCGACAACATTTATAATTGGCTGCTGGAATTTTTGAAAGACCTGTGCCACTCAACGAGATTTGGTGGTTTGTTATCATCTGTAGCCAGAATCAATGCTAGTGTTGTACAGGGCAGTGGCTTCGGTCCGTCTGCCTATGATGTTAATGGATCGGATCTACACCCAAGGAACCGTGAAAACATCATGTCTAAATATGCCGACGATATATACTTACCTTCTGGTCGGATCTTCAATGCGAAACACTATCAGTGAAGAGCTTCTGTCTGTTGAGCTATGGGCGACGGCAAACAATCTGCGTCTGAACGTGTGAAAAACACGCGAGATGATTATTACCCGGAACCGTAAAGTACTGCCACCTCAAGCTTTGGAGGGACTCGAACGTGTTTCTACCATTAAGATCCTAGGTGTAACTGTAACTAATGACCTTCGAGCCACCAATCACGTGGAGGAAGTCCTTGTCTCCTGTAGTGGAGCTTTACACGCTCTCAGAATACTCAGGTCGAATGGTCTTCCCAGTGGCGCCTTCTGCCGGGTTGCTGAGGCAACTGTCGTCTCTCGATTGACTTACGCCGCTCCAGCCTGGTGGGGTCTTACTACGGCTGAAGACCGAAAAAGACTCGATAGACTTCTGCTGCGAATCAAGCATGCTGGATTTCTTCCTCCTAACTCACCGGATATCGATCAGCTGTTGGGTGATGCTGACGCCAGTCTACTAAAGGCAGTGATAAGGAACGATTTCCATGTGTTACGTTCATTGTTTCCACCAATAATTACTCGTCATTATAATCTGCGACCCCGGCCTCATGATTTCACTTTGCCGTATAGGGATGATCCAAATTTCATACCTAGAGTACTTTATGGTGTATAATTGGCTATGCACTAATTTTCTTTAGCAATAGGTCTCAGTTATTAATACATTCCTAGCCATCTTATTTATTTGACTATTATTTTTGTCTAATCGATATCTAAACTGTTGATTTTGTAATCTTGTTGCGTTTGTGTCAACGAGTTTGTGAAATAAATGAATAGTAGTAGTAGTAGTTTCATCATCATCGCCAGGCTCTGCAATGAAGTTATATAATTAATTTTAAGTTATTTATTTTTGGTTTCAATATACGTGTATGCCTAGTAGGCCAATAAGCATTGTTAGCAGAACAATTGGAGGCAATGTGGCAAGTATAATTTACACAAGCTAACTGTATAGTTAAAATTAATTATTTATTTATTTATGTATATCAGAAATCATTGAATTACTAATAGTAGGCCTACCTAGTAGGTGGTTCTGTTCTGGAATACTGACAGGCTCGGACGAGTATCCAAGTTCCATATCGATTGCGGGAAGGCTTGGCTCAGCTTCATGTTTGTCGGAATTTGCAGATGAACAGATGAGTTCTACTTCGAAGAGTTCCATATCGATTGCGGGCTGGTTTAGCTTACGCGTTTCAACCTGTTGTCCAATAGAAATCCTGTTGGTGATTTTCGCAGATTTCGTTTATGCCATGATGGAGCACGTGGTAATGCTGGTCTAAGATGAACGGAGGTTGGTGGTCGATAACCTGGAGACTTCTTGCGACGCGAGTTCGTTTTAGCCTTTTGCTTTCCGCTATGATTTCCCATCAGTATTTCAGCATTTGCAACCTCAGGTCGAATTTTACGTTTATGGCGTAGACCCAATCCTAATGTTGTTGCGGTCACATTTGAAGTTCTGGCTAGAAGAGTAGCCTTTGCTGAACTTAGCTTGTTTCGAGAAGTTTTATTTTCGGTAGTGAATGTGGTTGACTCCTGCATAGAGCTTGTTGGAGCTTCTGAATGTGGCATTGTGGTACCTCGATATGCGGATGCTTCTGAAAGTTCTATAACTTCAATCTGTAAGCTCCCGTCTATTATACTGTTACTGCTTTCATGGACTGAATACAGTTTCAAAAATTCTAAATTGTTTAAGAGTTCAAGGAGCAACTAAATAAATATAAGAAAATTATAATGGCAAAAGAAAATTATAATGGCAAATGTCAAAAGTGCAACTCTTGCCCCATAATCATGGGCAAAAGTGGCATGTCGTGGGGCAAAAACGGCAGATAGTGTGCCTCTTATGCCCCGTAGGTATGCCTCGCCTTAGCGATTCTTCTCGTTATCAAAGAATTAAGATGCGAAGTACGATAATGTTTCATTTAAAAGAAGCATAAATCTTATAAATAACACAATATAAACTGTGTTGATCAAAGTTCGCCTTCCTCTTCCATTCCGGCTTGGGACTAGCAGTCTAGCACTGACAGAGTACGAAGGCGCTGACGTTCAGTGGCTGCATTACTTGCTTTTTAAAAAAGAATTATATGCCATATGAGAAAAATATTTTATGCAGGAAAACGTAGAGGGTGGGGTGGTAACCACCCCTCTTGGTAGCCCGAGGGTTAAGGCGACGCTTTTGAAATGCACTCCACTTCTCCGTTAATGTTCGTTATTGAAACGTGTGATAGCGCAATATAAAGAATATACAGCGCCTTCAAAGAACACATTGAAGTCAGACAACAGTTGATTCTCATGCAACGGATGATTGAATAGCTGGAGAAGTTATTGTCACATGTCGAAAAAAAAAGCTGAAAGAGTTAATGACGTGGTAACTCTGTGTCCTTCCTCTCAAATGCAGTCCTCTCTTTTGGCCAAGTGCAAGAATACGGGAACGACCTTCGGCTCGCCATGATGAAACTGGCTAATTGCAAAAGTGTAACATCCTACCAGCTAATTCTTCTATCTTCGCAGTGACAAGTAAGATTTCGCTTTTCCACACTGAAGTCGCCACACTACGACGGTGAAAGTTTAAGCCTGGTCACGTTACAATACCGTTGATATAAGTTCAAGTATTCAGCATCACATATCACGAAGCACACATTTCAGACGAAAACATAATTTGGTCATTGATGTGATTAAACTCTTTCATTACTTTTTAATAATATGAAGCTTTCGTAGAAGAAATCTGCGAATGATGTTCTCAAACGGACGATTAGTTGTTTTCTGAGCAGCAAATCCAGTCATTGCTTCTAAATACGGAAGATTGCAGTCGATACAACATCTGACCTTTAAATATTTTGCTAGAAAATGTCTTCCAAGAATATAGTGGGATCTAATGGTTGGACGGTACATGAGAGACAATATGCCTGAATACAAACAGTTATAGTACATATCGTTGACAAACACGTATTCAAAAGCTGGATTGACAGTTTTCCCAAATTTTCGACTCTCATCATTCAGCGGTGATAAATAAAAACAGAGTGTCTGCATTCCAAGCAATGACTGTACGTCTCTGTCGAAAAAATAGTCAAAAGGTGGCAACAACAAAACATTCGTATATGCAAACACCTTAAAATGGTTCTTCATTTCAGATTCACGAAGAATTCGCTCACATAAGCGCAACACTTCATCGTATTGGCGACACTTGTAAAGGTACAAAGCACGATAACAATCTACTGTGTTGCACTGGATACCAAAGTCATTGCGAATCACAATGTAGAATGATTTCATATTTTCTAAAACATATTCCATCAAATAATCAATTGCTATTTCTTTAATTATCATTGGATTCACTCTTGAAGTCTCCGTTTCTGTCAAAGAATCTGTTCTGCGATAAACGATCTGTCTAGTAGCATTGAAATGAGTACCTGACTTCATCGCATCCATATATTTCTTCTGTCTTAAAGCCTTCAGATAATCGTCCATAGGAAATGCTGAATCTGGTAAATTATGACAAAAGTCTAAACGCGTGGATTTTCTTTCGGCTAATAATAGGCCTACAGTTAAATAATGAGCAAAAACCTTTGATGAAACACGCAGATCAAGATAAAGCCGCCCGCCAATGTAACGAAGATCACTGTCAGTAATCTTCTTGTGAAGAACACACAATCCAACGATTCTTGCGACATCGTCAATAAACAACAAGCAACCTGCATTCAGTGTTTCCTTGTCATTCTGAGGAGTCTGATCTACGAGAACTGCCGAACAGAAGCGTATTGCTGTTTCGTATTCTGATGTGGCAAAATGGAGTGCAGCGAGATAGGACAAAGCTGCAGGAGCAATGCCATTCGATTTAGAATCATCATATTCTAGGGTCTTGATAAGAAACTCCTTTGACATGAGAGAAACTAGTTGAAATTCTGAAGGGCTATTTGATCCAGTTAAATGTTCCATGAGACCCTGAGCACGCAGGTATTGAAACCGACTACTGTGTTCTGTGGACGTTTTCGGAAAGTTATGATGTTGTGACCTTATTTTAGGGTGAATCAACATAGCTTCGACAATTTCAACAAAGAGACTGCGCGTCAAAGATATATCTCCGTAACATAAACCATGTGCAGCATGCAAACTATACAGTACAATGACAAAGTACCTGACACACAGGATCTTCTCTATTGTTGGAAGATATGGCATTATACTCATATGTTTTGGTTCATATCTTGGTTGTTGTTCATCTTTTAAACACGTGCGCAATCCTGAATAATAACCGTTTTTAATTGAAGTACGAACAGACCGAATAGAATTTGAGATCCTGGAAGAAAGTAGGTAATCCAAACTTTTTAATTGAAACTCATTTCTAAATTCAAGGAGAGACAGCAAACAATCCATGAAGTCTTGTATTACTTTTGTTGTTTTCCGATCTGCAAATTGTGTCCACGTGCTTGGCCGTATGTAATTTTTCACGAACCAAATAGAAAGTCTGCCAGAGTTGGGGAAATCAATTAGACGTGTTTTGGTCTGGTGAAGTATTGCGGAGTTCAATGGCTCATGAAATAGATTTGCTTCAGGAATGAAATAGTTCGGACAGTATCTCCTATTTAGCCATTCTGAAAGACGTTTTAGCAACTCACAGCAAATTTCAATTACAGAAAAGGAATTCCACCATTCCGGTGGCATCTTTTCACAAGTCCACAGCATCAACGTCTTTAAATGATACGGACAGAGAACCTCATCCTCCTTTGGACAATCCTTTTGTATCAATTCCTTCTTTGCAAAGAATCTCAGCAAGTGATAGACAATCTGTTGGATTTGAGTCCAACTCTGAAGTAAAATTAACTCCGCGATTGAAAATGACAATCTCCACTGGTGTTTATCGTCTCTGCAAGAACGATGTTGAGCATAAACCACATGGCAACCATTTTGTTCAACTTCGGAGATTGTATCCATTGTCGGCCATCCGTATCTTCTTAGTCGAGTAGGCCAATTTTTGGCTTCTGTAGGCCACTGAGGGCAAAATATGGCTGTGACTGCATCAGTTCCCAAAGTTATTTTTGAATCTATTTGATATATAATTGCTGGACCACAAATAATTCTTGGCAGCGCGACATCATTCAATGCTCGAATGAAATCTAACGAATGCTTTGCTAAAAAAGAAGCCAAATCTAGCGACACGTATACACCTGATTGAGCTGTAGAGTTAAATTCATAGTTTTTGCATTTCCAGTTATAGTTCAATTCACCCAAATTTAGTAATCGAACAAAACCTGGATATTTATGATATGGTTCAATCTTGAAGAACATAATCCAATCGGATAGACCACTCAAGTCACTTGGCAACACTGGAATGTCGCCAGTGAAGGTCAGCCAGTAATTGTAGCATACTAACGAATCATTGTCGCCGATGCATGTATTCAGTGGTTGAATAAAGAACTCCCTAATGCTGCCACACGTAATCGTATATTCTTTTGGTCCAGGCCACCGTGACATGACTAAGTCATGCATGCAATCATAGACATTAAAAAACGATTTTGGATATAATTGGCATGTGCTAACGATGAACACAGAGGCCCTTTCTTCAATCAGTTTAACCGCATGGTCCGTCATCTAAAATTAAAAAGAGATATATCTCCAGCTGGAATAATAATCATCATCGTCATCATTATCATATCATCTTCATCATTGCCATTATCGTCATAATCACCTTCATCATCGTCACCGTTAACATCATCGTAAACGTAATCATCATCATACGCGTCGTATTCATTATCGGAACTCCGATTCGGAAGAAGTGTTTTAAATTCTATTTATCACCCAAATCAAGTTGTTACAATCATCTTCATCAGTCACATTTCGGACGATCGTGTTCTGAAGACAACCTAGATCTACTCTCAGCTATCCCAAAAATCACAGTCATCGATGTTGATAAGTAACCTTTACACAAATTATTATACAATTACAAACCCTGGTAATTAAAATTTAATTAAGCATAATTATTCTGCGAAGCAATCTCTAAGGTAACTGGTCAACGCCTGTAACTGGAAAAATCTAAAAACGTTGGACTATGTGATGTGCTGGCATCCCATTGAGCGAAGCAACCAACGGTGCCATACACGGTGAGTCATAAAAAACCGAGATCAAGTTCATTTGGTGTCACGACAACTCGTCGAACGACATTTCGTCTACGACACTTCGTCGAGCGACAATTCGTCGAACGACATTTCGTCTACTAAACGTTATTTGATATTGTCACTTTAAAGAGGAAGCTGTATTGAAGACAAAGGCGAAAATGTTTCCCGAAATGGAAGTGGGATTGATGAAAACATTCCTGTGATGAAATAGAAGCTGAATTACAATCAAAATAATTTTTCACGTCAAAATAAGCTGGAAATCAACCTGGATGCATGGATGAAAATAGGTTTCCATTCAACAGAAGCTGGATTGATGAAAATAATCTTGTCAGTAATTAGAAGCTGGATTCCTGAGAATATATAGCACATTTTAGCAAAACTATAAGAAAGCGGCCTCTGTTGATTAGTTCATTTGGTTCCATCGACAATTCGTCTACCGACATTTCGTCTACGACACTTCGTCTACAGACACTTCGTCTAACGACATTTCGTCTACAAGTGTATCTGTATCCATTACAGCTAATCAACAGAGGCCTCTTATTATAGTTTGGCTCAAAAACGTGCCAATTCCTCAGGACTCCAAGCTCCAATTGCCGCTGCAGCCGATGAACTTCATCAGCCTACCTTCTAGGGAATGGAAACTTATGTTCATCCATGCATCAGGTGTGAAGACAGGCATAGTCGGGAAAAATTATATCGATCAATCAACTCTTTTTATCAACACAGGAAATAACGAAGATCAATTTTGATTAACTTTTAGTTGCAGTTTTTGTCATCAATCCAGCTTCCATTTTAAACTGAAATATCAAATAACTTTGTAGACGAAATGTCAAGGTAAGACAAAATTTCTGTAGACGAAGTGTCGTAGACGAAATGTCGGTAGACGAATTGTCGTGACACCAGTTCGGTTCGTTTGAAGTCATTGGTGCGGTATTTCATGGACTTTTCTTTCGAGAAATCTTTATTTGAGGCGAAAGGTGGCAATACATTTACATTTTTACTGCAGCATTTTAATCCGTTCAGCAACATTTTCAAACTTTCTATAAACGTGCTTATTTACATCAGTTAACTACAAGGAAACTGTGAGGTACTGACTAGCACTTTAGGCCTGTATTAAGTGTCTTGATCATACATTCAAACGTATGCCTACTTACTTACTTACTTACTTACTTAAATATAGCTGTTGTTTTAACCCTCGGGCAACCAAGGGGTGGTTACCACCCCCCCTTACGTTATATGCATAATTTTTTTTCATATGGAATATAATTTTTACATTTTAGGTAGCTGTAGCAGAATAATTTTGGGCACATTTTGAGGTAACCATCATGGTGGTATCTCACGCCATTCAAAAGTATTACCAGATATTTATAGCCGAGGTACCAGAGGGGTGGATACCACCCATTAGTTTATCGCCTATAGCGTATTCATTTTTCTTCCTGGAAGAGAAACACATATACCATTCTGTAGAGGGAATGCAGGGCTACATTTGTTTGCTTACTTTTTTGTCTTTTGAACACTGGAAGTGATCAAAATAAATAATAATACTCGATATCTGTCTGAAAATGGCTTAGTGGAGCACCACAACGTAAACCGATATTTCTACGTAAACGTTTGTCAACAGCTACAGATTTAGAAACTTATATTAGCTCAAACAGATACCGAAGATGAAGTGAGACTGTGAGAAGCCAGTTTACAGGAAGTATTCGCACAAAACAACGGGAGTAACTTGCAAAAAACTGCAAGGACAACTGACATATTTGACTGACGTGAACAATAGCTGCATTCTTCTTTCGCTGTTGATATAGCTGCATGCCTTTAGATTTCGCTACAACTAAACAGACTACTAGTTTATAGGCTATTGTTACAAATGAAGCATCATTATTTTGTTTAAAATGTTCTTGGATACATAGATCAGTTTCAAAACACACATAACCTTATTATTTGTTTATCCAAAAAGTAAAAAATATACGCAATAATATAAAATATCGATAATTATCGGATCCGTTGCTAAAAATTGCCAATGGTAGCACAGTTATGTAATTTAGGTAATTTAATATGTATGTATGCAATGAGTTTGAGTAAACAACATGTCAATCAAGCCACTAAAGTTCGTCTAGTAAAGATAATCTAATTATATGATGATTTCAAGACTCTTTCTTAAACCAGCATGTTCTGCCTATTACCTAATTTTAGTTTATTATGACCCAACAAGTCGTGTCTTCTCTGTATTATTCCTTTTTTGTAGGTAGGCCTATCGACACCTTTACTAGTGTTCTCTTTCATTCTCCGTCTAGTATTGATTAAGCTTATTGATGGTTGACGTTTGTCGGTTAACCCTCAGAGGGTAACCTATAAAAAAATCACACATTGGATAACCTGGGCTGAATTTTTCACCCCTCACTATTTGAGGCACGTGATATAAAAATTAATTAAACCATGTTCGATCAACAATGGTAATTGTACGAAGTTCAACATAAAACTGCAAAACTAGGAAACCTAACTAAAGTCAACTATCAGCACAATCATCGAGTCTACAGTCATCTACACACAAGTAACGCTTTGTTGCATGCGTTCCACATACAAAGTTGCTACACATATGACAGCGAATACTGGTTTTATTGTCCTTCTGGCGGCTGCATTTATGGCAACGACCTATGCAACTGCTCATCTGCTGTGTGTCGCGTTTTGCTTTCTTGACCGGCTTTCCATTTACATATTCCAGTGCTCTTTTCACAGATGGCTTAAGAGCTATCGTCGGAGTTTCCTTGCGAGTTTCAATCCACGGAATGCACAGAGATTTCCCCAACTCCAAAATGAACAGTCTGCGCACATCACTTCTCCTGCTTCTCGGATAAGAACTCCAGTCGGGATACTTGTCAAGCCAAAATAATAACGGAACTGTTGTGCACTGAAATGTCAAGCAGAGTAAAAAAAACATTGACAGCGGCCAGCGACGAGTTCCACGCTTAGTGGAATATTGACAACAGAGTTTGTCCAGAGTGTCCACTGCTCCCTTTGTCACGTTATAGTCTAAAATTATATCTGGCTTGTTTTTCATCTGTGGATTTATGGTCTTGTCATGGTGCAACGTTGAAAGCATTACAACACACCGGTTTTTCTTTGGAACATAAGACGCAATGGTGGTTTGTCCGTTGAAACCAAACAGGGTTGACTGTACTTCTCGTTTTCGATCAGCAAGCATCTGTCTGGGAATCACTGCACTATTTTTGCGCAGAGTGCCAATTATGGTAAGCTTATTTTGTAGAAGCTCTTGAGCCAGCGTGTATTGCGTGAAAAAGTTGTCCATGGTTGTGTCTGATCCATATAAGTGCTGACAAAGATCCTTTACAACACGCGCCCCTTGTCCTTTCTCGACTGTGTTGCCAACTTTTCCAAGATATGCTTGCATGTAGCCACAGTAAGCGGTGGTGCAATCCGAAACCACCCAGATTTTCATTCCATATTTTGCTGGTTTCGATGGAATGTAAACCCGAAAAGGGCATTTTCCTCTGAAACCAGATAGCATTTCATCAACTGCCACGTATTCTGACATTTCATAATGTGCTTTGCATGAAGTGGCAATATGATCAAATATCTCCCTGATTGCTGCCAATTTATCAGTGAGTGATTCGGCGTTCCTGTCTGGTGTCTTTTTCGTCAAATCGAAGAAACCGTAGGAACTCCTTGAACCTCTCTTTGCTCATTGTAGCTCGAAAAATTGGCCTGCCCCATTCGTTACTCCAGAGATTTATTTCGGCCTTTTGTGACGCCGATGAGTATCAGAAGCCCGATAAAGGCTTTGAGTTCCTGAAGAGTAAAGACTACGTGCTGCACAGTTGGTCCCCTTTCCGCATAGACAACCTGTGCCTCTCTTTTAGTAGCCTTCAAAATGCATTCTAAAATGGAATCCTCAAAAAACAACTGAAATGCGTCACTTGGCGTCTCAGGCTCTATCCCTGGCGCACGTTGCGCAGGCTTCCTGACAATGTCAGCAGGCGATCTCTTCTTCTGCAGCCTTGGTTCTGCCGTGTCCCATTTTGTTTTACTGTCTTTAGAGAAAAGAAAGCTACCGCATTGGTTATCAGTGTTGTCAAACAAAACATCATCAGTAACGAGGCCTCCATCAGCGTCACTCAGTAAATCGCTATATACATCACTGTCCTCGCAACCATCATCGATTTCAACATTATCTAGCTCCGAGACATCACTACTATCATCAAACTCTACATTATCCTCATCTTTGTCATCATTTTCAATCCATTCGGATATCAGTTTAGCAGCATTAGCAGCAGATAACCGTCGAGACATCTTTCACACAAATTACCAATAAAAATGGCCACGGTATGACGTCAGTCACGTGACCATTCATCCAAAATAAGTAAGACAAAATATATGGAATTAAGCAAAAGTCATCTATGAACAGATATACAAAGGCGCACGGCATAACTCCAAAGCTGTAAAAAAATTCAGCGCAAATACTGACAGTGGGGTGAAAAATTCACCCCAGGTTAGCCTCTGAGGGTTAATCTTCTGAAACTCTCTGCAGATCGCTCAAAAAAACAATTTCTTTCCATGCTAAAACGTTCAGTTGGCTACTACTGGAACAGCTGTCAAACCAGCCATTTTAACTTCTAACTGTACTAAGTGAAGTTCGCACGATAATGTCCGATCACTCCAGGCTCAGATGCACTCCAAATGCACCGCAACAGGAAAGTTAGATGTCGACTGTTCGACACAAATTTCACTCCTCAATGTTTCATCGGATGGCGTTAACTCGACAAAATTGATCGCTAAACAGAAGAAACTGTCTTTCAATTCGATCGATCAGGTTTGCTTGACCTTTTACGCAAGACGACTTTCATCTTCGACAGCCATAACCTCAACTGATCCCTCTTCACGGACTTTCGACTTACGGCGGCAATACTCAACCGACTGAACAGACGACTCCTTCGCAGTCCGTTAAAATTCAAGCCATCCAGTCACGGTTCATCACATCGCATCTGCATAGTACTAAAGCATTAAATATCCCTGAATCCAAACTAAATAGTGGCTTTGAGAGCTGCCAATATTGCCAAAATGCTTTACATCTGGTAAAGAGAAACCAATGCGTCCCTTTGGTTCCAGATAGTAAGCACATGGGTAGAGTCGTAGTGAGGAGGCTAAGGTCCAAAAATGCACTGCATTGTTCATCTTGTGGATAAAAGCAACAAACTTTTCTAGCTTCAAGAAAAACATATTTTAAGACTTTTCAGCTAGCTGCATCATTTAAATCCAACGGGAACATAATAAAATAGATGTTTGAAAATATGCTTTAAAATACACACGTTTCATAGCATTGCGCAGCCAATACTATGCTAAGATGCAGAATATTTGGTATCTTAACAATACAGAGCATTCTAAAGTCTGATTTAAACATTATTTATATGTAGGCAGAGGTTAAAGTGGGCGGGAACCCGTGGGAACGGCGTTCCCACTGCTCTCGAAATTCTTTGCTTGCGTTCCCACTGCTCACCATGCAATGGAACACTGGTAACCAATAAGATTCTTCTTCAGAGTTCCCACTGCTCACCCAAACCACTGTATGTAGGTCTATACATGTGTGGGGTAATTGATATAGCGCCAGCGCCGCCACCCTGCCAAACAGTGTTAGAGATAGAGGTGTAAAGACCGGACTTTCATATTAGGCAGACATGGCGTTTTCATCCAATTTCCCATCACACCGTACTAGAATTTGATGACAAACATGTGGTAAGAAGCTATGCAAAATTTCCGCTTATGATGCTCCATTGAGGTTCAAGATACATGTATGACCAGTTTTACACTGGTGTATCTGGATAGAGACAGCTCTCCAATAACTTGATTCTGGGCATATTTTATTGGCAATAACTCAGAAAACATGTTAGATGCAGCTATCAGAATTTTCAAACACAGTAATAGCCCTAGATTCTAACCATATAAAAACCTAGCAGTTTTACCTATTATATTACCCATAAGCCCAGCCCAACTTGAAAATGTTGTTTTGTTCATTCTGACAGTATGAATATTGAGATTTGAGCAACCACTGATTGGCTGGTTCTACTGGTAAATATGAAGTTCCAGAAGTTTGTGCCTTTGTTGTTATCTCATTGGTGAATAACCGATCTAAGGTATTGTAACTAATATAACTGAATGTGCTGAGCCATCTTGAAAACTGCCCGTAGTAAAAGGTAGGTCAATTTCCGATTTAAATATGGTCAAGTGGGATAGGTAGAACAGTAATGTTTAACACACCATTACAAAGAGGTACTTCATAATATGATGCCAACATTATTTTGCTCCTCCTATGATGCTTTCCATCACCAAAATCCAGTTGAAAAACAATTTTTTTAAATATTTGGGAACATTTTCAATTATTATTATTGAACTGCCTAAACAAAAAGAATCTTGCACCAAAGCACGTAACAGGAAAGTCTAGTCATAATAAATCTTGAACAAATAAGTCTTGAGGTTCTTTTGAAAAATTAAAAAAATTAAAAATACATGCTAGCATCACACTTTTTACAAAGTATTTGATTTCTGTTTTGTATCACTGGTAAGTTACTGTCAGTTATGCTGTCAGTTATTTCTATCACTGGGTTAATTTAATTTCAGTCATCTTTCTCTGTGAAGAGTTTCCAGTTATTCATAATCTGTCAGTCAGTTGTGGCATCAAGTTTATACGGCTGACCAGTAATAATGACAAAGTCCTCAATTGTAAAAAGGAGAGTGTTAGCTAGAATCCAGCACTCATCCCAACGTCCTGGCCATGAATTTGACTGCGGGATCTTTATTCTGCACAAGTTTACCAAAGCATCATGATTTTCATGAGATATCTCCATAATGCAGTATCAATACCAGTCTCAGTCATGTGCATTGTATAGTTTTGGCTCAAGACAATCTATCTTCTATCTATTTGTTGAGAACTATCTCACTTGCCGATACAAAAAATGTTATTCCTGATATGTTTGCACGAGTCCTTTGATACGGTTTTTCTGGAGCGAGTATGCGGTTCGAAGTGTTGTACTGTAAGCTGGTTCTGGTAGCCAGACGATCGAGATTTCACCAATGCAGACTTACACACTACTTCCAAGGCTGGTTGTAAGGAAATGCCACTCTTCATATAATCCAGCCTTCTACTGGGTGGGTGCAGTGTTGCTTGACTGTTCTCCAAGTAGAACCCTTGTATTGACTCTTGAACCACAGAGGAATAATTCTCTGAAAAGTCAAACAGCACAATAACTTTGTCTTCTAGCAGATGTTCCTTGCTGCTCTTGGACTAGGAAGACTGTGGTATGGGTATTGATGTGATGTTAAGTTGTTAAGATGCAAAGTTGTGGCATCAGTGATCAACTGTACCACTTCTGCCATGCTCACAGCGTCACCACGGGCTCCTGGTGAGTTTTGTGAATGTATATCACACGCCATAGTTGACATAAGCAACCTGTAGTCTAGCACCAGTGTAGGAATAGCGCCAACATAAGCTTGTACTGTGGGCTCCTCTACCACTAACACTTCGACAGCATGGTTGAAACAATTCACAACTATCATCAGTCAGCAGGAATGGTAATAACGGCAGTGTTACTAAAGCCTGGCTTAAAAATATCTAGCCCGATACATGGCACATTTAACGTGCTGCACAAGAGCATCTTGAGTTGGTGCAATGTTCTCAATGGGTACTTCTTTATGCAAATTGTTTTCTCTGAGCAGAGTTCACACTACGAATGGTAAAGCTTTCCAGTATAGTTACGCAGGTATAAGAAATGACATGATGCAACTGAGTGAACTTGTTGAAGACATCTGTCACTTCAGGATATTTGTTCCAAGTTTCCCAACCAGTCTGTTTGACAATGCAATAAAGTGGTAGTGTACACAGGGTCCAAACCTAACAAACAATAATATTGTTTTCAAATTTCTAAATAAGTTACCAAAATCCAACTTTCGCATGTTCAACGCTTTTGACACCCAGATTCAAACGACAGATACTAATCAGAAGGTTGTAACTACCGGTAATTTGCCTTTCAACGTCCTCCAGCCAGTCAACATAAATTTTTGAGATCAACAAGCTTGAAATCTGATCGAATATTACTTACAGAGTGCACCTCATTTATTCAAGCTAAATGCTGAGCAAGGACCATTACCATGTATTACATCAACAGAACAGGAAGGGCATGGACCATAAATTGTACTACACTATGCTCATAACAATGTCTACAGTTGTGTACATTACTGTGCCAGACAACTTGTATGATATTTTGGCCTCAATGGCCACCATGTCACTTGTGCCAAGTTTTGCAAGAAGTTGGTCATCTGGCAGAGCCACGGCACATTCTTCAAACTTTATTCCTCGACTCTAATGCCAAGTTCAAGTGTCAATAACTCGTGCACATCACAGAAAAAAATAAAAATTTATGGCTGGTATTTGTATGCAACTGATGTCATAACAAGTGCATTGGTGTTTATTCCATGGACTTATATTAAAGGCTGCCAATGAACTGCTAGTAGATGCTTTGCAATTCTGGAACATTTATGCTGGAACATACTGAAACATTTAAGTCCAAAGACTTACATCATCTGGCTTTATGCACTAAAAAGCATACAAAAGACCACTGCTGGTGTATAGATGCAACAAAATGAGGGTAGCTGGTACTATCCCAAGCTTATCAAAGTTTATCAGTAGGCCTATCGTAAAGTATTACATCCTTATGGATGCCACCAATATCCAATATTGCCAGTGGCCACCCCAGAATCGAATAGCATAGAGCAGTACGATCATCCATAGTTCCCTCAAGTAAGTAAGCAATGAGCAACAAACAGAATAATTAACTAACACAATACTTAGGAAGATGAATCGTAAGCTCAAAATTTTTCTAAAGCGCTACTCTAGAGCTAAGTACAAGGCACCAGTGGCATAACGAAGGGGGTAGCCATATTGTTTACCCCGGGTGCAGCACCACTGGGGTGCAAAATTAGCTTTCGGTGGTACACAGTACTATGACAAGAACAATTAAAAGTGAACAAGAAAATTAAAAGGGGCACAGTCATCAACCCTTGCCCCTGGCACTGAAACCCTTCGTTACGCCACTGCAAGGCACCAGATCGTTCACATGCACTGCATCGTGTCAGGATGGTTGTAGCGCTCTATGCTATCCGAGTCAGAGCAGCCATATTGTTTATTTTGGAGAGTGGCAGCATCCGGATGGATGTAAAACTTTACCATCAGTATTGCTGCTAAGGATGGTCCACTATGTTATCCTCAATAATTCTCTCCCTGACCTTGCACACCACATTGGTTAGACTGACTGGTCTGTAGTTACCTGCTTCACTTCTAATTCCCTTTTTAAACAATGGAGCTATGAATAAAATACGCTAAAATGCACTTTTACCAATAGAAGTTGAATTGATGAAAATAATTCTTGCTCATATAGAAGTTGGATTAATGAAAATAGTAGGCTATATAACATAATAATAATAATATCTTTTCTTTTTATTAAGCGCCTGACAAACGCACTGCGCTGTACATTTACATGACTGTTATGCAATTGAAATCTTAACTACTAACAGAACAGACAGCTTGCAATACAACGGCGCTAATAGCAGCCTACAAAGCATATCCGCCCTACGGGCTCGAACTCGGTACCTCTCGCACTCTACGCCAGATGTTATCCAATGCGCTATCGGGCCCCCAAAAAAACGATGAAGCGATGCTATAACGCATACATAATGAACAACGCTAAAACGATAAATTACCTAGAAAAGTTAGATTTGGACGAATAATTTTGTTTTAACTTAGAAAATAGATTTCGGGAATCCAGCAGAAATTCTATTGCACAAATTGGGGTTTCGGGAATTCGCTAGGAACGCATTCTCCGAAAAGCCACGTCCTCTAAAAGGCATCGCTGAGACATAACTTATTATTTCATTCTGACCTACCGGACTGATAAAATCAATATAATGCAGTTTTAATATTATATCCAAGCAAGAAAAAACGCTTTTGCACAATTTACAAGTGAAATACTGAAATAAACCTAATTTCTGACCGTCGATAATGAAGGGATTGACACGAAATTCTAGCCAGGTCGCGCAAACATGTCTGATTATAGCCCAAAAAATCCGCACAAATGGTCGAACTAATAGCCAAATTACAGCGTTTATGGCACATTTTCAATATTTTTTTTAGTTATGTTCCCGTTTGAATTAAGTGATGCAGCTAGGCCAAAAGTCTTAAAATATGTTTTTCTTCAAGCTAAAAAAGTTTGTTGCTTTTATCCACAGTTTGAACAATGCACGAAGCTATCGTCCTCACTATCGTCCAAAAAGACTGGGACACAACTTTTCACGGCTTTCTAGCGGCTATAGCAGCTGTTATACAAAATGGCTGACCGAAGTAGCCTACATATTGCTCACTATCTGAGTTTCTAGTTCACTTGGAATCGTGATCTTGGTGTTTAAACATACATATTTAAGGACAAGGCTTCCAATAAAACTAATTTCAAACACTTATCCTGCTGTGTACAAGAAATTTCTGCGCGGCAACTTCACAGTACAGAAGAAGTCTCCAATATTGCCCTAGACCAAGCCCATGAGCAGAACAACGCCTGTGTGAGGCCTACATAATGTGTAGGCCTCACACAGAACCCACAGGCCCAACGACGATCGAAGTGTTCCAAGCATCGAAAAAGAAACGGTAAAACCAGAAAATAATGGAATCTGATCTTCATGAGCAGATAAAAAGCGGGCAGGTAACATTTTCAAATAGGTTAATTAAGGCTCTCAGCAGTGTGATCGAGGAGACGGGCAACTTGTTCATCTACGACAGCAATGACCTACTTGTCCAGGATACCAAAGGTCTGGCCGATACAGTACTGTTACTGTAGTGATCGACTCAATGCGGAAAACTGGACAAAAGCAGTATGAAACATTATGTCAACGAACGTCTTGTTGCCCAATCGCGACCTGCCAATGACCAAATCAAACAAGTCACGAGCAAAGCAACATTCGTCATATATGACGACTGTTGCTTTGCTCGTGACTTGGAGAATGGTGAACAGTCACTCTTCACATATGGCTCATAATTATGTGAAGAGTCACTCTTGAGTGACCGTTCACTATTCTCCAAGTTGTTTATCTTCTGACTAATAATTTATGTGAAGGATACCTCGACGAATTCTTTGCACCTGAGAATTAGTCATGCCCACAATCACACTCGAATATCGGAATATGGACAAACCCGCGGCTTGGAACCATTAAGTCAGACATTGTCAGCTGCCTAGAAGAGTTGGTTCCTACTTCAAAAGATGATGCAATCGCAGATATCCACCAAGACCCTTCACTGGTTGCTGCTGTAATACTGGATGGAGCAGTCATAGTCAACATGTTGAAGCATGCACCTTCTCAGATTATGCCTGCCATATTTTCTAGAGCATGTGCACAGGGTAGCAGTGGCATGGGATGAATATGTGCATGACAGGTTGAAGACATAACACACGCAGTGTGAGGCGTAAGAGAAGCCACCGGCGCGTTGAATATTTTCAAATGCCCCTATACTACATAGAGACTGGCAGGAGTTTCTGAGGAACGACGAAAATAAAATATAGGCTAACTTTATATGAATATACAATGGCCATTGTATATGGCCATACAATGTAGACTGTCTGTTTATGAATAGGTGACCATTTTATATGGCCATAAAATGTATGCTGGCTATACTCTATAGTCTATGTGCAGCAGTCTGTGGACAAAAATTTTTGGAAGGTAAGTTATAAATAGCAACAGGCACATAGCGAGACTTAGGCCTAACCTTCGCAGGACCAAAACATTTTACGATACGTCGAGGTCCAAAAGGGTATTTTTTTACCACACCAAAATTTCTAATATCTCAGCTCACAGGTAAGCTACCGTAACAAATGAAGCATCGAATTTAATAGTTTCAAGGTCAATGAATCCATTTATCGTAGTGCCAATAGCGTGCGACAGTTACTTTCTAAGATGGCTGCCAATATGGCCGCCAAACCACAAATAAATGTATAGCTCAGCTCATAGTTAAGATACCATAACAAATAGAGTATTTAATTAAATAGAATCAAGTTTAGCGAATCGATATCTTGTAGTTCCAATAGTGTGCGAGTGTTACTATCCAATATGGCCGCCATAACACACAAAATGTATATCTCAGCTCATAGGTAAGCTACCGTAACAAATGAAGTATCCAGTTTAATAGTTTCAAGGTCAGGGAATCCATTTCTTGTAATTAAAATAGTGTGTATGTGTTACTTTCCAAGATGGCGGCCTATATGGCCGCCAAAATACAAATATATATCTTATGTGATAGGTAAGCTACAATAGCAAATGAACTTGCGAATTTTATAATTTAAAGGTCAAAAAGTCGTTTTTTCGCAGTAGCAATAGTGTCGGAATGATACTATTTAAGATGGGGACCATCGTGACCACAGAAACAAAATATGCATATTTCAGCTTTAAGTTTAGCTGAAATAACAAAAGAATTGTCAAATTTAATATATTCAACGTCATCATATCGATTTCTCGTAGTGGCAATAATTGAGTCCAGTAAGGCCACCAAATGCAAATTTGAGCAGAGATATAAAAATTTCTGAGTTTTGTCGCCATATTGACCGCCATCATGGAAAGTAACACTCACACACTCTTGGCACTACGATAAATCAATTCCTTGACCTTGAATATATTAAATGTGACACTTCATTTGTTAATGTGAGCTGAGATACACATAGTTTTGTGTTTTTTCGGGAATATTGGCCCCGTCTTGGATAGTAACACTCCCATACTATTGTCGCTACGACAGATTGAATCCCCGACCTTGAAAATACTAAATTAAACACTTCGTTTGTTAGTCTAGCTTGCCGTTGAGCTGGGATATTCATATTTTTGTTTTGGCGGCCATATTGGGCGCCATCTTGGAAAGTAAACTCTCCACAATAATATGCAACTATTAAAACTTAATTCTTTGGTAGATTCAACACTTTATTTATGAATTTAGGTTACTTCTGAGCTCAGATATTTAAAAAAAATATCTGAGCTCAGAAGCTCCTATGTGCGAAAAAATAATGACCCCATGACACTTTGGACTCAAAAATCTTTTTACCACAACATCCAGTCAGAATATGTCTCGGGGATTAACTTGTAAACACATGAAATGCCAAATTGTTACTCCACACAGTTGCTCCGCAATCAACATTCAAATACCGCAGGGGTAGGCCTAATTATTGACCCCGCTTGGTCCTGCGAAGGTGAAATTTAAGAGGAGGCAACTGCCTCCTCGTGCCCCAATGTAGCTACGCCTATGAATAGCATGCGCGGATTCAAACAGAGTTATATAATTATGCATGAATGCAACACTACTCCTGGAATATTATTTTTTATTTGTTCGTGTTTTAAAACCTGATCGTTTATCAGCCTGCAAAGTTATTATAGTATTAACGGTTAACATCATACAACGAGTAATAGGCAAAATGGCTGATGGTAGATCTACTCAGAGACTGGCGATGTAACGCGCCACTACACAACTTAGTGTGACGTCGTCATAACACGGTTATCAAGAATTAAATGCATTTTGTCGCTTTGAACGTTTTTTGGCTGGAAGATAAACACGAACATTTTTCGCAATAAATGCCAACCAAAATGTAATTTATTCCTGGCATGATAGGATTGTGGATTGTAAAAACGACCGATAGTGTGATAGAAAAACACTGACGTCATGAAGCGAATTCATGGAGACATCGGTAAATTAACCCATGTTATACAATTATGCTAATAATGGTAATTGGGGCGAGGATGGCTGAATGATAACACGCTGTAATGAAGATCAGCATGACGCGGGTTCGATACCCTCTAGTCGTATAAGGTTGACGCAGCCTTCTATTCGCCACGTAGCTTTGGTAAAATGAGCAGTATCCTAGGACAGATGGGCACCTTGCAGGCTGCCATACAGCTAAATTCGACTCCTGTTTAACTTGTTATCATCTATTAGACTATTACTACTATAATTATCATGTAATTGTTACATCGTACTTGTCAGTTTCATTTAATTAACGAATAATTATTTTTTCGCCAGAGGCAGAAAAATCCCACAGGCTCTTAGAAACTATGCAACTGCGTTAAAGGTTCTCGTCCAAATCGTGCTGAGCTAAAGAGTCCTTGAATGGCGCTGCATTAAAATGCTTTATGTACAAATGGACGGGAACCAAAAAAGGTGAATTGTCTAGCGGGGTCTCCCGATGCCTCTTTCATATGGCGGACCAATTAGTCCGGTGACGTTTATGGGGCCCAATGTTTTTCTATGGCCACTATTAATGTTATTATTTTAAATTATTATTATTATTATTATTATTATTATTATTATTATTATTATTATTATTATTATTATTATTTTTTTTTTTTTTGCCCCGAGGTATACATGATCCCTCAGGGACTTAATATTAATTAAGAACAATAAAATTCGTCTGGAACGGCACCTAGTCGTCGTTAAGGTCCAGTGTGGCAAAAGTACCGCGGAAAGCCACCGCATTGAACCGCTGGATCATTACATATATGCGCTGAAATAGGTAGGAGGTTTATTATTATTATTATTATTATTATTATTATTATTATTATTATTATTATTAATATTATTATTATTATTATTATTATTATCATCATCATCATCATCATCATCATCATCATCATCATCATCATCATCATCATCATCATCATCATCATCATCATCATCATCATCATCATCATCATCATCATCATCATCATCATCATCATCATCATCATCATCATCATCATCATCATCATCATCATCATCATCATCATCATCATCATCATCATCATCATCATCATCATCATCATCATCATCATCATCATTATTATTATTATAGAAAGTCGCTAGACATGCCTATAACATACCGTGAAATACCTGTAATTCTTTCTTTGTTTCTCTATTACAAAGTCCCAAAGTCTATAAAACAAGACAAATGAAAACTAAGAAATCCTCGTAAACGATAATTGCCTCGGTTTACATTCCTGTATAGACAAGTGTGTTTAGCCTCTGTATACTATCATCGCCATTTAAGTCTTACCACTGTAATAGTAGCAGTTATTCATTATAGACTTTGCTGACCCTTGTAAATTGAAACTTTTGTTTTGCATATCTCGCGAGCGCATCGATTTGTCTAAAACGCCATTTACGGCTATCTTCAAACCAGAGCTCGAGGGTACGCGTACCCTAAAATAGAATACGTTAAAATACGTACGTACCTTTCAAAAAATAGAATACGCGTATGGTACGTATCATACGCGAAAATTTTGCTTGGAGTTGGACTTTGAAGTACGACTGACTGACATTAGTGCATTAAGTGAAATGTATGCTGAATAAACATAGACCTACAATATAGCAGTGCAGCAATTTACTACGCTGTATACTGGGTTGTGATTGTTTGCTTAAATTAAATTGAACATTCTCATAATGAGCAATGACGAGGTTAACGTATTTTTGTATTGTTTACGTACCCTAAAATAGGGTACGTTAAAATACGTACGTACCTTTCAAAAAATAGAATACGTATGGTACGTACCCTCGAGCTTTGCTTCAAACTTCAACGTTACGTTGTTTGCATCAAGATTTTAGCCAAAGCAACCCACCTTGGATTTTATCTTGCCCCTCATCACTGCTGAAGAGGTTTGGCATAACTGAGTATTTAGGCCTAGTTGTTGATCGTCGCTCGCTCAATGATTCTGCGTCATTGGAAATTAACAGATCAATTTTCCAAGGGCTTCGCTTTTACTTTCGATTTTAAATCTTTACTTGCAAGACTAACCACTTCAATAAATGTATCCATCACATTTTAGGATCTATAATTGAAGACAGAAGAATTCCATTGCAAGTGTTCTCAACCATCGTAAAAGCCTGAATTGATTTGTAACTTGCCTCTTGCGTTTAACTATTATCGCCATAATAATAATTACAATTGGCTAACCTATGACGGCCCCACCCATGGCATCGGAGCAACGCTGCATTTGCAAAATTCGATCGCAACTATTTTAAACTCTAAAAACCACAGTAGAATAATTATGTGAGCGATAATAAGCGATGAAATCACTAGACAATAGTTAGGACATAAGTAGGCCTACAAACAGATGAACATTGTCTTACACTGTGTCCTCTCCTAAAGAAGTTTTTCTTGACGTGAAGAATAATAATTGTCATGCAAATGGCAGCGTGACCCAATTACGGTTGAGTGGATCGGTGGCTATTTTTGCTTTGACTGTTTTCCTGCGCTCTGCATACAGATAGGCTAGACTTCGGCAGAGGCCTCTTCACAGCTTAGCTCAAATTAACAGAGAGAATAAAGAGAATGGCAGATAATTATACTCTTATGAAGATTGATGAATCTGATGAGTTGAAAATTTTGAACGTTATGACCTGTCGTAATCGTCATCGTAAATTCCATCGTCGTAAAGAGCTACTCTAAGCTCAGGGCATCAGCTTATTCAACTATCGATCTTATTAATTAAGAGATGTATTATTCCAAAAATAATCTTTGTCGGTGGCAACGGCCTATGTTGTTATAAGCTGCCGTTAATCTGTAGATCCACAAAATCGCTAGTATCCGCAGCACCAACAAGCAGCACCAACAAGCAGGGCCGTAGCGAGGCATGTGCCAACGGTGCCACGACACAGGGCGCAACTCAAGAGGTGGCGCAAATTTTGAGGCCAAACGATTTAATTATTATTAATTATTTGATCTTGAAATATGAAATATACATTTTAATTTAAATAAATGTTATAAAATTAAATAATAAATCTCGCATAGACCAAAATGGACGCAGAAGCCAAATAGAGCGAACTGCCGTTTTCGGTGGTTATTTACGCGGGGAAAAGGGCGCTTGCGATACTGCGCTGTGATTGGTGGAAAAGCGAACGACAGAACGCGGGACTTTGGGCACGTATATTAGCGTATAAACGAGGCAATTGAAATTTAAGGCACTGAGAAGGGGCTCTTGGATGATTTTGCATGTACCACACCTGCTTACTGAAAAAATGCATTGCTAATGAATGGACGTAGCTCTACTTCGATCCCGATGAAACTGTAATTTTGGAGAAGACAGATAACTTAACACTAGAACGTCCGCATGGGTAATTTTTGACCCATAGCGCACTTTGCGAGCGTGCCATGTAGCACCCAGTAACTATTAAAGGAAGATATTTTATGACATATATGGCATTGTGGCCGCAAAGGCATAGGAGAAAAATCTTATTAATCGCTGGTCAGGTATAGGAGTTAGAGCAGCCAATACCTAGAACGTCGGATAGGGGTCATTTTTGACCCATGACACTGTTACTGCAAATGCGTATTTTTCTAGTGTGTACCTTATACTAACCTAACATATTTATGACGGCATTGCAAAGCTCGTATTCATCCCGCCATTTGTAAACAGTTTTGTTCATTGTTTCAAACACAATTGATATAAAAACAGCTATATCTGAGGTTTATCGATACCTGCGCTAAAATGAGTCGTCGTGTACTATTATATGCATACAGTACAGCAAACCAAGCCCTTCGTTTGATTCAAGAAATCGGTGGGGACACTTCTATCGAATGGGAAGACAATGATAGTGAGGCCTCTGTCTCAGATACCGGAATACAAAACCTGTCTGTTGAGGTAAGTAGCAGTTTTTTTCTGTTTCAAGTGTCGAAAATGATCATGGTGGGACAAGTCGAACCGTTAGCATTAGAAATCCTGAAGTTCGTATCTCTGGAAGTGTGCGTGCATGTGGTCGAGGGGTGCATGTGGTCGAGGACGAAGTCATGGTTACATAGGGGGTCGCTCATCATTTCAACATCGTGACAACCCAAATGTAGCAGCTACAGAAACCAGGGAAGCATCAAGGGATGGCAATGTCTGGATTTTGATTTCACCCGATGATGCACCGCGTGGAAGGCTAGGCAGTCAAAATGTGGTCCGAGAAGTTTCAGGACTAGGCCTAACACTGTTTGCGACACAACAACTAAGATAAGATTCTATTTTGATCGCGTTTCAATTTCTGTTGATGAAGGTATAATGCGGTACATCATCCAACGATGCTCTGAAAGAGAAGCATGAGCGTGTCTGGGAGACGACTCATGTTCAGCATCGCTTGAGGAACTTGACGCCTCTAAATAGTACCTTCAGGCACTTTAGGGGAAGCATAAATAAATTAAAAGTTTAACATTCTGAAAGCTTATTACAATGATATCAGTAAATCATTCAGTTATTTTCAGGACTCGTGCAAAAATACGCGGTGCTTCTACGGCGGAAGATTCCGCCACGCAGCCCATGAAGAAATTACTTCTGCGGTGGAAAGTGCTAGCATTTTATTTAATGACGACACTAACCCTAATCCTGACCCTAGCCGACCCTCACAACGGCTAATCTGACCCTAACCGACCCTAACGACGTCAATTAATATAAGTAACACAGTTTGGACAATGCGCATGCGCCGAAGACTACGCATGCGCAAAGGTCTCCAACCGCGGAACGTATCAAAAATATTACTCACGGGGCGGAATTTTCCGCTGCTGAAGAATTCTTCAAAAATACATGGTTTCTATAAATGAAACTGTATGCCATGTATGGGTCAAAAATGACCCATTCCGACGTTTTAGGTGGTAGAAAAGAGCCGACGTTCTAGTGTTAAGCAAACGGATTGATAAATATAATGTTTTGCGTAACGGGATGTGGTAACCGCTATTTGGGACCTCCCGTGAATTTATTTTAATTAATCTATAATCAGAACTAGCGAAATGGCGGATGTTGAGTTGTCAGTGCCAGCTAATGCAGAACCAGATGATTTAATCCAGAAAATTATACAGCGGCAAGAAGAACAGACAGAAGTGCTAAGGAGTAGGCCCTATCACAAGTAGTCCAACTAAGACAAGGAGTGAACCCCAGACCGATGGTGAAAGTACTGGTGTTGAAACGTGTTGGAAAAGACATATAACTTAATCAAACGGACTGATAAATGTAATTTTTTCAGAGCGGACACTTGAAGCTCGGCCTAGTATTTGAAGAGCTGAAAGACATAACGGCTATAGTGACGCTATAGAAGTCACTGTAGAGGCCCGGTAGGGGCGCACGCCTGCTTCATTAACCCCGTGTTGAATACAAGATGGGTCACCCATGGCCTACGGTTGGGTATCGAACCAGAGAGAAGTCGAATTTTTTCTTCATGGAACTTGCCAAAACCTCCCTGTACTCAAAGTTTCTTCAACAGCAAAACAAATCTGAAGTGACTAAAATGAAATGTTAATAGAAGCACATAAACTTCGTTTCTATTTTCTTTAAAAAGACAAAACCTGATATTATATTCGAGATAACAGATTTGTTGTTCATATTACTGGCTGCATTGACTGTTAATGCTGACTGGGGCAGTAAGTCTTACAGTGGACAACAAAGTTGTTCCATCATCACAGTATGTTGATTTGGTCAAGAGTTCAATTCATTCCTTGTCACAATTAGTTAATCTAATGGCTCGTGTCAAGTCATGGATTGAAAGTCCGAATACCAGGTCCATTGATATTATCCTGTGAATGGCAGTACAGCAGCTGCTGAACACTTCTATCGATAGATTTCGCGATGACAGTGATGAACACAGGAAGATTAGTTTCATAATTGAACAGCTAAAGTTACTTTCTTTGAGGAAATTTAGTCGAATATATTCAGCTGTGCTTGTAATTATGTCGTATATGATCTATGCTGCTAGTCCACCTGCCTATATATGCAGCTCTGCAAGAGCAAAATGTTGTTTGTCTGCCTTCAACAACCACCTCAAGAAAGTTACTCGATTTTTTAATTTTGGGACTGGACTGGATAAAAGTTCATAATTGAAGAAACCTTAGCTGATTCAATGGCTGAATCACCGCAGATGGCCATCATCCAGTGATGCTAATGTCATCTTCTATGTCAGTGGTGCCATGGCCAGGTCAGTGGTTCGCATCACCAGATGTTAACACTGCAAAGACGAACTAGTCAATCCAGACCCGTTAGCCCCAATCGAGATGGATGAAGGTTTTTATTATGGAGCTACCACACTTTTGGAAGATGTCAACCGTGGAGGACTGACACGACGAAGTGATTACAGCTTTGTGTTGGCGGTAAATTGTTGGCGAGTCTTAGAAGGAATTAAATCTTCTTCAGCTTTGAAAGCTCAGCTCCTTGCTGCTGAATGTCAACGATCGCTATTTGTCAAAATCATGGATCGTGTGACTGATATTAGTAATTGTGGACAACCACTTGTCAGCGAGAACTATTGTGTCAAAGTCCATGATCAGAAATTATTCCTAGTTAGGCGCTTATTCAACTGCTTTGCAAAAAATGCAATAAAGGAACTCAACACTGAAGCAAACCAAGAATCTCGGCAGCCAGCAAAGCGTAGAAAGATTACCAAACTGTCTAGTTCTTCGAATCACTGAACTAATAGAAGGAATAAGCAGACGAAAATGTGCTATATAAATCTGAATGAACATGGACTTTTTGTGCAGTTAGGATCATGTAATTATTAGGGTCTGTACACAGGCACAGAGATAGATGTGTACATATTAAAGTAATTAATTTCCTTGTATATTAATATTCATTTTTTTATTAGCTATCATACTAAAGAAACTTGCATAGTCGTTCCAAGGTTATATTCCAGGAATATAAATAAGTCGTTTGTAAATTTATATCTATTGTCTGGTTATGGGAAATCAATACAAATCAAGCATGGTAATTCTGAAGCGGTTCCGCGACAACTCGTCGAAAGACATTTCGTCTAACGACACTTCGTCTACGACAATTCGTCTAACGACATTTCGTCTGCCAGTATATCTGTATCCATTACGGCTAATCAACAGTATAGTTTCGCTAAAGCGTGCTATATATTCTCAGGAATGCAGCTTCTAATTAGGCCTACTGACAAGATTATTTTCATCAATCCAACTTCTATTGAATGGAAACCTATTTTCACCCATGCATCCAGGTTGATTTCCAGCTTCTATTTACGGGGAAAATTATTTCGATCAATCCAGCTTCTATTTCACCACAGGAATGTTTTCATCAATCCACTTCTATTTCGTAAAACATTTTTTCCATCAATCCAGCTTCCATTTTAAAGTGGCAACATCAAATAACTTAGTGGACGAAATGTCGTTCGACGAAATGTCGCTCGACGAGTTGTCGTGACACCATTCTGAAGCACTGCTGAAATGACTGGCCTTATCTCGTATAGACTATAGACCATTATCACCCAGCCCGGCCAGATGTAATGGCATCTAGGCCCTACAAGTCTACGGATCGCTCCACTTTGCGTTTGACTGAATTAGCATTAGTGACCTGGGCGGTGTACGGGAACCGCAGGCTTTTCTTCAGGCGACGTTTTTGCAGGGTACTCCACTTCTCCGTTAATGTTCGTTATTGTATCGTGTTATAGCGTAATGCAATTTAAAGAATATACAGCGCCTTCGAAGAACACAATGAAGTCCTACAACAGTTCATTCACATGCAAGTTATAATTAAATGGTTGAAAAAGTTATTGTCTCGTGTCGAACCCAGCTGAAAGAGTTGATGACGCTGTAACTCTGTGTTCTTCCTCTCCAATACCTTCTTCTCTTGTGTGGTAGTACAAGAATACAAGAGCGGACTTCGATTCACCGTAATGAAACTGGCTTACACCAACAAGATTAAGATCCTACCAGCTGATTATCCTATCCCCGCAGTGACAAGTAAGATATTGCTTTCCCACACTGAAGTCGTCATAATACGACGGTGAACGTTACTGTCACGTTACAATACCGTTGAAGTAAGTTTAAGTATTCAGCATCAGATAAAATTATCACGAAAACATCATTTGTTCATTGATGTTAATAATCTCTTGAATTACTTTTTAATAATATGAAGCTTTCGTATAAGAAATCTTCGAATGATGTTCTCAAATGGACGATTTGTTGTTTTCTGAACAGCAAATCCAGTCATTGCTTCTGAATACGGAAGATTGCAGTCGATACAACATCTTACTTTCAAATATTTTGCTAGAAAATGTCTTCCAAGAATATAGTGGCATCTAACAGTGTAACGGTTTAAATGAGAGATTTTGAATTCCTCACCCCAGTTAAAGTACATATCGTTGACAAACACGTCTTCAAAAGTTGGATTGACAGTCTTCCCAGATTTCATAATGTCAACATTCAGCGGTGATAAATAATAACAGAGTGTGTGAAATCCAAGCAATGACTGTATGTCTCTATCGAAAAAATAGTCAAAAGGTGGCAACAACAAAACATACGTATATGCAAACGCCTTAAAATCGTTCGTTATTTCAGGCTCACCAAGAATTCGCTCACATAAGCTAAAAACTGTATCATTCTGGCGACACTTGTAAAGGTATAAAGCACGATAACAATCTACTGTGTTGCACTGAATACCAAAGTCATTGCGAATCACACTGTAGAATGATTTCATATTTTCTAAAACATATCCCATCAAAGAATCAATTACTGTTTCTTTAATTATCATGGGATTCTCGGCTTCTGTCAAAGAATCTGTTCTGCGATAAACGATATGTCTCGTAGCGTTGAAATGAGTCCCTGATTTTATGGAAACAACATATTTCACCTTTATTAAAGCCTTCAGATATTCGTCCATAGGAAATGCTGAATCTGGTAAATCATGACAAAAATCTAAACGTGTGGATTTTCTGTCGGCTGATAATACAATTAAATAATGAGCAAAAACATTTGATGAAAGACGCAGATCAAGATAAAGCCGCCTGCCAATGTAATGAAGATTACTGTCAGTGATCTTCTTGTGAAGCACACACAATCCAACGATTCTTGCGACATCGTCAATAAACAACAAGCAACCTGCATTCAGTGTTTCCTTTTCATTTTGAGGAGTCTGATCTATGAGAACTGCCGAACAGAAGCGTATTGCTGTTTCGTATTCTGATGCGGCAAAATGGAGTGCAGCGAGATAGGCCAAAGCTGCAGGAGCAATGCCATTCGATTTAGAATCATCATATTCTAAGGCTTTAATGAGAAACTCTTTTGACATGAGAGACACTAGTTGAAATTCTGAAGAGCTATTTGATCCAGTTAAATGTTCCAAGAGAAACTGAGCACGCAGGTATTTAAACCGACTACTTTGTTCTGTGTACGTTTTCGGAAAGTTATGATGCTGTGACCTTATTTTAGGATGTATCAACATAGTTTCGACAAGTTCAACAAAGAGATTGCTCTCCCAAGATATTTCTCCGTAACATAAACCATGTGCAGCATGCAAACTATACAGTACAATGACATAGTACTTGAAGCACCAGATATTCTCCATTGTTGGAAGATATGTCATTATACTCCCAGATTTAGGATTACATCTTGGTTGTTGTTCTTCTTTCAAAATCTTGCGCAATCCTGAATAAAAGCCGTCTTTAATTGTACGACGACCAATCTTATTAGACATTGAGATTCTGAAAGAAAGCAGTAAATCCAGACATTTTAATACAAACGCCTTCCGAAGTTCAAGAATATGCAGCAAACAATCCATGAAGTCTGGTGTAACTTTTCTCGTATAAAAGTCTTCAACTTTTGTCCGAGTAACTGGCTGTATGTAATTTTCCACGAACCAAATAGAAAGATTGCCAGAGTTGCGGAATTCATTTAGTCGTCGTTTGGTCTGGTGAAGCATTGCGCAGTTCAATGGCTCATGAAATAGATTTGCTTCCGGAATAAAATAGTTCGGACAGTTTCTCCTCTTTAGCCATTCTGACAGACATTTTAGCAAATCACAGCAAATTGCAAGTACAGAAAAGGAATTCCACCATTCCGGTGGCATCTTTTCACAAGTCCATAACATCAACGTCTTTAAATGATACGGACAGAGAACCTCATCCTCCTTTGGACAATCCTTGTGTATCAATTCCTTCTTTGCGAAGAATCTCAGCAAATGATATACAATCTGTTGGATTTGAGTCCAACTCTGAAGTAAAATTACCTCTGCGACTGAAAATGACAATCTCCACTGTAGCTTATCGTCTCTGCAAGAACGATGCTGAACATAAACCACATGACAACCATTTTGTAAAACTTCGAAGATTGTATCCATTGTCGGCCATCCGTATTTTCTTGGTCGAGTAGGCCAATTTTTGGCTTCTGTAGGCCACTGAGGGCAAAATAAAGCTTGGACTGCATCAATTCCTAAAGTTATTTTTGAATCCAATTGAGATGTAATTGCTGGACCACAAACAATGTTTGGCAGCGCGACCTCATCCGATGCATGATTGAAACTTAATGAATTATTTGTTACAGCAGAAGTCAAATCTAGCGCCAGGTATTTATCTGGATGAGCTGTATAGTTATATTCGTATTGTTTGCATTTCCAGTTATAGTTCATTTCACCCAATTCTTGTAATCGAACAAAGCCTGGAGACTTTTGATATGGTTCAATTTTGACGAACAGAATCCTATCGGATAAGCCACTCATATCACTTGGCAACACTGGAAAGTCGCCAGTGAAGACCAGCTGGTCAGTTCTGCATATTAAAGTATCAATGTCACCAATGCATGTATTCAGTGGTAGAATATAGAACTCCTTAGTGCTGCCACACGAAATCGAATACTGTTTTGTTGCAGGCCACCGTGATATGACTAAGTCATGCATACAATCAGAAACCGTAGAGAACGATTTTGGAAATAACTGGCATGTGCTAACGATGAACATGGACGTCGTTTCTTCAATCGATATAATCGCATGGTTCGTCATCTAAAATTGAAAAGACAATTCTCTCGGGCGGGAAGACAACATCATTATCATCATTATTTTATAACATTCATCATCGCCATTATGGTCATAATCAACTTCATCATCGTCACCGTTATCATAATCATAAAACTCATCTTCATCATTATACATTCCCATCTTACTAGGAACTCTAAACTCTATCGCGCTATATATGCCCATTCCAACTCAGTCAGATTTTCCATAAAATTTACTGGCCCGAGCGTTTGGAGCAGTGTTCCTCTTACCATTCAACTGGTTCCCAATCTTCAATGGTTTAAAAAATTATTTCGTGCTTATTTAATTAATAGACGACAATTAGCCTCATTACGTACTGTTATTTTGTTATTTAGGTCGCTCTTTTTGGTTTGTTTTATTTTGTTAGTTAAGTCGCCCTTTTCTGTTTGTTTCTTTTAGCACAATGGTTCGTTGCTAGATTAATAATTGCGCTACTTGATGAACTTTGTAATTCCAGCTGTTAACCGTCCTGCTACCTTGTTAAGCCAGATTTAGCAAATAGGTGTCCCTGTTAGCGAGATTTTCATCCCTTAGGGCCTTCCTTGTTACCATCTTGATAAACTCAATCTATTTTTGTAAAATATCTTGATTGATTACAATAAAGTTTGATTTGATTGATAACCGTCGTAAGAAGACGAAGTGTTTTAAAGTCTAAATGTCACTCAAATCAAGTTGTAGTAACCACCTTCATCAGTCATATTTTGGATGATCGTGTTCACAAGATAACCTTGATCTACTTTCAGCTATTCTAAAATCACAGTCATAAGTGTCGATAAGTGACCTTTACTCAAATGTATAATTACAAACACAGGTAATTAAAATTTAGTTAAACATAAAATTTTGAGTCATTTTCCGGTAACATGGTAAATTCACAAATTCAACAAGCCAAAAAGAAATTTTTCCAAATAATTTTTTTCTTTAGAACAAAACTTGAATGTTTCTATTTTACAAATATATACTTGGTTTTGCACTAATATGTAAATGTAAAAAGTTTTTGGTAGAACAAAATAGCCTTACTAAAATATTTATCCACTCCGTTACTGTATACATATGAGATCTGTTTTATACAGTGTACAGCTTCTGTTGTGTATTTTGACGTGCCAATATGTTTTTAGTATTAATATTTATAAAATAGAAATAAAAGAAATTAGAATACATATAATTAATTGATTCCATCACAGTTTCATTTATTTAGAAAAAGGTCCACTCCGTTATGGAAATAGAAGCAATTAATGTTAAGTTGAATAAATAGTATTGCCCAAAAAATTAGAAAAGAAATCACTTGAGCCAATTATTCCCAGTGATCGAATAGACAGAAAACACTAAAATATTGGTAAACCCGTAGTTTAGGTTGGTAAATTATTTTATATCGTCAAATTAAAATAAAAGCTGGATTAAGGAAAAAATTGTTTCGCCAACTGGAAGCGGGATTGATGAAACCATTTCTGTCTTTAAATAGAAGTTGGATTGATCGAAATAATTTTTACCGTACATAGAAGCTGGATTGATGAAACTATGTTTTTGAAGCAATAGAAGCTGGAATGATTAAAATAATTGTTTCCGTAAGTAGAAGCTGGACCCATGAGAATAGTTCTTTGCTTAAATAAAAGTTTCATTGATGAAAAATATTTTTTGGTTAGGCTAATTTTTTTCATGAAATGGAAGCTGGATTGATTAAAACAAATTTTCGATGAAATGGAAGCGGGATTGACGATAGTTATCATGGACATAGGTAGATTGCTTACTTACCAACATGAAGTTCGGTATTGAAGATATTCAAATAATTTACCAACCTAAACTACGGGATTACCAGATTTTTTATGGTATTGTCTTAAAATCTGCTCACAGCATCAATATACCACAATATTTAGCCTATAATATTTCCACTCCGTAACTATCTTTCGAGTGTCGAGCACAATTTTTCCACTCCGTTACATAGCTGTCCCATGCGTTACCAAATAAATGTTAACGGAGTGGACAGGTAACGGAGTAGACAATTTGGGTTGCAGCACAGTAAATACCATATTATCGCTCACGCGTCCACATCAATCGTTGGTAAAATCATTGTTTTGCTTATAAGCGTTATATTACAACTATATTAGAAGAATTAGATTTATTTATAATCATGGCAAAAATGCAGTAACGGAGTGGTTGCATAATAAAAGAACACCTCTGGTACGCAATAAATGAAAATTTGTAAGAAATTTGTCCGACCATGAAATCGTTTGTGAAGCTATTAATAACTTACATAGATCTTCACAGAAGAGATGAGTCCAGTTGCGCGGCCACATAATTAAATGGTTCTGAGATACAAGATTATTTTTACATGGTAACGGAGTATAAATAAAACCTGGGGACAAGTTTAAAAATTTTCTTTTAAATATACTGAAGACTCGGTTCACCAAGTTGTATTTTAAAACATATACAAATATAATTATAATACATAAGAAACACGTGAATTATTTTGCTCAATACAAATCATTTCGAAATTGTAGACTAAAGCAATAAGTACTAGAGCCTAGGGACAGTATCGGAGTGGAACATTTTAATTTAAAAATAAATTTTAATAAATTGCGTTATTGCTTTAAATTACTTTCAAATATCTGAAATTGTTGACTGGTCAAATACATTTTAATATCAACACTTAGCATAATCAGACTAGGTATAGTTTTTCGAGAAATGACCGGGGACAGCTGAATTCTGAATTTACCATGTTACCAGAAAATGACTCAATTACTATGCCAATTTATGCCAAGCAATCTCTACTGGTCAACGCCTGTTACTGGAAAAATTTAAAGACGTCGGACTACGTAATGTGCTGGCGAAGCAACCAACGGAGACATAGAAGTAGATCAGGTTCGTTTCATTGGAAGTCTTTGATGTAACATTTCATGGACTTCTATTTCGACGAATCTTCATTTGAGGGCAATAAATGGTAAATTTAAATCCAACTAAACATTGGATGACGGTGTCGAAATGCGATGCAAACGGTGGCAACATTTACATTTAACTCCGTTGAGCAACATTTTCGAACTTCCTTTAACCCTTTGGAGGTGAGGTGGGGTATGACACACCCCAATGCTATTCTACGCTGCGTTAATAATAATAATAATAATAATAATAATAATAATAATAATAATAATAATAATAATAATAATAATAATAATAATAATAATAATAATAATAATAATAATAATAATAATAATAATAATAATAATAATAATAATAATAATAATAATAATAACAATATCTTTTCTTTAATTGAGCACCTGACAAACGCACTGCGCTGTACATTTACATGTTATGCAATTGAAACAATCTTAACTAGTTAACTACCAACAGAACAGACAGCCTGCTTTCGACGGAAAGAGTGGAATGAGCTTGGATTATTTTTGTCTACCTTAGTTAATGTGAAATAGGGACACCTTAGGACAATTTAAGGTACTTGTGGACGCACAATTATTTTATTTTGTTGCATATTCAAGTGAAATTATAATTTTTCGTATACATATTAATTTTAATGAATTAATAAATGTACGGCCCAGTGCAGAAAAAAATGGGCGATAATAGAAAATATTGCAGATATTAGATTTATAGTTTTGCATCGATGCAAAATTGATCCATTATTACGAGAATTATGTCACGTGTTCCCAAATGTTACATGCTTCGAGGGCCACGAAGACGCCATTGCAGAGGGCCGCTTTAATTTTGTGCGTCAACGCGCTGGCCATTTCGATTATGTTTGAAAACAGTTATTAGTTCCCGATAATCACCAGTTTAACTGATAATTGGTTACAAAACTATAGTTTAGCTCACAATAAATGTTATGTAGTTGATATTTTGACTTGCAAGTAAAAAAATGCATCGGGTTTGTCATACCCCACCTCACCGGAAACGTTCCAATGCTTCACCTCACTCCCAAATGGTTAAACGTGCTTATTTACATCAGTTTACTACTCATGCCTACAACGACACAGTGAGGTTATTGCACCGTGCTATACTAACCCTCCGGCTACTAAGGGGGGGGTGGTTTCCACCCCCCCTAAGTTTTTTCATCTCAAACTTTTTCCGTATGGAATCAAAATTTGACCTTTTAGGTAGCTGTAGGGGGTTCATTTACACACGTTTTGAGGTAAAATGTGAGAGGATATCTCACACCATTCACAAGTTATACCCAATATACCCGAGGTACCAAGGGGGGGTGGATACCACCCACTAGATTTTCGACAATTTCTTATCCGTCATTTAATATTAAGAGACACAAATTATACCATTCTATAGAGGGAATGTGGGGCTACATTTCTGTAGTCAGTGAGTTGACCTGAGACAACCGGAAGTGCTCAAAATAAATTAAAATGTATGAAAATAGGTTACACTTTCACACATTTGTCATGTTTTTTCGATTATAACGTATTCATAATTAATTGTTGAAGATAAATAAATTATGCCGTTGCATAGAGGACATGTAGTGCTATTTTTCATACTGATTAATTTGTTTTCTGTTGACCGGAAGTGTTCAAAATAAATAATAATACGCGTAATCTGTGTGAAAATGGCTGAATACAGCATCACAACGTAAACAGATATATATGTATGGATATATATATATATATATATATATATATATATATATATATATATATATATATGGATATATATGTGTGGATATATATTTATACGTATATAAACATGTATGTGTGCATCTCGGATACATAGATCAGTTTCAAAACACACATAATCGTATATTTGTTTATCCAAAAAGTACAAAATGTACGCAATAATGTAAAATATCGCTAATTATCGGTTCTTTTGTTAAAAATGATGTAATTTCGAGGTGCATTTACATAATGTACAACTAAATATACCATTTTGTACAGAATTGAATGCTGAATCCATTGGTGTATTACAAGATATGATATGTGCATTAGGCATTAGGATTCAAGTGTCCGTGTTGACTTTTTGTTATCGTTCTACTATAGAGACTCAACTGAATGGATAGCTGACGCAATTCAGGAGTCAATTGATTCCACAGTGGCGGAGTAGCTTGACTATAGATCAAGTGTCAACTTAGATTATGGACGAGATGAGAGCAGTGGCGTAACAACATATATCCGGGGGGCCTTGGATGTCTAAGCATGGTGCCCTTATCCATTATGTAATTATGTATGCATGCATGTTTATATGTATGTATTTATGTATGTATGTATGTATGTATGTATGTATGTATGTATGTATGTATGTATGTATGTATGTATGTATGTATGTATGTATATATGTATGCATGTATGTATGTATGTATGTATGTATGCATGCATGCATGTAATTGAACATGTATATAGCGCCCCTCAAGATATCTACCTAGAGACGCTCTCTGCGCTGGCCTAGGACTTATTATGTTAAATGTCAGTACGAACGAATATAATATTATTAGACCTACATCAGTTAGCAAAACAATGCACAGTAAGCTGAAAGAGTCTATAGTGACGGGCCCACGCACACACGAGGAACCAACCAACGGATTCTCATCGATAGCTGAAGATGGCGTGGATGTTCAGAGTCTCTGGGCAAAGTTAAGTCGATGGGTAGAGCGGCGTCCGGTCACATAGTGGGTTGGTAGCCTGCTCATCACGTCGGCGCCCCGGGTTCGCTTCCCGGTCGGTCGGTTTATCAGAGATTAATTTCTCGGATCTTAACTGCGGGTGACTCGGTCGCAATATAAACGTGGAGTACAATACAACACAATACAACACATCACAATACAACTGGGGCGCGGTGGTTTGGGGTATGTTCGGTGCCTTGCAGCTGAAGGGTTGCGGGTTCGAATCCACCTCAAAGTCGCCGCGTAGGGGACCCTGGGCAAGTCCTTCACTCGCAATTGGTCATGCGCTTCGGCGTGAAACTCCGATTCAGCGTTCGCGCAGTAGTCGGGAGCGCCTCTGAATGGGCAATCTACGGTAGGGCGCTATAACAAGTGTTCAAATACAATACAATAGACGAGACTATACCCTGCCAGCATGCCCACAAGGCGTCCGTATAGGACCCATATTCCAATACATGACTTACATAGATCACATCTCATGCCAGTGGAAATGCTGGAAGCGTATAGAGTGAAAATGATGAGATAGCTATTTAAAACTGCAATTAGATGATCAAGTATTAGACTTTAGGTATATTATCAAAAAATCCATATTTCAGGTCAAATAAATAGTTCAAGGCAAAACAAGAATAGAACCGAAATGTATTCGCCAATTTGGCCTGTCGCTTATAGACTAGTTACGTACATATAGTAACATATATTTACACCGTGATTCAATGAAAAGTAAGCCAAACTTTGTATTTCATATAAGTACTTCTAGCATGAAAACAGTATTTCATATTTTTTGTGAAGAAACTCTCAGTAGTATGGTTTGATTATTTAATTAAAGAAGATGCTAAAAATGTCCTCCTTCTGATTACAGGCAAGCCTTTTCTTCAAGCAAGCGTTTTCAAGCAAGCCTTTTCTTCAGTGCGCGCTGACCTTAGTCTGCCACTACCAATGACGCGGTCAACTGACCCTGTTACGCTAATTTTTCGAAGCAATTTATCTAATCCGCTTCTGGACGTGTTTTTCTGGAAACTCTTGTAGAAATTGACGGCTGCTGTAATTCTTGGATTCCCTCAAACCTTTTATCATGTGTAGGCCTAAATCTTCTTTACTAAAAGGCATTTTTTTTCGGAAATTGCTAGTTTGAAACGCCGTAAATGCATTTATTTGGGGGTTTGGACCCGTGAAACCACCCATTAAATACACACATCGACTGTATAGAGGACAAACGTTATATCTAAGATGAATATAATTATTCATCTTAGGTTATATGTCCAACTTTTTTCAAAATCCATGTTTTTAGCTATTCTAGTAGGCAATGGCATAAGGCTTCAGAGCACAATTGAGGAGCACATTTCCAAAACTCACTCAGTCCATTTTTTTATTTTTTTTATTTATCACTGCCATTTTATTCCTTAGGCCTATATGCAAGTCTATAATATACATTATCAAACGGTGCCAAAACTCACTCAAATTATGAAATTGCAGGTGGAAAACCTTATATCGAAGAGCTAGAAAGACAGACTTTTCGCCTAATAATGTATACAAAAAAGCCTTATTAAGTATCCCAAGCAATCTCTACTGGTCAACGCCTGTTACTGGAAAAATTTAAAGACGTCGGACTACGTAATGTGCTGGCGAAGCAACCAACGGAGACATAGAAGTAGATCAGGTTCGTTTCATTGGAAGTCTTTGATGTAACATTTCATGGACTTCTATTTCGACGAATCTTCATTTGAGGGCAATAAATGGTAAATTGAAATCAACTAAACATTGGATGACGGTGTCGAAATGAGATGCAAACGGTGGCAACCTGCAGCATCTTACTCCGTTGAGCAACATTTTCGAACTTCCTTTAACCCTTTGGAGGTGAGGTGGGGTATGACACACCCCAATGCTAATCTACGCTAAATTAATAATAATAATAATAATAATAATAATAATAATAATAATAATAATAATAATAATAATAATAATAATACAAATAATAATAATAATAATAATAATAATAATAAATAATAATAATAATAATAATAATAATAATAATAATAATAATAATAATAATAATAATAATAATAATATCTTTTCTTTAATTGAGCACCTGACAAACGCACTGCGCTGTACATTTACATGTTATGCAATTGAAACAATCTTAACTAGTTAACTACCAACAGAACAGACAGCCTGCTTTCGACGGAAAGAGTGGAATGAGCTTGGATTATTTTTGTCTACCTTAGTTAATGTGAAATAGGGACACCTTAGGACAATTTAAGGTACTTGTGGACGCGCAATTCTTTTATTTTGTTGCATATTCAAGTGAAATTATAATTTTTCGTATACATATTAATTTTAATGAATTAATAAATGTACGGCCCAGTGCAGAAAAAATGGGCGATAATAGAAGATATTGCAGATATTAGATTTATAGTTTTGCATCGATGCAAAATTGATCCATTATTACGAGAATTATGTCACGTGTTCCCAAATGTTACATGCTTCGAGGGCCACGAAGACGCCATTGCAGAGGGCCGCTTTAATTTTGTGCGTCAACGCGCTGGCCATTTCGATTATGTTTGAAAACAGTTATTAGTTCCCGATAATCACCAGTTTAACTGATAATTGGTTACAAAACTATAGTTTAGCTCACAATAAATGTTATGTAGTTGATATTTTGACTTGCAAGTAAAAAAATGTATCGGGGTATGTCATACCCCACCTCACCGGAAACGTTCCAATGCTTCACCTCACTCCCAAATGGTTAAACGTGCTTATTTACATCAGTTAACTACTCATCCCTGCAACGACACAGTGAGGTTATTGCACCGTGCTATACTAACCCTCCGGCTACTAAGGGGGGTGGTTGCCACCCCCCTAAGTTTTTTTCATCTCAAACTGTTTCCGTATGGAATCAAAATTTGACCTTTTAGGTAGCTGTAGGGGTTCATTTACACACGTTTTGAGGTAAAATGTGAGATGATATCTCACACCGTTCAAAAGTTATACCCAATATACCCGAGGTACCAGGGGGGTGGATACCACCCCCTAGATTTTCGACAATTTCTTATCCGTCATTTAATATTAAGAGACACACATTATACCATTCTATAGAGGGAATGTGGGGCTACATTTCTGTGGTCACTGAGTTGACCTGAGACAACCGGAAGTGCTCAAAATAAATTAAAATGTATGAAAATAGGTTACACTTTCACACATTTTTCATGTTTTTTCGATTATAACGTATTCATAATTAATTTTTGAAGATAAATAAATTATGCCGTTGCATAGAGGACATGTAGTGCTATTTTTCGTACTGATTAATTTGTTTTTTGTTGACCGGAAGTGTTCAAAATAAATAATAATACGCGTAATCTGTGTGAAAATGGCTGAATACAGCATCACAACGTAAACAGATATATATGTATGGATATATATATATATATATAATAATATATAAGATAGATGTATGTAGCAAAATTGCTACTTGAGCATCTTGCCGATGAACGTATTGACCCTATATGTATGGCTATATGTTGAATGATGCTTCTCTGTTACGTTAAGCTCTGCTATATGTATGGTTATGTTTCTAGTCATGCTTATATCTTAAGTCATGCTCTATGTTCCTAGTCATGCTCACGATGCTCTATGTTTTAAGTCATGCTTATATCTTAAGTCATGCTCTATGTTCCAAGTTATGCTCTATGTTTTAAGTCATGCTTATATCTTAAGTGAGGCTCTTAGATGTTAAGTAATGCTTCTTTGTTAAGTCATGCTCTAAGTGGCTAGCCTGTCTGGACAAGTCTGCCGACTATTATTCCAGTCATGCTCAATTCGTAGACACTGTCCGGGCATGTCTGCCGATGGTCTGGCTAGTCATGCCCGGAAAGTATAAATAGGGTCACCAAGGAGAGAGGACAGTTCAGTTCAGTCCAGTTCAGTTGAGAAGTCAGTTGAAGCTCAGTTGTTGAAAGGATCAGTTGAAGTTTAGTTGTCGAGAGAGTTCAGTCGAGTCGGCTAGGTTATACGTAGATACAGTTAAGGAAAGTCAGAGATAATTAGAAACTGTTGAAAGAAGCTGATAGTTAAGAGACGTTTCCTGTCGTTGAAAACAATACGTTATTGAAATCTGTGACGGTGTCGTCTTTTCTTACACACTCGGGCAGTCATCGGTGGTCTCACTCTCTCCAAGTCCCTCGCCAGATTGGGAGGGCCTAATCCTGCGGACAGATTCAACAGGGGAAGATCCAGCTCGTCATCCTGTGGTACCAGAAAAGAAGAAGAAGAGAAGGATCCATTCCATCCATCCCCTACCAAGCCTCGAGAGGACCGCTCCGAGGTTTGCCACAAGCCTGCTCCGGGGTTGCCATAGAATACCGACCCCCGGGTATCGCCACAGTTTTGGTACCGAGAAGTGGGGTACCGTTCCGAGAGTGCACCAACCGAATTGTCACGACTGTTGCCGAGAAAGTGAGGTGCCAAGCGACAACCGACCATCAACACAATTCCGATGGGAGACGAGGACGAAACCGTCATCTACCCGTTTCCGAGCCTTCTTGGTGGGCCTGTCGAGAGTTCCACGCCCGCCGGAGGACAACGTTCGACGGAGACGCAGCCGAGACGATATCAGCTGCTGGAGGGTATCGGCTTCGATGACCCGAGGCCGATGGAGTCGAGCGAACGGAGACTATCAACGGAACCTGCCGACCGGGGAGCGACAGACGATTCAGTGTTGATCCCGAAGCTGCTGGAGGGAGTCGGTGGCCTGCTGAGAAACCGACCCATGCCGATGAAACCGGGTCGTTTTGACGGGACAGGATCGCTGGAATCCTTCCTGTCCCAGTTCGAGGTGTGTGCGAGGCACAACCGATGGACCGCCTCGGACAAAGTTGACTTCCTACGCTGCTCGTTGGAAAAAGCTGCAACCCAGCTGCTGTGGGATTTTGGGGCTCAGCCGGACGTGAGCTACGAGCAACTGGTTGAACGCTTACGGCAACGCTACGGAACGGAAGGCCAAGCGGAGACCTTCCGCGCGCAACTTTATTATCGACGCCAGCGCGCCGATGAGAGCCTGAGCGACCTCCTGCACGACATTCGCCGGTTAGTCGTGCTCGCTTATCCTGTGCCCTCCAACGAGACGACGCAGATCCTTGCCAGAGACGCTTTCCTGGAGGCGATGAGGGATCGAGAGCTCTCGCTCAAAGTTCGTGAGCGAGAGCCAAAGACTCTAGACGAGGCGTACCGCTCTGCGCTGCGTTTGGAGGCGTACCAGAGAACGGTGGATCCTGATGACCGGAGGAGACCGACGAATCGTGTCAGAGGGACGCAGGAAGCCGATGCGTCCTCCCAGATACAATCGCAGCTGGACCGGTTTCTCACGCAGCAACGTGAGGACCAGAAAAGGTGGCAACGGGAAATGGAGAATCGGATCGACCAGCACTTCCGAGAGATCCGAAGCGGTACCACGCCAGATGATGTGCCGAGGCGAGACGCTCGCCCCGGAGACCGACGCCAGGAGCCGGGTCGAAACGCTCATCCTGGAGACAACAACGCCAGAGACCGAGAGAGTTCGAGACAGGCGGTAACCTGTTTCAACTGTGGCCAGCCCGGTCACATAGCACGCAACTGTCGTCAGCCTCGACGACCCCGTGTCCGTCCGAGTGAACCGACGACGACGGAGACCGATGCAACTACGCCAGCGGAGACTGTGGCCGTCAATCACACTACGCGCCACCGATTCACCAATCGGGCAACGAGCAATGCCATCTACATCCGGGGAACGATCAATGAACAACCGAAGCTGTGCCTTCTCGATACTGGGTCAGAGGTGAGCCTTCTACCGTCTACTGCTGTCCAGGGATGTGAGGTACGTTCTTGTAACAGATTTCTGATGGCTGCTAATGGGTCAAACATACGAGTCCTGGGGGAGGTAATGGTGCCCATTAAGGTACGGGTTGGTTTGCAAATCCCGTCTAAGTTTCTGGTGTCCGACCAGATTACGGAGCCTATGCTGGGCATGGACTGGCTTAGGGAGCACCGATGCCGATTAAGTTTTGGGACTGGGGCCTTGTTTGTAGGACGCAAGCGTATTCCCCTTGTGAGAGGCAACGGGGCTGTTTGGTGTCGGCGCGTGATCGTCGCCGAGGAAGTCACGATCTCCCCCAAGTGTCAGTTGGATGTACCCGTCCGTACGCAGTATAAGGACTTAACTTCGGTAGCGCCGGCCTGGATGACAGAGGCCAGGGAGGTTCAGTCAGGAATCCATCTCGCCCGGGTTGTGGTAGGTGATGACGCAGATATGGCCCAAGTAAGGATCGTTAATCTTAACGATGACCCGGTTCTATTGGTTAAGGATCAGGTATTAGGAGAGTTGCATCCCGTAGAAGTAGAGTCCCGGGTAACCCGCGATGAGTCCCAGCGTTTGACTGGAGGGGTTTGTCCCGACGAAACCTTGTTAGCGGATCTCCCTGAGGAGGTAACACCCGAGATTAAGGAGAAGTTAAGGGAACTTTTGGTCGAGTATAGCGACATTTTCTCGAAGAGCGAAGGGGATTTAGGTAGGACCACGGTAACCACTCACAAGATAGACACGGGAGACGCTCGTCCCGTGAGGCAACCCTTAAGGCGCCAGCCACTTCCGCATAGAGCGGCGGTAGATGCCCAATTAGATAGCATGTTGGAGGCTGGAACGATTGAACCCGCCGTTAGCGAGTGGGCCGCCAACGTTGTCCTTGCCCGTAAAAAGGACGGGACCTTAAGGTTTTGCATGGACTACCGACAGCTTAATGACAGGACCCGGAAGGATTCGTACCCGCTACCCAGGATCGACGAATGCCTGGATGCCCTCTCCGGTGGGGGTTGGTTTAGTACGTTGGACCTACGGAGTGGTTATCACCAGGTAGCCTTGGATCCCGGGGATGCAGACAAAACCGCGTTCATCACGCGCCGGGGTAGTTATCGATGGAAGGTGATGCCCTTCGGGCTCTGTAATGCGCCCGCGACCTTCCAACGATTGATGGACATTGTTCTGTCTGGACTTAATTTCGAGATATGTCTAGTTTATCTTGACGATGTAATCATTTTCGGTGACACGCTCCAGCAACACCTGCAAAGGCTGGGTAAGGTGTTTGAGAGGCTAAGGACTGCCAACCTTAAACTCAAGCCGAGTAAGTGCCGACTCCTGCGTAGGGCAGTTAATTTTCTGGGGCATGTGGTAACCCAAGATGGGGTAGCGGTGGATCCGTCCAAGATCCATGATGTGGTGGAATGGCCCGTCCCCCGACGACTGAGGGATGTACGTTCGTTTCTCGGGTTGTGTTCATATTACCGGAGGTTTATCCGTAATTTCTCCGTCCTGGCCGCCCCTCTATTTGAGCTTACCAAGAAGGGTAGAGCGTTTGAATGGGATAACGCCTGTCAGGAGGTCTTTGAGCACTTGAAGCGCGTCTTAACAACCACACCTATACTGGCCCTGCCCAAGGATGAAGGCCTGTATATTTTGGATTGTGATGCTTGCGATCTGGGTATTGGTGCGGTTCTGTCCCAAAGAATCGACGGGGAAGAACGAGTAATAGCTTATGGAAGTCGCCTCCTGTCCACCGCGGAACGCAATTATTGCGTTACCAGGAAAGAGTTGCTTGCGATAGTATACTTTACGAAGCTTTACCGCCAATACTTGCTGGGTCGTCCGTTTCTGCTGAGGACGGATCACGCCGCCTTACAGTGGCTGCAGCGTACCCCCGAGCCCATAGGTCAACAGGGAAGGTGGTTGGAGCGTCTGGCCGAGTTTGAATTCCAGGTGCTACATCGGCCTGGACGGAGGCACGGGAATGCTGACGCTCTTTCCCGTAGGCCATGTCGTCAGTGTGGTTTTGAAGACGGGAGTACGGTTGCTGCAGTTGTAGAGGCCTCGGAGGAGCCACCATCTAGTCCTGAGCCCCGTCCGCTTGAAAGTTTGTTAAGCGCTCAAAAAGAAGATCCGGATCTCCGGATTGTGCGGCCATGGTTGGAAGAAGGTGCCCAGGCGCCGGATTTAGTTGCCATTTTACGGGAAAATGAGTCCGTGAAAATTTATTGGCACCAGCGAGAGCGATTGTACATTCGGGAGGGTATCATTTACCGGAAGACGCCAGACGCTGTTGAACAGTTGGTAGTGCCCCGAGCTATGAGGGAGGAATATCTTAAGCTAGCCCATACAGGGATAACTGGGGGCCATCTGGGAGTCCGAAGGACGAGGGGACAGATAAGACGCCGGGCATACTGGAACGGCTGGTCCCGAGATGTTAAACGTTTCTGTCGGTGCTGTCCGCAATGTAACCAGTACCATCGAGGTCGACCTCCTCGACAAGGTCCATTGCAGCCGTTGCCGTGCGGGGAGCCATGGGAACGTTTAAGTATTGACATCACAGGAGCACACCCTCGGAGTAGGCGTGGTCATGTCTTTATTCTTACGGTCATGGACAACTTCACGAAGTTTGTCGAGGCAATCCCCATAAGTAATCAGGAAGCCCATACGGTTGCAAGAGCTTTAGTTGAAAATGTAATTGTAAGGTACGGTGCCCCGTTGCAGATACTTACCGATCAGGGTACCAATTTTGAAGGGAACTTGTTCCGTGAATTGTGTAAGCTTTTGGGGATAGATAAGGTCCGGACCTCCAGCTACCATCCAAGTGGGAATGGGTTAATAGAACGTTTTCACCGGACGCTAAATGCCATGCTGGGGAAGGTTGTAAGCAGCCATCAGAGGGATTGGGATGAATTTCTGCCTCACGTCCTTGCTGCTTACCGAGCCTCACAGCATGAGACGACCGGCTTCAGTCCGAACTTCCTGATGTTCGGTCGAGAAACGAGAGCTCCCCTGGATCTCGTTTACGGTAGACCCCCAGGCGCCGAGCAAATTACTGCCACCTACTCGAGCTACGTGAAAGATTTTGCCGAGAGAATGGACGCCGCGTATCGACTGGTACGGGAGCACCTACGAACAGCTGCAGAACGCCAGAAACATGCTTACGACTTGCGTGTAAGACCGGCCGAATTCGCCCCTGGCGACCGAGTCTACTACTACTATCCACGTCGATATCAAGGTCGCTCGCCGAAATGGCAGAAAGTTTATACGGGACCTTATGTAGTGGAAAGACAGTGTGGTCCAGTAAATTACTGTTTGAAGAAATCAGCCAATTCGCGTCCTTTTGTGGTTCACGTGGACAAGTTGCGGCCTTGTGTTGAAGAAGGACCTGAAGAAATCAGCCAGACTGTGCCTGACACACAGGACGAAGCTGATACGTCTAACGTACGGCCGAAACGTGCAGTACGCCGTCCGGCTCGTTATTTAGAAGACTGCTAAAAATGACGTCGTCGTTGCCATGGTGACGGAACAATTGACGAAATGTTGTGAACATTGGTGAGATAATGCCTTTTCTTCATTTCATTTCTGCCCTAAACCGAGGGACTTGTGTTCACTTTAACGAATAGCCCATGGCTGATGTGTCTCGAATTTTGTTTGAGGGAATTCTTCCCGATCGTTTATTTCAGCTAAAACAAAAATGGACTGTTTAGGGGAATGCTAGCCTTGCCTAGAATGTTTAATTCGTTCTAAGTGTTGTTTTTAGGTGACGTTGGTACTGTTCAGATGACCTATGACTTACAGAAATGAGGGCATTTCTCTTTGTAGTCAGGGGAGCGTGTAGCAAAATTGCTACTTGAGCATCTTGCCGATGAACGTATTGACCCTATATGTATGGCTATATGTTGAATGATGCTTCTCTGTTACGTTAAGCTCTGCTATATGTATGGTTATGTTTCTAGTCATGCTTATATCTTAAGTCATGCTCTATGTTCCTAGTCATGCTCACGATGCTCTATGTTTTAAGTCATGCTTATATCTTAAGTCATGCTCTATGTTCCAAGTTATGCTCTATGTTTTAAGTCATGCTTATATCTTAAGTGAGGCTCTTAGATGTTAAGTAATGCTTCTTTGTTAAGTCATGCTCTAAGTGGCTAGCCTGTCTGGACAAGTCTGCCGACTATTATTCCAGTCATGCTCAATTCGTAGACACTGTCCGGGCATGTCTGCCGATGGTCTGGCTAGTCATGCCCGGAAAGTATAAATAGGGTCACCAAGGAGAGAGGACAGTTCAGTTCAGTCCAGTTCAGTTGAGAAGTCAGTTGAAGCTCAGTTGTTGAAAGGATCAGTTGAAGTTTAGTTGTCGAGAGAGTTCAGTCGAGTCGGCTAGGTTATACGTAGATACAGTTAAGGAAAGTCAGAGATAATTAGAAACTGTTGAAAGAAGCTGATAGTTAAGAGACGTTTCCTGTCGTTGAAAACAATACGTTATTGAAATCTGTGACGGTGTCGTCTTTTCTTACACACTCGGGCAGTCATCGGTGGTCTCACTCTCTCCAAGTCCCTCGCCAGATTGGGAGGGCCTAATCCTGCGGACAGATTCAACAGGGGAAGATCCAGCTCGTCATCCTGTGGTACCAGAAAAGAAGAAGAAGAGAAGGATCCATTCCATCCATCCCCTACCAAGCCTCGAGAGGACCGCTCCGAGGTTTGCCACAAGCCTGCTCCGGGGTTGCCATAGAATACCGACCCCCGGGTATCGCCACACATATATATATATATATATATATAATATATGGATATATATGTGTGGATATATATTTATACGTATATAAACATGTATGTGTGCATCTCGGATACATAGATCAGTTTCAAAACACACATAATCGTATATTTGTTTATCCAAAAAGTACAAAATGTACGCAATAATGTAAAATATCGCTAATTATCGGTTCTTTGTTAAAAATGATGTAATTTCGAGGTGCATTTACATAATGCACAACTAAATATACCATTTTTTACAGAATTGAATGCTGAATCCATTAGTGTATTACAAGATATGATATGTGCATTAGGCATTAGGATTCAAGTGTCCGTGTTGACTTTTTGTTATCGTTCTACTATAGAGACTCAACTGAATGGATAGCTGACGCAATTCAGGAGTCAATTGATTCCACAGTGGCGGAGTAGCTTGACTATAGATCAAGTGTCAACTTATATCATGGACGAGATGAGAGCAGTGGCGTAACAACATATATCCGGGGGGCGTATTAGTAGATCCTACCATGCTACGGGTCCAATGCTGTGAGGAGCCAGTAGAAACACGAGTTATAAATAGCGTGCGTGACCTAATTTCTGGCTTCCGCCGTCACTGGTAAAAAAATGGCTACCGAGGGCGCTCCTTTCAAATGGCTGCCAGAAAAGTTTCGTAATTGCGTCGTTGAATACAACACAAACGACGATGGTGGTTTCCAAGCGACAGTGCGAACGAACGCGGCAACGAAAGAGGATATGGCGCAGTGGCTGTGCGATTTTGAACTCCGTACGAAGACTAAGTGGCTGGTGCGAAGAACCTACCCTAGTGTACAGCGACTGTCTTACCGCATCGACTACGTCTGCCAACACGGTTCCTTCAACAAAAGCGACACAAAACGAGCTTCAAAGAACTGCAGTTGTTCGGCAAAGCTCACTCAGAAGGTGAACCTAGTCACGAAGCGGACGAGGCAGGGTAATCCACATGTCAAGGTAGGTCTTCAGAATGCACCCGCATACACCCAATTTAAGAAGCTGAGGAATAGTTACTTGAAGGATTAACCATACTTCATTTAACACTGTTTCATCGAATTGTTTAGATGTTGATCTTCTTAGTAAATTGCAATGTTAATATTTAGTTAAGAACATTATTAAGTTGACCCTTTCTTTCTTTCAACTGACTAGCCAGCCATAATTGATTATTGTTAAAAAGGGCGACCCTAATTAAGCGGGGCTTGTGCCCTTTTGGCTCTCCCCTGTTCCCTAGCCAATGCACCGATATGTAATAGTCAAGTTATAATTGTTGTTAATTGTTATATGCATTGTGCTTCTGGAAATAAAAGTTGTCAGTTCAGTTCAGTCTACACAAGTTTCGGTTCTGTAATCGGGTTAGATGGAGACATCGATCATTAGATAAACTGGTTTAATTTCTAATACCAGGCTAACAGTAATGTATATGAAACAGAAAGCAGAGAATGGTCAATCAGAGTTGCCCTGTTAGACTTCTGTGGATTTTTTGAATTTTATCATGATTACATAAATATTATATATTCAATTTGGGCATGTGTATGCACATTAATAGGACATTGTGTCTAATCCATTATCTTTGATTACATTTTGCGAATTGTTGCGGTACATCGGAAAAGTTGAGGCCCCGATTCTATAAACTTGCCAGATTATCTTTAAGAACTACAGTTCTCAACTCAGTTCAAAATTTGTGCCTATTAATATTGGTTATGAGATGTGAATTGAAATTGTGTTCTTAATGAGATTTCTGCCTATGAGTATGAGTATGGGATGTGAAGCCAATGCGCCATATCCTCTTTTTGTTCGCTTATAGCCAGTCTGTAATACCTAAACGATTTACACCAACCAATCGCATTACTTCTCCATGTACCTTTCAACGGACTTAGCATTCAGCAATTTTCAACTTGATGGTTATGGTTAGTAAATGAACAATTTAAGACGACATGTTATGATAGGTCACTGTTTTTTCTATTAATTGGCAGGTTAACTGATTCTGTTGCAGGATGGTTTGCCAGGAGTCATTGAACTTGTAAATATCCACAATCACTCGTTGAAAACCGCAACAGCCCTTTTGCATCTTCCGCCCACTGTTAAAACTCGTGATCAGTTCAACGAGTACTTTGCCAATGGCATGGGTGTCGCTGAAGCGACAAGGTACCACACGAGTGTTCTTGAGCTGCGGAATGACGTTAGTGAGGCGCTGCTGGCTGATGGGTCAATCAACCCGAAGAACACCACAGTTCGCTGGTGGCATGATGAGTGGCGACGATGCAATCTTGGACCACGGACTGGCACAGCTGTATTGGAGGTTAGGGCTCTTTGCACATTCCAATCAGTACTTCAGTAGGTCTTTATAAGTATGGGCAATAAGTACTGATTTTAAATATTGTGGCTGGATTGAGTTAAAAATTCTATAAAATATGAGCCCCAATTTGAATTAATTCTTTGCTGAACAGGAAGCTGATGTAAATATTTAAAAGCATGGGTAATATGTTCATATTTGGATGGATATAGTTATGATTGTAGCCAGTGATTTTTCGTTAATGGAAATAGGAATTAGAAGTTAAATTATCAATTTAAGTTAACTACAATAAGAACGAAAACTAGGAATTATTTTGAAAACGAGAATAGAACAAGAACAAAAATATGCTACAGAGAACGGAAATATGAATAGAAATAGGAATTATTTTCAGAACTGAAATTTCACTGACTGGCCAGAGTTCTGAACTCTGTGCAGCTTCAGCATGTTTGACTTATTGATACCAGTAACAAGACAGACTTTACAGTTATCTGCGATTGGCAGTTGGTTTATTATTGCCACTAACTTACTTGATGCGAGAAACATTTATTGTCAGGATACTTTATACTTTTTAACTGTGTTTATGAGTTGTCTGTACACCAAAGTGCAATTAGCAATTGGTTAATAAAAAATATACTTACTTACTTACTTATTTACATGTAGGTAACTGAAACCAATGTGTTTGCCAGAGATAGCCTTGTAGACATGGGAACCTAATGCCTAATTATGTCACGAATGAACAGATTTTGATGTATTACAAATACTAATTACTATTAAATTAAATACTATTTACAGGCCAGTGAAAACATGTTAGAACTGAAAACAAAACCTAGAGGTGTCATTACTGGCTTTTTGTACACTGTAGGTGTTGGAGGAGAAGCTGGAGTCCTACAGAGAACTCGGTCATCACGTCGCACTCCATAAAGATCCTCTGGCAGTTGTCATCGTTACCCCAATCATGCAACGTGCCAACGCACTTAGAGAAGCTTCGCAGATTGCATTCGTCGACTCAACGGCCAGTTGCGACTGTGAGAACCACTCACTCACATTCATCTTGGCGCCCTGTGCTGCTGGAGCGGTTCCCCTGGGAATCATTATCACTGCCAGCCAATCCACTGCTGATTATAGTCTAGCCTTCACTTTGTTCAAAGCAGTCACTGAACCAGATTCGTTTGGTGGTAAGGGTCACCCGCTGACATTTGTTACCGACGACAGTGAAGCTGAGCAATGCGCTTTGCATGAAGTGTGGCCTGAAAGCCAAACGAGACTGTGTCTGTTTCACGTCCAGCAGGCTGTCTGGCGTTGGCTTTGGGATGTCAAGCACAACATACTGAAGTTGGATCGGAAATTACTTATGCAGTCCTTTCAGCATTTGGTTCGTGCCACAAATGTCAATGATGTCAACAATGCATATGCACAGGAAATGGACAGCGGTTTGTGGATGAAGTACCCACAGTGGAAGCAGTACATGGTGTCGTACTGGGAACGTCGTCAATTGTGGTGTATGGCTTGGAGGGACAGTACAATGTTGGGCCACAACACAAACAATTACTGTGAGTCCACAATACGACTCTACAAAGACATTGTTCTTGGAAGGTGCAAAGCTTACAATATTGTCACACTGGTTGATTTCACCTGCACCATCATGGAAGACTACTACCGTGGCAGGCTTCGTCTGTTTTCTCAAGCTCGTGTCCACAAGCCTCGATTGATCCTGGAGAGTCTAGTGCGGAAGGCGGCTTACATCAGTCCTGGTGACATTGTTAACACTGATGACATGTACTCGGTACCCAGCGAAAAGAACACCAATGCGCCAGTTGAAGACCATGTGTTCTACACTGTAAACTGCAGCCTGGGCACATGCACCTGTAATGCTGCTAAGTCAGGACAGTTCTGTAAACACCAAGCCGCAGTTTGGAAACACACTGGAGCTTCGATGCCATCGATGCCACCAATATCTTCAGAGGATCGCCACCAAATGGCTGTCCTTGCACTCGGCGAGCATGCAGAAGATGTTGCGTTTTACGCAGACTTCCAGCAGCCCATGGAAACTCCATCCGTTAAGACCACAGGAAGTTGTTCGACAGCTACACACTTGTCAGTAGAAGCACCACCAGAGGTTGAAGATGATCTGACCCCAGAAGCCAACAACAGCAATTTCAGAGAAGTAATTGAAAAGATGTGTCAGTTGAATGAACGCTTTCAGTCAACTCCTGCTGAAACAACAAAGATTTTAAAGCGTCTGAACCACATCACAACAGCAACTCAGTGGCAAACCTTCTTGCAAACACAAGGCGCTGGTGTGAGTTGCGTCTACCGCAGTGGTTCAACCATACGTGTTCAGCCAACATCACTTAGCCGTCGTCGACCTGCTGTCACACGAGGAAGCAGACGTATTGCTGCAGGGAGGCCACCGCTGACTGCATTGCAGCGTCATCTACAGAAGCGTCGACACGGACTTAGCCTGAACGTTGATTTAAACCAGCCCAATGCAAAACAGCATGGAAAAGGCCACTGAAGACTCAAGACCCCACTGTCTCTGTCTCGAGATGATTTCTTGACGTTTTGGAAACTGTATCGAAGCGAAAGTCTTGTACTGTTGTAGAAGCTGTCTCCAAAGTTCTCGTACAAACTGTATTTTGTTAGGAACTTCGTACAGCATTGCGCTATAAAATTGTCTGGTGCCGAACGGATAACTAGTTAATCGGAAGTGCCAAACAGACAGGAAGTTTTAAAAAAGCGGTGTTTCTGGTATTAAACTTTAAGAGTACTGAAAAAAGCAGTCTTAAGTTTGCAGATTCAGTCCAAAATTTTCAATATATATTCTTTTGTTGGCTTTGTGGAGCCTGACTCAGTTGAGTGGGAATTCTTTGATCTGTGTTGTGCAATATTCAGTATTGATGCTGCTGTGCTATATCAGTCTTTGTTTTGATTTCTACATGTTTTGAAAACTCATTGCATTTACGATTCTTGTTGAGCTTAGAGACTTCTTACTAATGGGCGTTTGTAATTGTTTTGTTTGAGTCCTTGTACTGTTACAAAGGTGCGGTTTTATATAATAACTTCACTGTTTTAAAAATACAAAGATGAAACTTGTTGCAAAATAGAGATTATGAATGAAAAGTTCTTAAATTTATCGTTTATAGATTTATTGAAATGAGGGAGTTTTAGGGACAGCAAGGCTTTTGATATGAGGTTATTTGGAGACTTATTATTCGATAAAAGCCCTTTACACCCTTCACACTCTCTGCATCTGACCAAACCCATCAGGATGCCATTTAAATATGAGACTTACTTGCAAATGCTTTACACAAATGATTTCATTTTCCTCAGAAATATAAGGACAATGACAGGGTTATTAAGTTTTGGCATAGGTTGCTTTCTGAATATCATGCCAGTGGAGATAAACTTTTCATATTTCGGTTATCTAGGTACAGTGTAACTGGAAACCAATGTGTTTGATTACATCAAAATGCGCCATAGATACTGTAAAACGGTAAAGCATGTGGACTGGATTGATCAACCAAGGAACATAGAATACACTGTCATCAGTACACTTGAAGTTACTGTTTCGTTGTTCATACAGTTATATTCAGACTGATGAAGCACATGGACTGGTACTTCTGGGAGATGAATTTTGAATGCAGACTAGATAATCATGGTTACCAACTGTTTCAAAGCGTGGCTAAATAATTCAACTGTATTAATGGTAAGGGATATTATTCAGGTAAAGACAGATATGACTACTCTCAAGAAACGACTGGAAAACACTCCTGGAATGGCCACATTTATATGGGTAAATAGCCTTATGCAAGAATAATGGAGTATAAATTAGTTAAAGAACTCCTGGAAAGCTCAGAAAAAGAGCCAAATGCCTACGTTACCTAGAATGATCCTTTCCAACAGTCTCTGAACTGACTAATATAGCCGAACTCTTCTCCATTACAGAACGCCAACTCCTACCTCTACTCCGACCCCTCCTTTAACGAATTAAGACTTAGAGCACACATCCATATTCTTCCACCCAAAGACAACTCTCAATTTATTCCCAGATCTTTTTATAAAATATTTACTATTTTAAAATTTTATAATTATATTATCCATTATCACTCATGTTAGCATTTCTGCGTTTTTGTCAGATTGGTTTTCTGAACAAAACGAATTTTCATGTTCCACATATAGTGTTTATCTTACTTATTCTGCGGAAGCCAGAAATTAGGTCACGCACGCTATTTATAACTCGTGTTTCTACTGGCTCCTCACAGCATTGGACCCGTACCATGGTAGGATCTACTAATACGCCGTCCGGTCACATAGTGGGTTGGTAGCCTGCTCATCACGTCGGCGCCCCGGGTTCGCTTCCCGGTCGGTCGGTTTATCAGAGATTAATTTCTCGGATCTTAACTGCGGGTGACTCGGTCGCAATATAAACGTGGAGTACAATACAACACAATACAACACATCACAATACAACTGGGGCGCGGTGGTTTGGGGGTATGTTCGGTGCCTTGCAGCTGAAGGGTTGCGGGTTCGAATCCACCTCAAAGTCGCCGCGTAGGGACCCTGGGCAAGTCCTTCACTCGCAATTGGTCATGCGCTTCGGCGTGAAACTCCGATTCAGCGTTCGCGCAGTAGTCGGGAGCGCCTCTGAATGGGAAATCTGGTAGGGCGCTATAACAAGTGTTCAAATACAATACAATAGACGAGACTATACCCTGCCAGCATGCCCACAAGGCGTCCGTATAGGACCCATATTCCAATACATGACTTACATAGATCACATCTCATGCCAGTGGAAATGCTGGAAGCGTATAGAGTGAAAATGATGAGATAGCTATTTAAAACTGCAATTAGATGATCAAGTATTAGACTTTAGGTATATTATCAAAAAATCCATATTTCAGGTCAAATAAATAGTTCAAGGCAAAACAAGAATAGAACCGAAATGTATTCGCCAATTTGGCCTGTCGCTTATAGACTAGTTACGTACATATAGTAACATATATTTACACCGTGATTCAATGAAAAGTAAGCCAAACTTTGTATTTCATATAAGTACTTCTAGCATGAAAACAGTATTTCATATTTTTTGTGAAGAAACTCTCAGTAGTATGGTTTGATTATTTAATTAAAGAAGATGCTAAAAATGTCCTCCTTCTGATTACAGGCAAGCCTTTTCTTCAAGCAAGCGTTTTCAAGCAAGCCTTTTCTTCAGTGCGCGCTGACCTTAGTCTGCCACTACCAATGACGCGGTCAACTGACCCTGTTACGCTAATTTTTCGAAGCAATTTATCTAATCCGCTTCTGGACGTGTTTTTCTGGAAACTCTTGTAGAAATTGACGGCTGCTGTAATTCTTGGATTCCCTCAAACCTTTTATCATGTGTAGGCCTAAATCTTCTTTACTAAAAGGCATTTTTTTTCGGAAATTGCTAGTTTGAAACGCCGTAAATGCATTTATTTGGGGGTTTGGACCCGTGAAACCACCCATTAAATACACACATCGACTGTATAGAGGACAAACGTTATATCTAAGATGAATATAATTATTCATATTATTCATCTTAGGTTATATGTCCAACTTTTTTCAAAATCCATGTTTCTAGCTATTCTAGTAGGCAATGGCATAAGGCTTCAGAGCACATTATTGTTATATGTCCTGGTAAAGGCGTTTTCATGTGAAATAATACAAGACACAAATGTTATATGTCCACTTCGGAAAAATCCACAGAGCACAAACGTGATATGTGGACATATAACGTTTGTGCTCGGAGAAATGCAGCCAATCAGTTATTATTTACGCAACTTCTATGCAAGATGGCGTCAAGCCAGTCGGCATGTTGAGCGTTTGGGATTTGTTATTTTAGTAAATATTATTGTAATAAAAAGAGTTTACACTAAATAACAGTCATGGTTGCTCGTCGGTCTGAAATATTTAAAGATAATTTAATTAAGTTGAGTTATCGGATGTTGACCGCTTCACTACCAATAACATCAGAAGTGGTATCAATCTCGGGTTCGGCTTCAAACAGTGTGAATACTAAACGTAAGTTAACTATAATACTGACAATTCTACATCATTATAATTATCATTATTTCCATTTTGGTAAAATAGCTGGTCACACTGACACAGGCAATCGATCAAAATTACTCAATCGGCAATTTTTTACGTGACGGTATGTCATTAGATTTCTCAGGAGTTTAACACGATATCGTATTGGTTGAATGCTTGCGTGTTTACGTACTGTGTGCAGGCGCAGGCCTTCCCAGAATTGGTTAAAACAGTATGGGAATTGTAAAAAAAATAACTGGGGGTTAGACGTTGATTTATGTGCAGTTTGGGTGTGAAATGTAGACTCAATTACTATGGGAGCCTAAGAAAGACTAGGATGGTTGAACCCCCAACCCCTCTGGCAATTATCACCCTGGGTTAAATCAAATGCAGTTTTGCTATTCGTTTTGATTTCGTGAACCCTATAGATACAATGAAATCCAGTTTTGTATTTGTTTTATTTCGTGAAGCCTTTAAATGAAAATCAAATGCAGTTTTGCTATTTGTTTTGATTCCGTGAACCCTTTAGATGAAATCAAATCCGTTTTGGTATTTGTTTTGATTCCGTGAAGCCTTTGGATAAAATAAAATCCAGTTTAGCTATTGGTTTTGATTCCGTGAACCCTTTAGATAAAATCAAATCCGATTTTGGTATTTGTTTTGATTCTGCAAAGCCTTTATATAAAAATAAAATCCAGTTTTGCTACTTGTTTTGATTCCGTGAAGCCTTACGATTAAAAATCAAAAGCAGTTTTGCTGTTGCTTTGAATCCGTGCTATATGTTTTGATTCTGTGAACCAATTGGATAAAATCAAATCCAGTTTTGCTATTTGTTTTGATTCCGTGAAGCCTTTGGATAAAATCAAATCCAGTTTTGCTATTTGTTTTGATTCTGTGAACCTTTTGGATAAAATCAAATCCAATTTTGTTTTTGTTTTGATTCCATGAACCCCTTAGACGAAATCAAATGCAGTTTTGCTGTTTGTTTTGATTCCGTGATCCCATTACATAAAATTAAATCCAGTTTTGCTTTTTGTTTTGATTCCTTGAAGTCTTTAGACAAAATAAAATCCACTTTCGCAAACGCTATTCTTTTATAATGAATCCATACAACAGCCACATTTCTATAATCACAAAAACAATGATTATGTTTGATCTAAGCATAACTTGTGCACAAAACTTATGTTAAAATAAGTTTTGTTGACAAATTTTATTCCAACTTACTTATTTAAAAGTTTGCTGAACACTATCGTGGCCTATCAGGTAGCAAAAAGCTCAGTAACCATACTTAGTAATGATATGTTGAATATGATATGTCCATGTTATAAAGATTTTTGTGGAGCACAAATGTTATATGTCCACTTTTGGACACCCCACCCTTCAAAACTTCCCTTATTTCATGTTATTCTCGTGTCATATAATACAAGTGATCCACTTACCTGTTTACCTGTTTAAAGAAGTATTCAGTGACATAAAGAAAGTATGGTAATGTAGCTATGTTATATTTTTCATAAGCATTTGAAATAAAAAATTCAGTTTTCTCGAAATTATGAAATTTGGACATAGCGCGTTTGTCCTCTATACAGTCGACATGCTAAGCATATAATACCCGGTGCGTGGGCTTCAAATAGATAGGGAGGGAGGGAGGACGGAGGGACGGAGACAGAAAAAGAGTTCACAGAGTTGAAACTTGATAGGTTTGTAAACTATGCACAGTGAGACTGAAGTTTATCATTGTCCAAATCTTTGGCTCTTTTGATAATGGTAATTGTAATTGAAAATTTATATAGCGCCATCGCTTGACAGCTTCATCAAAGGCGCTCCCGACCTAACACAATGAAACAACAAAATCGTCTTCAAGCATTTGCGGACTTAGGCGCTGTCTTATTAGTTTCAGTTTATTGCTCCCAAATGAATGGTACATGAGATACATGAATAGATTTTATCAGCAAGTATAATATTATACAACAAAAACAGATAACAGTAGGCATTTCTTGGAGTCAATGGGTGCCCTGAAGGGAAAGAAGAATCCCGCTAGGTAGGGTCCCTAAATACAAGATAATTAATAAAGATGGTGGGAGATCGAGTAGTAATTTTTGGAATTATAGGAAGTGGGAGATCGAGAAGTAATTGTTGGAAGTATAAGAAGACAAGCATAATAGGAAACAAAACTAGACAATAAACAAAAACTAGAGGGCAGTGCTTCTGCTTAACTAAACATCATTTCCATTTTCCATTCCTCTGTCATTCCTCTGCTATTTTTTTGCTACGTGTGCTCGTACTAGTTGTTTGAAGTGTGGGAGGGACTTGGCAGTTTTAAGGGATCCCGGTAATTTGTTCCAGAGTAGTGGACCCTGATATTTGATGGAGAATTTCCGGGTGTTAGTTCTTGGATATGTGCTTATATATTCACTGTTACTTCTAGTAGGGTATGCATGTTCTGGTGTAGGAAAGTATGACACAAAGGCAGGTGGCAGCAGGTTATTTTTGTATTTATACATAAATTCCAGTGTTTGAGTTAGTTTTATTTCATTAATATTTAGAAGGTTAAGTTCTAGAAAGAGAGGTTTTGTGTGTGTGTGTGTTATACTGTGATTTTGTGATAAGTCTTATGGCTTTTTTCTGGAGTATTATTAGGCTTTGTAGATGGGTATCATAGGTAGAGGTCCAGACAAGATTACAATATGTTAAGTAAGGATATATCAGTGTGAAGTATAATTGACGTAGGACATGTGGTGGAAGCAAGTAAGATATTCTTCTGAGTATTCCTATGTTTTTTGAGATTTTTTTGTTGATTTCTAAGATGTGTGTGTTCCACTTCAGATGTTGGTCTATATAAATTCCTAGGAATTTTGTAGTTGAGACTATTGGGATTGTCATGTCTTCAATTATAGGCCTAACTGTCTTACATGATTACCATTTAAACATTAAAATGTAGGGTGCAGATGATTTATTAATGTCTTTAAAATTTAGGGTGCAGATGTTATAATTGTTCCCGATAACTTCAATTTTTTAACCTAGTGTGTAACTGAACTCAGTTGTGGGCTTCTTGATGGAACTATACACACTTACGAAGAGGCAGTTTTCCCTCCCCACATCTTGAAAACAGATTTACGGCCCTGCTGGTTTCTTGTTTTTGTTTTCAATCGTATCATCGTCTGCTTTTTTGAGTTGGAAATATAAACCGGAAGTCATTAATATGAAAAATTAAGTATGTGCATATTTTTATTTTGAAAATATTATTCATAAAATATAGTTCAAGGTTTAATATTTGTTTATAAAGTTTGGCTTACTTTTTTTTGAATCACCGTGTATAGTGTGAACTAACATTGTAGATGAGAGAATAAAACTTTCGGTATTTAAGAAGCTGAAAGGGGCATAGAACAGAAATTCATCGCAGGCCTACAAGAGATGTAGGCCTAGACTTGTGGAATGGTTTGGAAGATTGTACTGTCTCAGTGGACACAATCAGCGCTTTATAAAGGAATCTAGGAAATTTGGGCTATTAAGCATGGATCAGAGTAAATGGCAGTGGTTTCAAGTTGAAACAAACTAAACGTCTTCTGAAACACATAGGCCTATGTCGATTCATCGATATTTAAGTTATGATATTCGCTAGATGTAGCTTCTTTGCAGCATGTTCACGTACATCGATGCGGGCGCACCGTGCCTTTTCATGTATTGGACCTTCACACTGGAACAGCCTTCCATTAACAATTCGTAACATTGCACCGCAGGCAGCTCAGGAAACATTTTCGAAACTTCTTAAGTCGCATCTGTTTAGATCTGTTGGGTTGTCACGTTTAGCGCTTTCGTGAGTTTCTTATAAGGCGCTATATAAATGTCTATATACATACATAATGTGAGATTTTCCGTTATTTTTGTCAGACAAAACCGAACAAAAAGTAGGCCTACATGGGATTTTTAGCTAAAAAGCTTGGGGGCCCTCTGGACCTCGGAGCCCCTGGACTTTGTCCACCCTCGTTATATGGTTGTTACGCCACTGGATGAGAGCAGAGTGCGAGTGCTAAAAATAAAACGACCGCTGGTTGAGCGGATTGGTTGTATTGTAACTAATTGACGAATGAGGGCTAATTGATTTGTTTGTGGCAAGATATAGATAACCAGGTATGATCGTTTTTCTCACAGATAAAGGCAAACATACATTTCCTGGACAGCATAAACTGGATTCAACGAAAATTAGACAGCTGAATTCGGGTCTATTCAATTGTAGAGAACTAGACTTTGATGGTTCGCTAGAGGCGCCACTGCTCCGTCATCCACTGGCAATGCACACAGGCGCTAGATCTAACGACAAAGTGTATAGAAGGAAAGTGTGCTCACTCCCGATTTAACGCTGTCTTTTTGAGTTTATTTTTTGAGTTCCGCTAGGTGGCGCCAGCGTAATTGACGTTGGCCTTCGGCATTATTAGCAGTGCTGCACCAAGGTTAATTATTATTGTTCTGGGAATGTTATTGGGCCCACATAAAATTATAATGCATACATCTACTCGCTGACCATACAGGTAACAGTATTTTATACTCGCACAAGTGTTAACCCTTTGTTCTGGCAACTCACTTTTGCGAGTTCTGGTCCATTTCATTCCTTAATGGTAAAAACGCTAGGCCTATATCTCATTAAATACCGAAGATAGAGCTAAAGTGTAAATATGAAACTTGATTAGAATTGAATTACGTACAAATATTTGGCATGTATTTGCTGGTATGAACTTGTTCTATTTAGGTATGGTGGTCTGAAAACGTGCTATATAAACAATACATTAAAATATAATAATGGCGTATTATAAGACTGTAAATAATGTTCATACTTCTTACTTTAGCAGGTATTGTGGCGGCTTACACCCACAACCGGAACGAGTAACGTCAGTCACCTTAGAAACCAATCCCTTAGCAACCAGCCTCCTTAGCAACGGCCGTGCTTCACAAACAGTTTCAAGGCCAGCCTTAGCCGCTTTAGCAGCCAACCTTCTTAGCAACAAGCCTTCTTCGCAATCGGATTCGAGATCTTAATACAATGCCTCCTTAGCAACAATCTCCTTTGCAACTGCACTCCCTAGCAACCGAGCTCCTTAGCAACCAGCCTCCTTAACAACCATCTCCGTAGCAACCAATCTTAAAAGGAACCAATCTTTTTAGAAACAAGCTTCAAGATCAACGTCATCCTCTTTAGCAACCTGCCTGTTTAGCAAACAATCTCCTTAGCAACCAATCTTCTTACCAACCAATCTCCTTAGCTATTGGGTGAGTCCAAAAGTTTTTACCAACCAGCCTTTGTAGCAACGAAAATTCATAGCAACAAGCTTCAAGGTCACCCTCAGCGTCTTTAGCAACCAGCCTTTAGCCACTAACTTCCTTAGCAACCAGACTCCCTATAGCAACCAATCTCCTGAATACACTGCTCCTGAATACATTGCTGAACTGTGCCTTCCAGTTGGCACTCAAACTGGTCGGCGGGCTCTCCGGTCTGCCTCGCGAAATGACTTGATTGTACCTTCGTTTCGAACCACCACACGTGCTCGTCGGGACTTCTCGATTGCGGCGCCACGGATCTGGAATACTCTTCCGCCATCTGTGCGTGCCACTAATGCTGCATGTGGTTACATGGTTTTCTCTCGACTCTTAAAGACGCACTTTTTCAGCTGTTTGATGGCCACGTGTTGAGCGCTTCTGTGAGACTCTTAAGTGGCGCTATATAAATGTCTTGTTACATTACATTACATTACATTACATTACATCCTTAGTGGTTGCTAAGGAGTGCGGTTGCTGAAGAAAGTGGTTGCTAAGGGTTAACATCCATGAGTAAACAATAAACATGTATGATTTGGATAGTAAGGTGAGCCTGCAGATAGGCTTTTTTAGCCACCGTTAAGTATTTTAGGAGTGGCCTTTAATTGTTATCGAGGGCCAACAATTAAGTGCACACTGTTATAAACAGTTTTGGTGAAGTCCTTGGACCAGGAAACATAAGCGTGAGAGAAGAAATTTCTCTGCTATCATCAAAAATGGCACAGTTAGCCACCGTATTTCAGGATTGGCCCTCGAGTTTGGTTCTATTACTCTTCCTACATGGGCGACATTAATGTATCCTTCACATAGTCGTCTTGGGCATAGTCTTCCGGTTCCAACGATGTATAATTTATGCTTGTCGGAATTTTTCCAAGGTTCTAGAAATTTCTAGCTGACTAAAGGTAACATTTTTTATAACATTACGAATCGCGAAAGGCCAACATAAATCTACGCTGGCGCCACCTCGCGAAAGAAACTAATGAGAACACAAACGACACCGTGTTAAAGCCTAGAGTTTGCACATTTTTCCTTCTATACACTTTGATCTAACGTAACTGATTATCTATGGTTGACGCCCTGGTACGGTAAGAACCGTCGAATTGAAGGCTGAAGAGTAGTTTGAGGGAAGAATCGACAGATGGTGAAGAACAGAAAGAGCAGAATCATGCGTCGATAATGAGGCGTAACCTTTGCTGGTGTCGTTTCGCCGTGGTGCTGTTCGATTGCTCTTTTGGCGGATCGCCGTGGGTTCGATCCTATCTGCTCGGTCAACTTCTACTTTCGCCTTGTCAGCTTGTTCTGTTTGGGTTAGTCGCTAAACAAATATTTAATTGATTATTTACTCTCGAAAGTCTTGATAAATTTGAATCACATGCTGTTTTATTGATTGAACTGTAGAAAACATGTCTTTAGGTTCGGGTTTCGAATCCGAACATGTGTTTACGTTTCCTGATGATTTAATTGGTGAAGAGACACTAATTACTTGCGAATTTAAGTATTATTCTGGTGCATTGGAGATTAAAATCGATAATAATCATAAATTGTCAATGTCTGAAACTCTGAATCATCATCGTTAGAGCAAAATGTTACTGAGTTAACCACAATCATTTCACATCTATTGCAGCGCCAATCCGAACAGGCTAGGCTAATTTCCTACATCATGCAGCAAGCCCAGCCGACTGAAGTTAATATTACTACGGCTGAAATTCATCCCGTTGAGGGTTCGAACCCTGAAGTGTCTGAACTCTTCGCCTTGTTGATGAGTAGTGGTATTTTGCCGCGTCGGAGCGCCCGATTACGCGCCAAATCTGTTGTACATTGTGATTTACCGCCATTTTCTAACATAAGGAAAAGCGGTTTGCCCCAACTGTCAGAAGAGAGTTCGGTCCTTGTGCGCTGGAAATCGGAGTTCCTTAACAGGAGCGCTACTGCTTGCATGAGGGCGGGCAGGACGCGGCACAATCAATCACGTGTACCACAGTAAGCGAATTCTGATCCCAGTACTCATCTGTGCTAAGACATTGGGATTGTATTTATAATTTGAATAATTATTTATATTTTTTCAAAGAGGATACTAAAAATTTGGCATTGTTTATTCTCTATGTCCATTAAAAAGGTTTGATACTGTACCTCAGTCGAAAAAGTTCGAGAACTGGCGTCCCACTCATTCGAAGATTACACCGAGTCTAAATAATTTGACAAACATCCTTTTTGTCTGCCTTGACGACGCAGCTATGTGCATTTCTTTAAATTATACCTTTGACTTAATTTGCGATTTCAAAGCAATGTACATTTACAAGCATCAACGCAATCATAGTAAACGTTTAAGTTATTTGTAATGAGCTTACGATTTATTCTTACTTCCCCGTGTTTTCTCGTGTTTTCCTGTTAGCGTTTCCCGTTTTCTTTTTTGGCTGTATTTTAAAAACGACAGGTCGTAATAAGCGACTTTTCAATTTTATTACCAGGTGGCCCGAACAGCCCCCTTTCGGGCCAACTGGTAGGCCTACAAGGTTCTACGACTTTGCGGTGCTAATAATAGACGCCGATTTTTTCCCAGAATTCAAATTGTTCTAGAAATAAACACGTGCTCATTGTGACTTCTTTCATGTTTATCAGATAGGCCTACATGTGCGTTTCAGAAAAAGTGTAGCTTTTAAAAAATAAATACGCATTCTGTGGTAAATATTAATAATATCCCGATATTTCTTGCAATTTTGAATAAGATGTTACATACCTACTATTATGCTCCCTCTATGTTAGGTGATTATCTACGTAGACTCCCAGAAATGTAGTCGACTAGTCGATCGATAGCCGATGACAATTCTATGTTTCTGATACACATTTTTGGTATCCAAGTGGGGCTCAGCACCGTTCACATGTTTATTCTCCAGACAAACATACAGACAAACATACAGATAGGCAGACGCATAGACCAAGAGTCTCACCGAACAGACAGACAGATACACAGACAGAGACATACATACATAGAGACATACAGACAGAGACAGACAGACATACATAAACATTAAACACAGACGCAGACAGACAGACGGATAGGCAAAGATATATAAAAAAGCTATAGGTTAGGCAGACACACACCAACAGACAGACAGACAGACAAACCTTCAAACGAACAAATGGAGAGACACAGACAAGACAGTGAAGTCTCTGTTTAGACAGATTAAAAGAGAGACGAACAGAGAAATTGACAGACTGAAAAGTGATATGAAGTTGCAGCTTCCTCTACCTGAAAATTTTCCTAATTTATGAGAAAGCTAATGGGGCCTAGCGATTAGGAGTAGTTTCAGTTTAATGACACTGTGAGAGCATTAACCCTAGGGCTACCAAGCTTTTTTGTAACACTGACTACCAAGGGGGGGTGGTTACCACCCCCCCCCCTGGATTTCGTGTTTGGTTTCACATATCATAACTTGTAATACAGCATTGGATTCAGCATTCATTTCTGCACAGAATGGTATATTTAGTTGTATATTATGTGAATGCACCTCGAAATTACATCACTTTTAACAACGGAACCCATTAATTAGCAATATTGTATATTTTTGCGTACATTTTGTACTTTTGGATAAACAAATATAAGATTATGTGTGTTTTGAAACTTATCTAAAGAATGGTGTATTTGTTTCTCTTCTGGGAAGAAAACTGAATACGCTACAGACAAAAAACTAAGGGGGAAGTCCTTCCATTCAGCCATTTTTCACGCATATTACGCGTATTATTATTTATTTTGAGCACTTCCGGTTGTTTCAGGTCAACTCAGTGACCATAGAAATGTAGCCCCACATTCCCTCTATAGAATGGTATAATTTGTGTCTCTTAATATTAAATGACGGATAAGATATAGTCGAAAATCTGGGGGGGTGGTATCCACCCCCCTGGTACCTCGGGTATATTGGGTATAACTTTTTGAACGGTGTGAGATATCATCTCACATTTTACCTCAAAACGTGTGTAAATGAACCCCTACAGCTACTTAAAAGGTCAAATTTTTATTCCATACGGAAAACGTTTGAAATGACAAAAACTTAGGGGGGGGGTGGCAACCACCCCCCCTCCCTTGGTAGCCCGAGGGTTAATCTCGCCCTCCTCCTTTATCCTGGTTAGGAACTGGCACTGCCCTAGTACGAGCAGTGGCTATTGCTTGCTTGATTACTGTTTAACAACCAATGTGTCGTAACAAAGACTATTAGCGTCGACCTCCTTCTTAATCCAAGCTTGGGACTGGCACTGTTAGAGTACAAACATTTGCGGAGTTAATCAGCAATTAATCCAGGATTGTGAAGAATTTATAATTAAAGAAACTAAAAAAAAATTAATATTCTTAATATTCGTTGACCAGTTTTAATATTCGTCAATATTCGTAAATTTCTAAAAATCTTAATAATCGTAATATGCGCATACTCGTTCAATGGCTGCCACCACAACGCCTTTTGCTCGAGAAGAGATCTCAATGACGTTTATAATTGATGACGGTGATATAAATGGACTTCTAGCGTTTTCAGAATAGCTCCAGTAATAAGGAATGCTGCAATAGATCCGATTCTATGGCAATTATCCAACAAGAAGTCAGTAAATAAATCGGTCGTTATGTCAGTCAGTCAGTCATCCAGTCATTCATTCAGTCAGTCGGTCAGTCAGTCAGTCTACAATCTGTCAGTCAGTATACAATCAATCAGTCAGTCAGTCAGTCAATTAGTCAGTCAGTCAGTTATTCATTCAGTCAGTCAGTCATTCAGTCAGTCAGTCAGTCAGTCATTAAGTCAGTCATTCAGTCAGTCAACCAGTCAGTAATTCATTCATCTAGTCCAGGCATGGGCAACTTCTTTTAACAGAGGGCCGCATTAAGGTTTGAAGGGCAGCTCAGGGGCCGTATGCCAATCGCGAGCTAATTTTTGCAGATTCATTTGCCCCAGAAAATGAAACTATATAATAATTTTATTCATACTAAATATTACAGAATAACCGTTAAAGCAAGTGAAGATAATTTTTATGATGGAAATCTAATTATCCTAATATGTACAGTCCTACACTAAAAATTAAAAAATAAGTTTTATTCAGTTTAAAAAATACATAAAACTGTTAGTCTGTACAATGTATGGGATTTGTTTAGTGTACCATATTTAAGGTGAGATCTGGCACTTCTTCTCACGACGCACATTTGAAATGTTTGCTTTGAAGTTCGAAGTGGCAATTCGATATTCATTGGAGAAATTGTCATCTGTTAGTCTGCATCAGATTCTGTTTTTGCACTTTGTTAGTTTCATCTTTGAGAAGACATGTTCACAAATACCGGTATAGGTGCACCGTGCGTGGAAACAGTGCAACAATGCAGTTTCAGGCTATGAAAATTTGAATGAAGGGTTAGAATCCTGAGAAATGTAAAGTTGTGTAGGACTGAATCAGAGGTATACCTCACGAAATTTCCTTTCCAACTCACTGGCATTGAAGTACAATCAATTGCATTTGCATAGAGCTTGGTGCTGAATTGGCATCAATGGAAAAGTGAGATTTAAGTCTAGTTCAGAAGCAGTAAATCAGCAAACCCGGACGGTAACTCTACTTTCTGTGCACTTCTTGATATTTGCTGAATCAGTAAAACATGGAAAATGCACAGTATTGCCTTTGATATTTGATTTCCCCAGAATAGCAACTTCATTTGAAAAGTTCTGATAGATGATTTCTAAAGTAGCGAACCTACCCACTTGTGGTTTTGTTTTATGTAGAGAGTAGATCACATGGATGACTGAGTAGTAAACTAGTTGACTATACATGTAGACTAGAGGCCGGATTCTTAATAAATAAGAAACAGATGTTTGAATGTCGGTCTATGTATAGAAATTCATTTTGTATAGGGCCGGATAAAAGGTTCCCAAACGAGGGCCGGATAAAAGGTCCCAAAAGTGCCAGGTACAGTGCTAATGTAAATGACATGCCAAGGACCGGTTCAAAGGTCCCCGGGGGCCGGATCCGGCCCGCGGGCCGCCAGTTGCCCATCCCTGATCTAGTCAGTGCGTCTGTATGTTAATCAGTCAGGCAGGCAATCAATCAGTCATTCATTCATTCAGTCATTCAGTCAGTGAGTAAAGTACTCATGCATTGTGCCCTGTTGTTGCTGGTTGCTTTGTAAGTATTCATAATCGATGTTGCTAGGTCACTTCTTACCCAGTGTAACAGTTCATGCCAGATTACCATGACAACGGCTGGTCCCAGCGTCCTACCGGAATTCATATTACCTTCCCGTGTACTTTATCTGTGTAAAAATAAAAATACACGTCAGGAAGTCAATCAATCAGTCATTCAGCATGTCAGTCAGTCAGTTAGTGTAAGTTCTCTTGAATCATGTTTTCAGCGTATCTTACAATTCAACTTCGAGTATTCAGTAAATGATTATGTGAAGAAACTGGTCAAACGCACACCACCATTTCCGCCAGCCAAACCACCACCACCACCACCACCACCACCACCACCACCACCACCACCACCACCACCAACAACAACAACAACAACAACAACAACAACAACAACACCACCAACACAACACCAAAAACACCACTACCACCACCATCATCATCATCATCATCATCGTCGTCATCATCATCATCATCATCATCATCATCATCATCATCATCATCATCATCATCATCAGCTGTGCCTCTGTATTGAACGTTGCCGTTTCCACAACACTATGCCAGCCGTCTCTATCTCGAGTGAAGTGCGTGTAATTTCGCATGTAGCCAGAGTCCGTTGTCAGTAACAGTAGATATCTTTATAGGTGGTTTTTCCCTCAGTTAATTAAACACTTCGCCTAAATCGTTGTCCAATCTTCTTAGGTTGAACTGAAGAGTTATAAAATTTATATGGATCCATAATTGCTGTTGTTCTGTTGATCTAAGGTAAATATCATCCACGATACGGGCGCAGTGTTACTCTCCAGAGTACATGTAATGCTGGTGCGACGAGCAAACAATTCTTGACTGGGCCTATAAAATTTATAAATAGACACCAGTCAATTTATATCCTCGTCTCTAAGCCTACGTTGTATTGATCACGACATACAGGTTTCTAGTGTCCTGTAGCCATTTCGCATAAGCAAATACTTACCAGGTTAACGCTAGTGTTTTGAAAACATGTCATCTTAATAAAGCAGCTGATATCAAATTTAAAGAACTCAACAAATTTGTGTATTCGAGCACAATGGACGCCTGCGCAGGAAAACACAAACGAATCGGGAACGAAAATAATAGTGAAGGCCAGAGACGTAAGTGGCAATTTTCTTCACCTAGCAGAAGAGGCAGGTTGAGGATAAACCTTAATTGTTAATACTTAAGCCCCCTACATACAAAACCATTGAAGATGCAAATATTGCTCCGTTCGAAATGAATGCGATTTTTTACTTACAAAAAGCTGTAGACCTAACTGATAGTGCTTAGTTCGCTGACTGATAACTTTCGCATTTTCATATGAGGGCAGAATAATACTAAAAGAAAAAGACAAAGACCGGCTTAAGTTTAAGACCTGTTCCTTAAACTACTGAAACATAAAGCCTTGAAAACTATAACCATTCAACATTAAGACAAGCTAAGCTGTCTTACCCGGATCACTTGAATAGGTATCAAAGTGATTTCTTGCATTAATGAAAATTTAATGTCCTGGCTATTACTTTCACAGCATGAAGCGGAACACATTATTACCCACTTACTTTCCGATCTACCGATTCTCTTAATCGTTAACATTACCTCCTGCTTCAGATTGTGGCCCGTTTATTGGAGTGGAAGCTTTCAGCAAGTACATCATTAACCCTCAGGCTACCGAGGTTTTTTGGTAACACGGGCTACCAAAAGGGTGGTGGTGATGGTTATCACAGCCTGGATTTTGCGTTTGGTTTCACATAATTATCATATTTTGTAATATAGCAATGGATTCAGCATTTATTTCTGAACAGAATGGTATATTTAAGTTACATTATGTGAATGCACCTCGAAATTACATAATTTTTAACAACGGAACCGATAATAAGCGATATTTTATATTATTGCGTACATTTTTTACTTTTTGGATAAACAAATAATTATAAGATCATGTGTGTTTTGAAACGGATCTATGTACCCAAGAACATTTTAAACATAATAATGCTTCATTTGTAACAATAACCTACAAACTAGTCAACAAGAAAGATTTCACGTTATTGTTCACAGCATTCAAATATGTCTATGTTCCTTGCATTTTTTGCAAGTTACTCCCGTTGTTTTGTGCGAATGCTTTATGTAAACTGGCTTCCCACTTCATCTTCAGTATCTGTTTAAGCTAATAATATAATTTCTAAATCCGTAGCTGTTGACAAACGTTTACGTTGAAATATCGGTTTACGTTGTGATGCTGCATTCCGCCTATTTCAGACAGATTTCGCGTATTATTATTTATTTTGAATACTTCCAGTGTTCAAAAGACAAATAAGTAAGGACACAAATGTAGCCCTGAATTCCCTCTACAGAACGGTATATTTGTTTCTCGTCCAGGAAGAAAAATGAATACGCTATAGTCGAAAAACTAGGGGGTGGTATCCACCGCCCCTCTGGTACCTCGGGTATATCGGGTATAACTTTTGAATGGCGTGATATACCACCATGGTGTTTACCTCAAAAAGTGCCCAAATTATTCTGCTACAGCTACCTAAAATGTAAAAATTATATTCCGTATGAAAAAAATGTATGCAGAAAAACGCAGGGGGTGGTAACCACCACCGCCCTTGGTAGCCCGAGGGTTAACACATTGCTTCATAGCCTTTGCTATCACCCCACGATAATTTGTCAAATTCTTATCAACCGTCGTCTTTACACTCAAATTCATATTCCATTCTGACCAAATGATCTGACCCAGATTCTACCTCCCTCTCTCTCTCTGAAAACCCACGCATCCGATATGTATATATATATATATATATATATATATATATATATATATATATGTAATGGTCAACTTTGTCTTTCAGTAGGCTAACAATGTTTTCTTCCTCCTTTTCCTCTGTCTCTCTGTCCTGCAGTTTGATAAATGTGTGTCTCGTCAAAGCACCATCTGCTTTTGGTTTCAGGGGCCTACGGAAGAAGAAAGTCATCTTTCAACACAGATTTCTACACCCGGTACAGTTTTCAGGCCCAATGGATCAGGTTGCCATTAGTATGCTTCGGGCGAGGAGACCGGGTGTAAAAGCCGGAGTCCACGCTTCAAGCCTCCCTAACCTTAATCCTAACCAATGGCTCTTGGTAGACGCCCTGCTGACCGTCCCCCTTCCCCTGAGGCCAGTACTAAAGACCGCTGAGTCATAAGTCGTGGAATATCAGTCTGTACGTTGTTTATTCGAAATTCCAGTTTGATGTGTATTTGTTGTTTATAAAACTGTCTGCGCATCGCTTGCCTTTATCGAAAGTTAAGCAACATAAACTGAACGGAGCTAGATTTAAGAAATTCTCGGAGAAACAAGCAGCAGCTGCAGCAAGTTCCATGGATTTAATGGCAGTTATTTTTAAAGGCACTGCATGATTGCTCCGCAATTTAAGATGAACAAGACATTGAATCCAATTATGCCACAGCAGTTTCATCAGCCAGAGTGAAGTAGCGCTTCTATTAATTGTGCTGAAGTTCTCAAAGACTTTGCAGATATCAAGGATAGAAAAGTTTTGAGTCCGGTAAGAGCCACATATTCTTATAATCGAATAATGTTCAATATAGCGTTTGACTAACTCTGTGTTTCGCTCAAATTCGAAATTTGTATTGTGAGCGCTTAATTAGGCTACCGTTATTCGCCACGGGTGCCAAAATACCCAGCCTCGCCACTGATCGAATCACTTGCATTGGAACTGTCTCACACAACTGACAAGTGATAATGACTATTATAATCCAGTGTTTCCCAACCTGTGTTTCGCGGCACAAAAGGACCCCGTGAACCTGCTCAAGGTTTCAGAAAGGTAGAATCATAACATTTATGCAGCTTTTTATGTGAAAAGTTTTAAAATTTATCGCTACTAACATAAGCCTATAATAATGTTTTTTAAACTGAAAGTAGTGTGTAGAAAGAGTCGCAACCCCGCATGTTTAATTCAAAAACATTTTTAATCAGTAAAATAAAGAACTGACTTGAAGAAAAATACTTGAAATTAAGGTAAAAGGCAACCAAGCTGATCTGCCGTTAGTAAGGGTGCCATGCTCTGAAAGAGGTGGGGAATCACTACCCTAATTACTCTTTTAGTAGGCTACTTTCTAAAATGTATCTTACTCTTCCTGTAGAACTGGCGTCCCTCACACCGGAAAATTACACCGAGTATAAATAATTGACAAGCATCTTTTTGTCTGCCTTGACGACGAAGCTATAATGCATTTCTCTAATAGGAAATCCATTCTAAATTGTACCTTGGACTTAATTTGCGATTACAAAACAACGTACATTTACAATTATCAACGCAATCCTAGCAAACGTTTTATTGCTTTGTAGCTATGATTTATTCTTACTTCCCCGTGTTTTCCTCTCAGCGTTTCCCGTTTCCTTTTTTTCGTTTGTATTTTAAAAACGAGAGGTCGTAGGCTAATAATACGACTTTTTAATTTATTACCAGATGGCCCGAACGGCCACCTTTCGGGTCATCTGGTAAAAGTTTTCATGACCTTTCGGTGCTAATAATAGACGCCGAATTTTATCCAGAATTCAAATGATTCTATATATACACACGTGCTCATTTCGACTTCTTTTATGTTTATCAGATACACCGTGCGTTTTACTAAATAAGTGTAGCTTTTCGAAATAAATACGCATTCTGTGGTAAATATTAATAATATCCCGATATTTTTTGCAATTTGGATGAGATGTCACATAAATGCTCCTTCCGTATTAGGTGATTATCTAAGTAGACTCCCAGAAATTTAGTCGAGATAACTGATGACGAATCTATGTTTTTGATACATTTTTTCCATCCACCGTTCACATGTTTTTTCTCCAGACAAACATGCAGATAGACAGGCGCACAGACCGAGAGTCATAGAGACGTCTAGTAAACACATTGACATAGACTGAGAGAGAGAGAGAGAGAGAGAGAGAGAGAGAGAGAGAGAGAGAGAGAGAGAGAGAGAGAGAGAGAGAGAGAGAGAGAGAGAGAGAGAGAGATAGAGAGAGAGAGAGAGATAGAGATAGAGATAGAGATAGAGAGACAGACAGACAGACAGACACAGACAGAGGCAGAGGCAGACACAGACACAGACCCAGACACAGACACAGACAGACTCACAGACAGACGGACAGACAGAGACAGAAACAGAGACAGAGACAGACAGACATACAGAGAGAGACAGAGACAGACAGACATACAGAGGGAGAGAGACAGAGACAGAGTTAGAGAGAGACAGACAGACCGATAGACAGACACACACAGACCCATACACAGAGACATACAGACGGATAGACAGACAGTCACAGACACAGAAAGGCTGACAGAGACAGAGGAAGAGGCAGTCAGACAGACATACGACAAACAGACACATACACAGACAGACAGATGGATAGACAAATATATATAAGATAGTAGGTTAGGCAGACGTACACATCAACAGACAGGCAAACCTGTTATCGAACAACTGGAGAGATAGACAGATCAAAAGAGAAACGAACAGACACATTGACAGAGAGTGACATGAAGTTGCAGCTACTTTTGCACCTGAAAATTCCCCTAAATTGTCCTGACTGAGTAAGAGATGAATTCATTTTCTCTTTTGATTTCTTTGGCAGAGTGCATGATAGTCTAGTGGTCAGCGCGTTGCACTGTCAGCTGAGAGGTTGCTGGTTTAAGTTAAACCAAACCAGAGCAGACATTTTTGTTGAGATTTCTGCTTCATTTGCGCCCCATAGCCAACTCAATTGTAATGAGTACACTGACGATACACTGCGATTGCGAAGATCAGGCGAAGTGACTGATCACCCGCCCTAATATGCTGAGGCTAAGAAATAAGAAGTCGCAAACATTCACATCATTGACTCTTCTTCTTGTTCTTTCTCGGAATTTGAACTTGATGCTTTCGTATGAGCACGTCACATAACAATTATAGAACCAGTCTCTGAATGCAAGACTTTTAAATGGATAGTTTAGGTTTAAATACATGTAAGATCAATATCGTCGCCCTCCTTCTATAAATCCCGGCCATCGGACTGGCACTCGCCCTACTTCTTATCCCGAAGAATAAAAGGTGCACCACTCAATGGTAGGCAGTTTTTCAGTTGTGTGGAGACAATGTTCATCTTGTGGCTGCCAAGGACCGTTAACGTCGACATTGCGTATTGTTAGTGGCGTGGTTGGTCTAGCGATTAAAGTAATTGCTGAATTTATTGAATCTAAACGAAGAGTTTTAAGAAGTAAGTAAGAATATTCTTTATTGAGAAGCACTAGCAAACGCACAGCACTGTACATGACAAGACTAATACTTAAACAAAACAAACAAACAAATTTATATGGTACAAGCAAAGAATTGAATGGGATAAGTTAATGTATTGTATGGGAGAAGGTATTACGTATTACGTTTAGCGGCCACAAAATCTAGATAAATGTATTACGCGTCGGTCGGCTTTAAGGGCTTTTGGCGGCCCCAAGTCATTGACAAACGAAGAATAAAAGGTGTACCTTTGGGTGGTAGCAGTCCGAAAACTGGAATAACTAGGCCTGATCTTCGTACTCATGTCTGTATGTCTGTCTGTCTGTCTGTCTGTCTGTCTGTCTGTCTGAGTCTGTGCCATTGTGTTTGTTAGATGTCTCGGTCTGTCGGTCTGTTTATCTGCCAATCTGTAAGTCTCCTTCTCTTTTCATCCATATATCTGCGCCTATCTGTCTATGTGTCTCTGTATCTGGCTCGCTATCCGTTTGTCCATCCATTTATCTATCGGGTATGGATCTAAGTTTGTCTGTTGAAATGTTTTACTGGATGACTGTCTGCCTGTAAGTCTGTCTGTCTACTCCTTTTCAAAATCTTCTCCGGCCATACTGATTTATGGACACCTTTCTATCGGTTGTTGACCTTGAAGAAGATTGAAAAGAGTCTCTTAGAACGTGACAATTCTTAACCAAAACTGTACCTCCAAATATCTCTGCCTAGGTCTTTCATTTAAACCTGAAAGCAATATTTTATTCCACAAATCCGACCCTGATTCCTCCTCTACCACTTGCATCTCTCTCTGCTCTAATCCTAAACACCATCCACCGTAACCGTCTGACTCTGTCTGCTTGATCTTTCGTTCTTGACTTTGAATAATAATTTCTGACCTCATAGGCTACTTGCCAAAGAAATTGGAAGTGGAGAATCGTTAAAATATAGTTCGCCGTTTCTGTTTAACGACGTTGTACTACAGCGAGGGTGTTTGAGGTCGTAATCGAGAATCGTGAAGTCGAGAATCGTAAAGACGATTTGCAGTTTCTGTTTAAGGACGTTGTTTCATAACGAGGTTGTTTGACATCGCCCTCATTAATTCATTCTTCAGACTGGCACCACCCGATGGTAGGCATTTTCTCCATTGGTTTTCAACAGCTTGTGTCCGTCAAGGGCCGTCAACGTCGATCTTAATTTTATGAGAAAGCTAATGAGCAGGGCCGGATTAACCTATAAGCCAAATAAGCCATGGCTTAGGGCCCCACAACGTTTTGAGGGCCCCAGCTATCAGGAAATATAAAATCAGATTGTACCAAGGTCCTAATTATTGACAAAGTGACAATGGTAAATGCATGTGTTATTATTTAGCCAATATTTCATTCGAAAAATCGCTTAATAATATGTACGGATCGAACTTTGTGCTCAAAGACATGTATCAATTCATGGCTTTGGGGTTAGGGCCCCCGGATGTCTTTACCAGGCTCTTGGCTTAGGGCCCCCGAAAGTCTTAACCCTATGACGCACACCTGGGGTCTATTTGACCCCAGCGATGGAATTTTTTGAATAGCTGCGTTGATACAAATAGTAAAAATCTGAAATAATTCAAATTCCTCAGCAATTCATCCCTCTACATATATGGAAAAATTTGAAGAGTTTAGAATTCTAGGTTCAATTATATAAAAATAAGAATGACACTCGGGCATATTTAGCACACCTGGGGTCAATCTGACCCCAGGCTGTAACATTGACTATAACATAAACCAGGCTACGTTACATACACAAATACACACATACATACACACATACATACATACATACACACATGCATACATACATACATATATAAATACATACATACAAGCATACATACATACATATATACATCCATCAATACACACACATATACATACAAACATACATCCCTAGGCTACATGTACATGAATACATGCATATACACACATAGAAAATATATACATGAATGCATACATACATGCATACATACATTACACATACATGCCTACACACACATTCATGCATACGCACATACATACACACACATATATAAATACATACCAATATACATCCATATAATTATATATACATGTTCATGCGTTCATTAGTATTTGCATATACACACATACATACAAATATATGCATGCATGCATACGTACTTACATACATGCATGCATGCATACATACATACATACATACATACATACATACATACATACATACATACATACATACATACATACATACATACATACATACATACATACATACATACATACATACATACATACATACATACATACATACATACATACATACATACATACATACATACATACATACATACATACATACATACATACATACATACATACATACAAATATACATGCATACATCCATCCCACCATACATAGATTCATCCCTGCATGCATACGCACATACGTACATACATACATACATATGTACATACATATATACATACATACATACATTCATACATACATACATGCATACATACATACATACATACATACATACATGCATACAAATATACATGCATACATCCATCCCACCATACATAGATTCATCCTTCCATTCATACGCACATACGTACCTAAATACATACATACATATGTACATACATACATACGTACATAAATACATACATACACATATACATACATACATACATACATACCTACATACATTCATACATACACACATGCATACATACATGCATACATACATACATACATACATACATACATACATACCACAGACGTCACAAGAACATTCATTTCCAGCATTAGAACGATCACTGTGGTGACGAATAGGTTACAACAAACGATTTTTTGTTTCGTACATTGAATCTAACATTGTATCATGATTCAAACATTTTCCGTACATGCACGCACTCTGTCCATCCTAAACTTGGAGCATTCATTTCGACTTTCTATTAAAATGGTATCAAATCCACCCTTGTTATCGGTGGGGTCAATTTGACCCCAGGTGTGCTAAATGTGTTGGCCAGGAAGGTGTGCGTCATAGGGTTAATCCGGCTCTGCTAATTAGGCCTAGCGATTAGGAGTATTTTCAGTTTAACGACACTGTGTGAGAGCATTAGTTTCGCCCTCCTTTATCCAGTTTAGGAAATGGCATTGCCAGAGTACGAACAGTGGCTATTGCTTGCTTGTTTACTGTTTAACAACCACTGTGGTAACAAAGACCATTAGCGTCGCCCTCCTCCTTAATTGATTGATTGATTGATTGATTGATTGATTGATTGATTGATTGATTGATTGATTGATGAGCACTTGTTATAGTGTTCCTTCAAGATTTCTACTCAGAGGCGCTCCCGACTACAGCGCGGACACTGAATCGGAGTTTCACGCCGAAGCGCATGAACAATTGCGAGTGAAGGACTTGCCCAGGATCCCTATGCGGCGGCTTGAGGTGGATTCGAACCCGTAACCCTCCGGCTGCAAGACACCGAACATACCCCTACACCACCGCGCCCCTTAATCCAGGCTTCGCACTGTCAGAGTACAAACAGTTGCGGAGTTAATCAAAAATTAATCCAAGATTTTGAAGAATTTATAATTAAAAGAACTAAAAAATTAATATTCTTAATATTCGTTGGCCAGTTTTAATATTCGTCAACATTCGTAAATTTCTAAAAATCTTAATAATCGTAATATGGGCATACTCGTTCTATGGCTGCCATCACAACGCCTGTTGCTCGAGAAGAGATCTCAATGACGTCTACTGATGACGGTGATATATTAATGGACTTCTGACGTTTTCAGAATAGCTCCAGTCATGGACTTCTATATAATAGCTAGCAGGACATACAGCTGTCTTTTATCGTATACAACAGTTGGTCTACTGTACACAGAAAGTATGTGCTAAGTTAATGCTCTCACAGCACTTAAGAAGCCTGGAAAGATGGACTATTACGCATTTCTACTAATTTTGCAATGCTTGTAACACAGATTGCATGTTTTATTAGCACCTTTTTTATTACAGCTAGGCAGAAAAGCAACATAAAGCAATACAGCCAAAGGCAAAAGCTTGTTATAAAGTTGAAGAATGGCATCTTGTTTATTCATGAATACCAAAGAAAGGCAATCATCCTTGATGTAATTATATATTTACCTGTTGGTAGGTCAGCCAGTCAACCAGTCAGTCAGTCGGTCGGTTAGTCAGTCAGTCAGTCAGACAACCGGTCGGTAGGTCAGCCAGTCAGTCGGTCGGTTGGTCAGCCAATCGGTAGATTCCCATCAGTAAGTCAGTAGGTCAGTCGATTGGTCAGCCAGTCGGTAGGTCAGTCAGTCAGTCGTTCGGTCAGGCAGTCAGTAGGCCAGTCAGTCAGCCAGTCTGTTGGTCAGTCAGTCAATCAGCCGGTTAATCAGCCAGTCACCCCAACAGTCAGTCATGCAGTGAGTTTTCATTCTGTAGATGAGTCAGTCAGTCAGATATGCCAATCAGCTTAAAGTAGATTATGTATCGCAACATTTGATGAAAAGTGTAAATGACATAGAAAAGAAATCAAAATTCCGTCTACCCATTCAATCAATAAAACTTTTGACATGTTCCCATTTCTTAAAACAGCAATATGACGACATACAGAGTTCCAATAAACATTCAATTCATTCACTTGCCTAATTGATAAGTGCAAAGCAGGAAGGCATGCGTCAAGTGGGGCAAAGACCACCTCTCCTGTAAGTTGATTTAATTGAAATTAGAAGTATGAGTCGAAATACAGTTACATGCATGGTAGAATACCGTATACGCTTCAAAGTATTGACAGTAAACATCAGCTGTTTATGGCCACCAGCTCTTCATTTTCCCTCTATGACTAGCCCTAACTCTTCCTCCCTAGGTTCCCCTGATATACAATAACTTTTCGGATCAATTTCTTTAGATTACTGTTAACCAAACGGTATGCAATAAGATTTTACACAGTCAAACTCAAGTAAAAGTGCACAGATAGTTGCATTGCAAACATTCAGCAGGACTTGAAGACCATGCACCAAGGAGGATAGTACAATAATATCATCCACACACAAAAGGCAACCATAGAAATTGTTCTTTGTGCCACAACTTCCATCACAATGCCTTAAATTAGCAACAAATACATTCTTAGGAGGTTAAGCAGAACAAGATCTATATGGACATATTTCAAAACAATAGATCACCATGGAATTAGGACAGTCCAGCTTCACAAATTATGAAGTTTCCCTCACTTGTGACGAAGTGCTGGAGAGTTTTGCGCTTTTTCACTGACGAATTTCCAGATTGTCCCGGCTGTTCATTGGTTTTATTGTTGAATCCTTTTGCTAAGTTCTTAACCACACAGTTAAAGAACCATCTTGCAATCAATGACATCATATCGTGGCCACCAGTACATACATCCTCACCATGGAACTGATCAGCGAGGTTGCCGGTGTACGAAGCATGATCCATTACTTTGCAGAAAAGTGATCATTGACAGGAACTGGTCAGGAATAGTTGCATTATTTCTGGCGTTGATCTTGCTTCTTCCCAGACTCTCCAGCAGAGGATGGCCATCATGAATGTCAAATCAGTCGGCTTTTCAGTCTGCGATTAATGCTGTCCAGGAATATTGTGGAGCTATTGTCCAGTGTTTCACTCAACATGAGCGGTTCCAGTGGGTCAGAGTTGACCAAACTCTTCCTGCAGTGTTCACATCGGTTTGATTTGAACATAAATATTTTGATGCGAGCCATCAAGTTGACAATATGTGACATCCTCGTGAGTGAGCTACTAAACAGGCCAATGAATTGTGACACAGGCGTGATTTTTTATCAATGCTAACAACTACAGAAGATTGGCCTTCACTGTAACGGAGCTTTTAATCTTGGTCACAACGTCTGTAACTACAATCATGTAGATGAACAGTGTCTGATCAATGTTTTTAATTGTGAAGCTCTGAGAAAGAATAGTTTCTTTCTGCAACCGTTCAGCAACTTCTGATGTCGACAAATGTGAAATATTATTCTCAGCCAGGAAAAACTCTTCCATTTGCTCTAGTAAAATCGCTTCGTAATCCAGTCTTTTGCTCGATGTAGCTCTAACAGTTGTCCGTGGTACCCCACTTGTGTTTGTCAGTTACTGAGGACCATATGGAAAGATCATAGGAACAATACCATCCTTTAGATTCACCGGTTTTGCTTATCATCAGATTTTCTCCTCTGTTTATTAGTATCTCTGCCAACTTTGATAAAATCACTTTCCTTGAAATGTACCGAACAGAGTTTCAAATATTTAGTTTCGGAGCTAAAATGTAAAACAAAATTCTCTCTCTGAATCGCTTGAACCCACTTGTCACATAAATCCTTATCTTGGCATGGCATGATAAGACAGCTTTGGATCCTTGATCTTTTGATGACCCTCGTTCACATCGTCAGTTGCGGAGTTTTTGGACTTGTATCCGCTTCATCACCCATACGCTTCACAGTTGACCATGTTTACATGCAACAGTATTCTGTAGATAAGTAAACACAACACGGATGAACACTCTAAATAGAAAAGTGAAATTAAAGTTAAAATGTGAAGCTCTTTAAATCTTCTAAAACGTCCATGTCTTGGCAAGCTTATAGAATCGGGGACTCAAATATATAATGCGCAAGTTTACGCCAACAATTCGCCTTATAGACGACATATTTAGGTATGTTGCCATTGGCCGCAACAAAACTGGTGCGTTCCGCTTTGATTGGCCGATTTAAATGGGATATGGAGTATAGGTTACATATCAAATACTTCCACTATATTTAGCCTATGTATATTCGAAGTCAACCAATGACAGTTTCGTAATTAGAAAACATGGATGACACTAGCCCTAACCCTAACTCTAACCTGCAAGCTTATAGTATCGGGGCCTGAAGGATTATAGTGCGTAAGTTTACTGGCGTCGTGAGTGACGATTAGGGTCAGGTTATATATATATATACTTTATTTCGCACAAAGCAGAACACAGAAACTAAGCAAACTAAGCAGACTAGAACAGAAATACAAAAATTCGTTCCCAAACAGACTGGGAGACAACTCAAACTATTGCTCCTCTCGAAGCATAAACGTAGTGGACCCGCGATCTTACATAATACATGTTATCTTTTACAGACAAACCATAACCAGAAACTAAATTAATATGCTCATGGCCATAACTGAATGTTAATGACAGCATATTTAGTGTACTATTATCCACCGTTAGCATGTCTTTAAGAAATTTAAACATAGCAATAACTCTCATAGATTTAAAGTCCAAACTGCCTAAACCTGCAATAAATTCTCTTACTGATTCCCATTTGTGAAAACCAAATATTTTACGATAAACATTATTCCAACAAGCATTTAGTTTACTCAGCTGAGATTGAGAAAATCTCACAGCAACTGAGCAATATCTTAAAACTGGTAAGCTATAAGTCTGCTGTAAGTAAAGCTGCATTAACTCCGACAAACTTGAAGAGTTATTGAAA